>CM055276.1:35878146-36391310 GCA_029237695.1 Conchocele bisecta | reverse complement strand
ATCGGAATAGCACATTTCAATAAAAAAGAAAAAATGCCAATCTAACCAGAGTCAAATCACCAACTGTTCAACTTGTGCGCTGGATATATGAAAGTAGTTTTACTTGTTCAGTCATAATTTCAACCTGCAAGGGGCAATCGGGTTATCCCTGGTAGTAACAATTTCTGTCGCTGAAAACCTAATTCTAAATTACAGAAATTTAGTGTTATATACCAACTACAAAGTAAATATCGGTAGGGAAAAAGCATTTACATAATGTATAAGTTTCAGGTTTGTGAATTTCGAACAGAAAACTGTCTACGTGATGTAAATTGGGCAACTTATTTATAAATTATAAACATGATACCAGGAAGATGTTGGAAGTATTATTCAGGTGTATTGCAGGCCATGATGTCAACAAATGGGTTTTCACCCTCGAATTGCACGCTAAGGACAGTTCAGTGGATCGTTTACAAATTATTATTAAATTAATCATGTTAATGTTCAATGTCATTACCATTCAACCGCCGCGTGACTATACGGATATTCTTGTCTCAGGGCACCTGGTGGAAGATACAAAATGAATACACGTTTCCAATTCCATTTTTGTATGAATAATATCGTCTAATATTACAGAATCCGCATCCGGATAGCAACAGATCTGATCGTGTACTATTTTTAGTTGAAATTAACATCAAAATAAGACACACTACACTTCTGTGTTATTTTGTTCACGACCGTGACTATTTGAAAAGCATGCTAACAAACATCTAAAGGAGTATGTAAACAAGTATAAACTGCTACATGAAACCCAATCTGGATTTCGAAAATTTCATTATTGTCACACTTTCTGGACTTTAATGGTACATTCCCGCTCACGATGCACAACATGTCATTTATATCAGAGACAACATCAGAGACATTTTCTGGCAAAATAAATATTCATTCACCATTACCCCACGTATTGATTGACATTATCATACATTTATATCAGACGTAAATTTCCACAATGATATCAGGGGCGATAACAGTGTTTCTTTAACATGTTAACGGACATTGCTATTTATTATCTGTATTTATTTTGTATGTGCAATGATCATAATTTATAATGTGTCGAAAATATTATTTTTTTCAGGTGACGCATTTAATTAGTATAAATAATTTAAAAATAGCATGCCTCATTTGCATATGAAAATAGCCTATTACCAACACAGTTATACACTTATTTAATTCCTATAAAGAATAGTGTGTGCCTACTGAGTGGGTATGTGCGTTTAAGGTAGTAGGTCATAGATAGATACACTTGGCTTCACTTATAATTGCTTCATAAGAGTGATGTGATATATGAATATAACATACATAAATATTGTCGTGTTACTGTATACTATATGGTACATGGAGTTGCCATCTCCGCCAACTTTATATGTACAAGCCATCGTACAGTTTCACCACTTCGTGCGTTTGACACATACAAAAAATACTATGACAGTAAACAAAATACAATTTGGTGCAATACATCATAGACAGATATGATAATGTCGTGATATGCACATTGTCAAGGTCATTACCAAGGTCAGGAATGATCCAGACAAAATTGTCTCCCCTATTATCATATGAACCAAGTATACTTCAATTGTTATGACGTTATGGCCAATATAGCTTGATCTGACGAACGAAAAGTGGTAACAATGCAGTTGAAGTGTAAGGGATAGGCTAGAGTAGATAAGTACACGTAGTCACTTAATCACTTATAATGTACACTATATTACATGGGGAACACACAGGAATACATGATACATTGATATGCGAACATCACTGTACTGTGCATGATACTATTCAATTACAACGTTGTAAGCCAATCGACTGTTATACTTTAACGCAACTTAAAAGCTATATACGAATAAACTCGGTATGTGGTATCTCAATGGTCCCGTAGTGGACAATAGTATGAATGCACAAGTACTTGATGATCGCTAATCAAAGAGAAATAACATACAAGTATAACATGGCAGAACGAACATTGGAGGATAAATGACAATCATCTGAGCTACCCCAGTGCTGGCGTATCTCAATAGATAGTGGTAATAACTGAGTATCAAGGTCCCAAGGTCTACCTCACCCGCAGTATGAGGTCTAGTCAACAATATGGCTATAATCCAACTTCAAGTGGATTAATCCATAAACAATATATGTAGTCTTTCTACAATCCTTTAGCCATGATATGCCATGATAGGAGTATTACCATACACTATCAAAGTATACATATGTATTGCCTATGCAATATATTTCCAAAGTATGAATGTCAAAGTCAAAGCCGGATGTGGTTACATCACATGATAGTCAATAACGATAACGATAACGATAACGAAGCTGGTACCGGAAGTAAAGTTCCAAAGGTAGTATTGTTTCCGGAAATGGTGGACCAGATGTAAAGTTCCTATGGTATCACTCGACTGTAGCAACCTGGATGTGGTGGACCGGATGTAAAGTATCCATGGTGAATCAATGGGTTGTAATACCGGAAGTGGTAATCCGGATGTAAAGTTCCGATATAATACAAAATGGCGATTATCACGATGGCTAAGACGCCGGGAAAAAGTTTCACTTAGGTGACATTCAACTCGGTGGTAGTATAATGATATGATATGTGTGTATGGCGTTTTCACACTTCACTAAACTATGGCTGTGACTGTCTGCTGAACGCGATGTAGCTATCACACACTGCTCTATACAGGCCTGTACCCGGAGCTGCTACACACACTGCGCCAGACAGACGTACGGACACTCGGACGACCTGACACTCTGCACTGACTGGGGTCTGCCCTCAACGAGTGGACCAAAACGTCCAATGTTGCCCGCTGGAGCGATCTCAAGAGGCTACAAAAATGAAATGAGTCTCCAATTACTGGACGAATACGCACAGACAGACAGACAGGATGCACAACGGACTAAAACGGGAATCGAACAACGGCAAATCACAGCTGAAATAAAATGTTGTAGGTACATACCAAAATACTCCGTGTCACTGGTGAATACAGTACTATCCTTCTGTTACCAGAAAATATGTGTCCCACCAACACATAGCGAGACATCGTTTATATATGCACCAGTGAAACCATGCACGGAATAATGAATATGCCTACCCCTCGTTCGACATCTCACATAAATATTACAAAACCATGGCTTTTGCCATTTCACCCGTGGGTTATATTTGGCATAAATATATGTTCCCACGCCATAAATTCAACCAAACTAGTGTACAGCCCTCGTGGAATAAATACCATACAACATGGTATATCCCACACTACCATAAATCTGTACACTATAGACCCAGATCTCATAATCCAAAATCTACTCGACTGGTCTCGACAATGCGAAGGTCGCTTTTTGGCCCCGCCAAACCCGTCCATATCGGTCCTACGGGCTGTACACTCAAATGAGAGTGTAGCACATACTAAACTCAAATATCGTGGTCATTTACGGAAATAACATGACACAAAGCATCACCAGTATGGGATCTGATATATCCGTGTTGGCCAGTACCAGGCTATGCTGAAACACTAACCCGTAGCATACATAACAGGGCAGACCATGGTATGGTCTGCGCTATGTACTGGCTTCACCTACATAAGGTCCCTTATCTGGTGAACAACTGACACGCGGACAAACTCGGCTGGCACGGATAGTGGACATCCGTAATACTAAAAGGGGTATTTTCCAAAGCGAAACCAGCACACGCAGTCAACGAGTTCTCTACCACACACATGCATAGTCTGTGGCAAATATGGCGTGACATCAGTAAAACATTGCTCATAAAATGGACGTGTATTTAAATATGCAAAAAGGACACGCATAAACGTATTTCCACCAATACAACATAAGCCCCGTTATTCCACGCACATTGTACATGGCAAATGTACATGCTAAATCACAGGTATGTAAAAATCACAGGTGTGTGAAATCACAGGTATGTGGAATCACAGGTATGTGAAATCAATAATACGCACAACAATACAAAACAGTACCACACATCACAAATATACAATTATACGGAATCCAGAATGTACAAGAATGCACGTGTCAAGCGACACACATTATGCCAGCAGACTATACAAAAGACGAGATATCTGACCATTTCTCCAATCAATCTGAAAATATATTTTGATGTTTAAACATTTCAATCTGATGCACAGCATATTGTTAATGTACAGTTTCGGGACGTGAGGGTAATAGTGTAATATTCCCCTCCAATATTGCCCACTGCATTGCGAATTGCCCGCTGCGACACGGCAGAACATGTTTATCAAGTGATATGAAATGTATTAATGCAAAACCTAGAAATTGCAATGAGGTATAATAATATACGATATAAATAATGACAATCTGCCAGATTAAACAGCAAATAAAATGATACATACATGCCGTGTGCTACCTGCTTTCAAGACCGGTCACATATAAATACTGATTATCAAGGATCTTGAAAGTTTACACTGACCCGATAGACCACTCTGGATGTCGGGTTCACACTGGGTGTAAGAGCATGGCTTCTCAGATGCCCATTTGACATGGCACTTCAGTCTGTTGGGACCTATTTATCATGTTTATTCGGACTAACTGCTATAATTCTAACGGTTTACACCAGGAGTGTTCGGGGAACTGGCTGGAATGATCCGGAAGAGGCCAGCAGTCGAAGATTGTACACACTTTGTGCGCGCTCCGTTTGCTTTATTTCATCAAATTCGGTGGAATAATAATACATTGTGATACAAATATTAGGAGTCCATCTGAAATCAGCTGCTTCTGCTGTTCACATCGATTCCCCTCCGTGTAACAAATACTACCAGTTTCGCCGAATAACTAACGGCTAGTGTGTACTGATCTCAAGGGAACCGCTGCCAAACATGCCACCAATCCAGTATATCATCATGATCAGATCATGATATCGTGGCATTAACAATGAGATGGCAGTTCAAACCGTCAGTCGTGTCATCATCTGGGTCAGCACATTACATTATTGGCTCGAAGACCTTCCCGGGTATTTGAGCCCAGGATTTAAGAGGTCAATAGCCATTGGTCCGTTTGTTTCCAAATTTACCAATATATGGGATACATTCGAAATATGTGCATTAAATTAAGGATCAATGGAGCGGTTAATTTAACCTAGCTAGTTCATTCTCCTATCGCACTATGTCGGTATGTCAAACCGTGAGTGTGAGTGCAAGTCTTATTGTTAAGTGTTATCCTATACGATGATGATATTTGAACGTTGGTCAGGACAAAGCAGATCAAGCAGGGAATGATCCATATGAGGTTGTGCTATGCAATATATTATTTAATATGTGTTGTGGCCCAGCTACGGTCGTTTCGCGGTTTATCGTTATATACGAACTGCTATTGTTCGAATTCAGTTGCGGCGTTTATCTGTTTTTATTTGGTTGGATGACAATTTGTTACACTCATTCTGTAGACGAGAGAAACGGAGAGATAACACGGTGGTATGGAATTTGCTCAGAATTTGTGAGATGCAGTAAGTGACGTGTGAGTGCAAGTATCAGGCCTGCAGTTGTTTAGCCTTCTGGGCCAAATCTAGTAGCTTATATTTCGTGAATTTGATATGGAAAATGGTCACATACCATACCGCCCGGTGATGATCCGAAATTTTAAAAGGATGATTCAAATAAGTGGCAGAGTTTTATATAGAACATAATGCTTAGTCCGATGATTATGTCCGGCTCATAAATTATGTGTATAAATACACGTACGCATGGCTGTGCTCAAAATCTACGCATAAACGTCAGAGTCGTGTTTTGCATTGTCTAACGTTTCTAGCGCAAACATACAATTATGTACATAATACAATGGTTGTCTGTATCATAATCATTAGTAAATATAATGCAGGTATCACGTGGGTGTAATAATAATCATACCCCACGCAACGAGTTGTGGGGTAGGGGTATACTGAAGTCAGGTTGTCCGTCCGTCCGGGCCAACGTCCAGGGGTTTAAGAGGTTAGGGGCGTGGCCTAACACAAAAGATTCCTTTTATTTATTCCGTAAGCTCCTAAACTCTATTTTTGTTTAGGGGCTTTTTCTTTGATCTTCAAACAATGGAAATACCCCATAAACCCGAAATGTTGGACGTCCGTCCGTCCGTCCGTCCGTCCGTCCGTCCGTCCGTCCGTCCGTCCGAGTGTGCGTGCGTGCGTGCGTGCGTGCTTGCGTGCGTGCGTGCGTCCGTCCGTCCGTCCGTCCGTCCGTCCGTCGGACGTCCGTCTGTCCGTCCGTCCGTCCGTCCGTCCGTCACTAAACTTAACTTCAGAGAAATATGTTATAATTTCTATTTCCAACATTTAAAATACTTAATATTTCACACATGCATTCCTGTAAGGCTCTACTACCATGCTGTGTCAAATCCACGACCGTCCAACCCACGCTGATCCCAAGGTCAAGGTCAAATACTTGGTCTCTTTGCAAAACTTTACATCAGAGAAATATGTTATAACTTCTATTTCTTGCATCGAAAATTCTTAATATTGCATGCATGCATTCCTATAAGGCTCTACTATCATGCTGTGACAAATCCCCGCTGATCTCGAGTCTCTTTACAAAACATAACATCAGAGAAATCAGTTATGCCTTCTATTTCCTTGCTCGGATCTGCTTCACATTTCACACGTATTGCTCTAATGGATCTCTACCACCCTGTGACAGATTCACGTCCTTGCCGCCCCCGCTAAGCCCAGAGTCAATGTCTCAAGCCCACACACTTGGATTTTCTTTTACATATTTAGGGGTACCTAGGCCCACGTAGGAGGTATTCTGTAATCCTCTCTTACTGACCAATCTAGTTGATAATATTAATACTACATTTGAATGCACACGGTCCATGCAGACGTTCATGGTCTATTGGGATAGATAACTTGGTATTTATCTGTTATCTTCAAATGCGACTGCTACAATAGAAAGAAGATAACAGTCATATTTCGTAATTTCAATTGCATTATCGGTCAGCAAATTTGACATCTCTTTTATTAGGGCTCACACTGAATGGAGCCATCATTTCATTGAAGTTGGAACCAAATTTAAGCCAGCTTCTGGAAAATCCCACTAGTAGTGATGTGATTCCTTTCACCGATTTACAGTTTAACTGTTACCACCGACTACCATTTTGCTGCAGATAAGACACATAGACACCCCCGCTGGAAACTGTCCAACATCTGTATTACAAGATATTTCAGCATTGCACACTTCTACATAATCACCACAAACACTGTAATACCTTAACACACAACAATTTTGCATGATAAAGCAAAACTAACTGAATTTAACAATACGAGAACTCAATGGTATCGCTGGCGCAGCCGATGACGTAGTTTTCAGTCATGTGACCACACTCGCGAGGGTATGCGCGGGAAATAGGAATGCTATATTTAGCAAAACTAGCTTTGTAACGCTAGTTTTTTTTTAAAATTTTTTTTTTTTTTTTTTTTTCCAAAACTGTTTTGCTCACAGTTCATCCACCCAGGGCCTTTAACCATTACAATGCTGAATGAAATGTTGTCTGCACATTATAATTATTTCCATTGAATTGCTGCCCGGTCGGATGAAGCGCTTCAAACGAGATCTCGTCCCTACATGACCATATCTGTTGCGGGGACATATAACCCACTGACTTTCTTAGTTTCTGAAATGCTGCCATGGTTTATTGACAGAAAACATCATATATAACAACAGCAGACGACACTGTTGGTTCCCTCATTCTAAGGGTTAAAATATAACTTGTACACACTAGGTTCCATGCAATTGTCAAAGAGGCTGGATCTCAAGTACGCATCAGCTGTTTGAAGTGAATACGACTGCGGATATTTCCCTGTTTACCAGACGAAATTCAATTCCTAGACCACAACAGGAGGTGGCCTCTTGTTGATAAACCATGATAATTAACTTTGTAAAGAATCCATTGACCTGTAATTGACCACCACTTAAAAATTCACATGATTCTGTCATAATCAAACAGGTGGACTGCTTATTGATTTTTTACAAGGGAAATATGCTTGCTAAGCGGCAAGCGAACCCCCAGTCTGGACTATCAATACCCAGAGACCGTGTCCTGGGAAAAGCAGACTTACAAGTGTCAATTTTGCTCTTTTTTTTACCGGCGCCATTACTTTCGCCAAATTTTGTTTTCTTGTGCCACATTCGCGAAGTAATTTGCAAAGTGTGACATTTTCAGAAGACATTGTAAAATGCGCAGTTTTTCATTCATTTTCTACACGGATCCCACACATTGTATTTCACAAGAAAGACTACAAAATACACATTTTATAACTTTAATATTATTTAGTTCATCGAATGCGTGATCTGAAATTTTTTTTATTAACTTTTGCAATTGTTAAAATAAAAGGCGCATTTACGACGTTGTGACAAAATGTGACACCTATTGTAGCAGACCATGAAATATAAGCGACTGTGAATTAACCAAGCAAACCAGTGACACATGTCTCTTTAACCCATACTACCCAGTGTATGATAACCATGATCAGATGATAAGTATAACGATTAAACATTGTTTGAGTAAATATAGTGTTGAACCGAACCATAATAATCCTGTGTCCATAATGTCTGCGAACAGGTACCGCATTGCACCAGTTAATGATACTGTACAGTGGAATCACATCAGTGTCGTAAATGTTCACCACTTCATTCTCATCACTGCTCATCATGCTCATCGGATATAGCACTCACCCAATCACACAAAAAATAGCCGACTACTTGTATGATTATGATATTTGACACCTTTTCAAAATGTCCGATCCATGTGTCGCTTTGGACTTCACTGGAAACGAAAGTATACGTGTACAATACGACTATATTTATAATGTAACTATATATGCAAATCATCAACATAAGTACCATTATATTGCGATCAGCAACCAACGTAATTATGCTCTAATATGAATGTGTGTATCTGGTGCTCTGTTGGTGGCCCACGGCGTAAGGTTCTAATTTGTCCGTCGGAACCAGATTTCGCGGAGTGGGTGAGACATGAATTTATATTAGTATCAAGTGAAAAATTGGCTAGCATCACACATGCCGTAAGCATATTGATCACCAACCATGTACAAAGAGGAACCTATCCGACCCGGACGAGATACAAAACTTGGGTGTTTACTGTTTCACTGTAATTTATCTGTACCGCAAACCTTGCAGTGCGCAGTGAATTACAGTTGTAGCTCTCCAAACAGGATATCCGGGGACTTTCAAGAGTGTCGGGTTTAGAAATGTTCCACTATATACCCAGTTTGTATGGTGCAAATTATTTGACACATTATGACATTATGTAGAAAACAATTAGCACGGTTGTCCTGTAGAATTGCAACTGATTACCGTTGTATAACCTTTTAACCCTTACACTGCTGAATAAACGTTTTGGTCTGCTGCTGATTTTTTCTTTTCAAATTTTCCTATCAAAAAACATACTTTGACAGCACTTTAGAATTCTGTGAAACCATGTTTTTATTGAGAAAACGGCAAAACATAAAACAACAGCAGACAACAATTTTCGTTCCCAGCATTCTAAGGGTTAATGAATTTATGCTAACGTACACTGGAACATCAAAGTGCTGATACATGGTCCCCAGGTACTTGCTAATCTGTGGTTTTATAGCCGTATACACGTCCTGGCTGTGCTGACACTATCGGTCTTGTGAAAATGTAGGCGCTACATGTTCATGGTTGATTTCAACTGACCCCAACATGCCCAATGCGTCTTTTAGCATGTTTATAAGATCCGACAACGAGTGTGGTTAGTTTTTGTCTGCCATCTGGGAAGCAAGTGGGCAGCTGATATAACGCACAAATAATATTTTCACATGCTTATGCTACATAGGAGATACATTAGCATAAACAAGTGCAGTCTGATCTGGGTCTACTCTGTTCGCAAAACTAATTTCTGTGTTATTCAGTAAGGAATAAACGCTGGACTACAACATAGTACCGGATCTCTATTAATATATTTGCAAATGGAAATGACTAGCTGCGATCCTTCATTAACTAGAAATTGTCGCTTGTCCACAAGCGCATGTCTATCGCCCTCGCCACATACATGCAGTCGAATGTGAAAGTGCAAGTGAATGGGTTTAATGTCCGAGCAACAGCTAAGGTCATATATAGACGGGTGAGCTGGGCATACTATGAAAATATTGTTGATGCCCTAGGCGAGATTTGAACCCACAACCACCGGATTGGAAATCCGGTGTTCTAACCCTAGGCCACAACCCACCATTACATGCAGTCAAACAACAGTAAAGTGAGAGTTGTCGTTCTTGCACCAGACACCGTGAGTCATGGTTTATGCAAGTGTGAAATATGATGACAATGATTCAAAGAGTAATCAAGTTACAGGCCCGTACGCAGGAATTAATTTAGGGGGGGGGGGGGGCGTGCGTTATACATTGTTTTTTTTTGCACATTAACGGACAGACCTCGGCAGGTTAGCCATTTCACCCCTAAATAACTGGAATGGATTTTGATATGTTAACCCATTCCAATCATCACAAAATGATTTTCAGACCAGTCCATTTATGAACATGAGGTTTTTTGGTTCTCAAAATTATGAAAATTACGTATATTGCAAAAAGTGCAGATCCTGATGAGACGGCTCGTCACGAGCCGGCTCATCTGGATCTACACTTTTTGCCAATACCACAATACATGCCTGTGGTGTTGAACGGGTTGAGGGGGTGCGTACGCACCCGTCGCACCCCCACTGCGTACGGGCCTGAGTTATATAGTACATGTAATGATATTGTATGGGCCACTACCTCTGGTATCAAGTATTTACGTAATCACATTATGGCCCGTGTTATCTGTCTAGTTCAACACCTTTATATTTTTCACACTGGGTCAATCCTTTGCATGCTGAATATTGTTTTCGGACTGACAATACTTACTAGTTTTATTTTTCCTGAACAAAAGTATATGTTGTTATCCGTCATTTGAACCGACTCGCCAAGACGGTTCTAATGGGTGGTAACAACATATATGTTTACACTGTTCGCCATTCAGGGACAAACGTGTGTATATTGCGATGGCGCGTCATCGACTTTTCTCTAGTTATTGCTTGTTTAAGGTATGTGTTAATGTGCTGCAATGATGGTTGTGTTGTATTACATTTATATTTAATTTTAAATTATTTTGCTAGAAGAATTCAAAAAGAGCTGTAGGAGAACAGCATAGCCCGACTACGAGGGTTGTCGATGTACACATAGCTTGACAAACAAGGTGGCCGTGGCCTGCATAAAAACCTTAACCAAGGTTCACTAAAAACCGTAACGAAGGGAAATTAAGTAAGTAATTCATGGTTAAATGTAGGTCAATGTCAGATATAGGTCAGGGGTTATTGATGTACATCACTAGGAGATGAAGTTTTCCAAGTATGGTTGCTGTAGGCCCAGGAATATTCCATATAAAAGCTTGACTAAAAACCTTAACCAAGGAGAAATAAGAAAGTAATCCAAGGATAAAAGTAGGTCAAGGTCAAATATAGGTCAGGGATTATTGATGTACATCTCTAGGAGATGAAGTTGTCCAAGTATGGTTGGTGTAGGGCCAGGAGTATTGCATCTACAAGCTTGACTAAAAACCTTAACCAAGGAGAATTAAGTAAGTAATTCAAGAGGAAATGTAGGTCAAGGTCAACTATAGATCAGGGGTTATTGATGTACATCGCTATGAGAAAAGGTTGTCCAAGTATGGTGTTAGTATGTACAATAGTATTCCATGTACAAGCTTGACTAAAAACCTTAACCAAGGGGAATTAACTAAGTAATTCAAAGTTAAATGTAGGTCAAGATCAAATATAGGTCAGTGGTTGTTGATGTACATCACTAGGAGATGAAGGTTGTCCAAGTATGGTGGTGTAGGGCCAGGAATATTCCATATACAAGCTAGACTAAAAACCTTAAACAAGGGGAATTAACTAAGTAATTGAAGAGGAAATGTAGGTCAATGTCAAATATAGATCAGGGGTTATTGATGTACATCCCTATGAGAAAAGGTTGTCCAAGTATGTTGTCTGTATGCACACTAGTATTCCATGTACAAGCTTGACTAAAAACCTTAACCAAGGTTGACTAAAAACCTTAACCAAGGGGAATTAACTATGTAATTCAAGGTTAAATGTAGGTCAAGGTCAAATATAGGTCAGGGGTTGTTGATGTATATCACTAGGAGATGAAGTTGTTCAAGTATGGTGGGTGTAGGGCCAGAAGTATTCCATATACAAGCTTGACTAAAAACCTTAACCAAGGGGAATTAACTAAGTAATTCAAGAGGAAATGTCGGTCAAGGTCAAATATAGATCAGGGGTTATTGATGTACATCCCTATGAGAAAAGGTTGTTCAAGTATGTTTTCTGTATGCACAATAGTATTCCATGTACAAGCTTGACTAAAAACCTTAACCAAGGTTGACTAAAAACCTTAACCAAGGGGAATTAAGTAAGTAATTCAAGAGGAAATGTAGGTCAAGGTCAAATATAGATCAGGGATTATTGATGTACATCGCTATGAGAAAAGGTTGTCCAAGTATGGTGTCTGTATGCACAATAGTATTCCATGTACAAGCTTGACTAAAAACCTTAACCAAGGTTGACTAGAAATATTAACCAAGGGGAATTAACTAAGTAATTCAAGAGGAAATGTAGGTCAAAGTCAAATATAGATCAGGGGTTATTGATGTGCATCACTAGGAGATGAAGTTGTGCAAGTATGGTGGGTGTTGGGCCAGTAGTATTTCATATACAAGGTTGACTAAAAACCTTAACCAATGCGTGACGGTGACGCCGACGCCGACGCCGGGGTGACAACATAAGCTCTACTTATTCTTGGAATATTCGAGCTAAAAACTATAAGTACATGTATATATTTGATTTTACATGCGACTTTCGCGTTACAAAATGATATATGTTCATCATGCTCATAGGTTAAGTTAATATTGTATTTCATCATAAACATACATAAACATATTGGCATATGGGATTGATAGGCATACGACGTTTTTACCGCCAACTGAGCGGGATGGGATGCGGGGGGGGGGGAGAATAGCGAGGGTCAACACCTGGGGAATTAGACAGCACCATAATCAGAGCAACGGGAATTGGACAGCAAACACAATCCTAGGATGGATTGGCTTGTTAGGCTGGTTGGCACAACATTCGGAGCTCGTGTGGAATTCATGTATTTTGCATACTCTATAATGTAAACTAATCTGCTCCGTGGAACTGACCTAATGTTAATTTAATGTATTCAATATATTCCAAAGCATGGACGGCGCCGCAAAATGAGATCTGCCAACACTGTCATGCTAGTCATGCTAACCACGCTAACGGTCTGCACAACAGGGAACTGATTGTATGGCCCCCAAGTGGCTTGCAATTACATCTCCACTTGTGAGAGAGAGGGACACCTGAAAAAAAAATCTGAGAGGGGTCAGTGGTTTTATCAGATTATCAGCATGATAATGATTATTATAGTTACAGGATAGCATGACGTTTACAATAATCAATTATATGGCCGTGTCAACTGTCTTACTCATGTGTGTATAATGTTTTGACACTGGATTAATGGGCTACATAAACAAATAATATCACAATGATGTCGTGCAGTTAATAACGGGCTTATCACAGGGAATACTGTTAATGATAAACAACTTTCCAGACCATTTGTTTCCGCTGGTCACTGTATAAACAGTGATTGTAATCCACGTATACCAATATTAGTTTGCGTATGCGCGCAGTTTGTTATGAACATACGATGACTTCTTGAAATGTATTTGCATTTTGTTTGTTTAGAAGTATAGTAATGTTTAACCATTATACTAGATAGTGTTCATGATGTTTGCCAAAATGCATGTAAACGTGCATGACAAATACAACGCGCAGTCTGAACAGGGTCTACACTGATTGCGAGAATTATAATGATGATTTAGCAGTAATTATTCACGATTCTACAGACAAATGTCTGTTAAAAGAAAAAGAAGAACGCATGTTGATTATAAATGCATAATGCACACAAATGTGTCGAAATAGTAACATTTCTCTAAATGCCAGGGCTTGATTCATAGTTCCGGTCATCCGAGTACGAGCAAATTATTCTGGGGGAAAATGGGCAGTTGATCTGCTGCAAATATAAAAGACGGATACGCACAGGGTTTAATCATGGGAATAACAATGATAATCAAAGTGGTTATTAAATATTACAATAATGTAGCTAGCATGGATATAGCATGATATGGCAACTGTACATGATCATGATGATCATGATAATATACAACTGATATATAGGAAATAAATGCATCAAACGTGATGACATCTGACATAGTTTAAGTTTATGTGACTTGGCGGGTGGTGAAACATTTTATCGGCATTTACATTATCTACAAAGGTCAATGTTGTGATCACTCGTTTGAACCATCTCACAGAGATGATCATAATGAGACACAACACGCATATTTGAGGAAACAATAAATAGAAACACAACTTGCACAATATGTAGATTATTTTCTGATAGATAATTATGTATCTAATCATGGGGAATAATAGGAACTTTCATATAAATTACAAAATAATTTTAAATTATTAATTTACTACAAAAGCAATTTTCAAATTCTGGAACTGGAAGGCCAACTTGATCACGGAAAGTTGATCACGATGTTTGCCAGATTACCATCATGATGATTACATCATATACAGTCATAAGAATTACCATGTTGTTGGTGAAAACCAGTAGTGTTGACATCTCCGATCCAAATGACATGTTTTGAAATTTTGACTAACATTTGAATCGTGATCACAAATGCTGTCACGACAGAGATACACAGTACTGGCATAGGTTATTTGTATCCAAAAGTAACAGGACATTTGCTGAATGTCGACGTAACTTGAGGAAGTTATTTAAATTAGCTTGCACGGTTATCCTAGCCATGTAAGTAAATAGTGTATACATATGTTTATGTAAAAATGGTATATGGAAAGTGCATGTATCACATCATGAACATAGCGATGGTCTACGCATATGTGAAACACAGACATCATGTATGTGGTTAGCATTTACATGAGTATGTACATCATGACAGTGACGACTTGTCTTATACACCCCTATGACACCTACTACACGTGCAGTGAGCAAGTTTTTAATTGCTTTATTACATAATGTACATAGTGTATCTATGATCATGATGACACCTCTTCGATTTTGGTTACTCGACTGATGCTAGTCACCATGGTCGTATGGTTGCTTTTCTGATTATAACTTGAGGACGTGATTACACATAACTGGCATATGTTATTTTTGTCTCAAACAAACACAAACTGTGTTGAATGTCAACATTACTTGAGGAAGTTATATTCAAAATAACTAACAAGCGTTCGCCTAGCCCTGAAAATATAATGTGTCCACAATCAAACTATACATTGTACATGGAAATTGCATATACAACATCATGTGTGTCAGTCAAGTGTATATCTACATGTTATAATGTGAGACAGTTATTACACATAACTGGTTTAGGTTATGTTTGTTAAAAACAAATACAAACATTGTTGAATGTCAACATAACTTGAGGAAGTTATTCGAAATAACTGTCACGGGTTATTCTAATATAGTGCATGCCTGCCATGGTATATGGAAATTGCGTGTACAACATCATGAAGATAACTCGACATGTGTATATCTACATGTTATGCGCATATGTGAAACCCAGCTATGAGTTGTTTTTCAAGATAACGTGAGACAGTTATTACACATAACTGACAGAGGTTATGTTTGTCAAAAACAAATACGAACTTTGTTGAATTTCAACATAATTTGAGGAAGTTATTCGAAATAGCTGTCAGGGGTTATTCTAATATAATGCATGTCTGCCAAATTATACATGGTAATTGGGAATTTCATGCACAGTATCAGAAACATAACGAAAATATAAATGTGTTAGCATATGTGAATCCCATGTATGTTCATTATGATCATGAATGCGTGTGTTAACCAACTCGGGAGTTGTACCAACCACATGTGCTGTGAGCAATGATTTTCTGAAAACCCGTACATGATGTACAATGCCTATTCTATTTGGGTTATTTGACTCGTGCTAGTCATCATTCTGTGGTTTTGGGGTAAATGTAGCTTGAAGAAGTCACTAAACACTTATGTAACCTGATAATGATCTTGTTTGCTTGGTATAAGCTTGGTGGGTGTTTCATTGGCGGAATGGCGAACAGTACAGATTATGATCAGACTGTGCGGATGCATAAGCTGATCTGGATCTACACTGGTCGGAAAACCCATAAGCCCCATTTATCCAGTCACAGTCACATATATAGACAGATACCGTGTCCGCATGCAAAACGTGGAACAGACAGTAGATGTGTATCGTTTGTATTTTTTCTACGATCCTGATCATGGTATTAGTCGTAAGATATAATACAAATGATGAACATGCCAGATATATAGAGTGAAACATCGATGAACATGTCGTTGAGTTGAGAATACTTGTTTTCTTTGTAGATGCTGGAGCAGTGAGAGACACAGTTAAACCAATTCAATGAACATCCCAAATGTTCAACATGTTTAACATGTCGTCGAATTATCATGACAGGCACGTAGCCAGACCTGTTTGAAGGGGTGATCGTTTCGAAGGCCCAATGGGCCTGAGGTATATAGGGGGGTCTAAAACATTGGACCTTGATGCTAAAAAAGTGTATTTCGAGGCTGGGCGGGGGGGGGGGGTGTCGACGACTGCCCCCCCCCCCCCGGCTACGGGCCTGCATGATTATAGGAATGAAACCGAATACAATTCACCATCGCTATCAGATTATCACGGTTATCATGGTTATGGCCAAAGTGGTATCAAAATGAACAAGGGAATTAACACCACGCTGTAAACCATAGTTAAGTCATCAATTGATGTTGTGTTACCTCCCTTTTAAATTGTGTAGAAAATGATAGATACTGAAAATAACTGATACAGGTTATCTACAATTTTACAACGGAAGGGAGGCAAATCTCACACAACTAGAAGAAATAACTGTATCAGGTTATTTCGAACGTAACTGAAATCAGTTACACCCCTGACTGGTAATGGAAAAGAAACATATGATCACTTTTTCATTACATGTAAATATTTGAATGAATTTTGGACAAAGATATCAGATGTTTTTAGCAAAATTGGAATTAGTAAATCTTTCCAATCACTAGAATTTCTAATCATAGGATATAAAGTTCAACTTAAAGAATATGAATCCAATAGTGTGAATCCTACCAGATCGGGCATAACCACGGTCTGATCGGCTCCACACTATAGGTCGCTGACTTTGTTATACATGTTTGTTATTTAAAGATACAAACAAAATATATATATAAATAAACGGGTTGTCCACTGACGATTCAAAAAGAAAAAAAAACATTGGTCGCAAGATATAGCATACTTTGCATTTGATATATATATCGACCGACGTATAGTTATGGTCCGATATTTTAATGACGATTTCAAAAGTGATTCTCCAACCCTGACGATATATACGGTTCACTTGAACTTAACTGTCTTGCGTCACTACCGATGCAGATCAAATTGCCACTCATAATCTGGGAAATATGGAAATGTCACAGTACTAATAGTTGCCGGCCTGTCTTGTTACAACACATCGCACACTATACACACCGCGAAGTGTATCCACCTACATGTATCCATGCCTTCCCCCAACCGGGTAGTTGGTGGGGACCGACGGGAACCCCCCCCCCCCCGGGTTTTAAGAAATAAACAAGAATGCCGTCAACGGCATATATCTCATTGCTGTGGTGGGTGGATCATAAACATGCATATGATACGGTTAACAAATATAGAGGAACACGTTTGTATCTACAGAATGAAAATATGGATGCTGAAAAACATGCATGTAAAGTTTCAAGCCAGTTGCTCGTACGGTAAGAAGTTATAGGAGAATTGACAAACGCGAACGAATGAATGTGAAATTTCCAAGTTATTTAACTTTTACATTGGGCACGGGGAGAGCATGAGTGAGTGAGGTGGGAAATAAAAAACCGGAAGATGATAAACATGCGTATAATGTTTCAAGCCAAACGGTTATATGGTAAAGAAGTTATGGTAGAATGACGGACGGACGGACGTACTTACGAGACGTACATTGTGGGGTTCCTAACCCTAACCCATCCTAAATCAAACCCCACAAAGATCAATCAAACAGAAAAAACAACCCCATAAGACAAAATAACCCCACAAGATCAATTCATAACGGGGTTAAAACGGAATAAGCATCTCTTAACAAGTCCATCACTGTGCGGTTAACCTCACAATGTAGCTCTCGTTTGCTCGGACGAACGGACGGACGGATGGACGAGACATGATAGGCAATGTCTAGACGGGGGAGGGCATTGTGGGTGGAGTGGGGATTACAATCTAGGGCCGGGCTGGATGGTGCGGGTTACGGCAGGGCGGTGTAGGCTATCGTCGAGGTGGGGCAGGGCATTGTGGATGGGGGCTGGGCGGGGATTACAATGTAGGACCGGGCCGAGCTGGATGGTGCAGCAGGGCAGGGCATTGTGGAATGAGGCTGGGTGGAGAAAAGAAACAGAAATATGTTAATCGATACAAGTCGAAGATAACGTAGAATATTGGCGTAAAGTAATATTAAATGCAAATGTCCAATTTAAAACGTCGAGCTTCCAAACGAACACATATACATATACAATAGACAACAGGCAGATACAATTCGCTCGTTCAAGTGTATCAATTATAATGGTGTAGTTGAAAAATAATACAAAAACATATGAAGAAATCTTACCGTTCAGTTATACTCTTCGGCAATTTGGTCCTGGTGAAAACAATTGTAGAAAACTCAGTACAATAGTGTAACTTATAACTATCGTTTTAATGTAATTTTATTAAGAGCTATGCGATTTCATCCTGTTCTCTGTCGGCGCTAAGATATACTAAAGTTTGGAAATGTTAACAAAGGTAAGACTTTTGTATTCGTAACTATAGCGATATTCGTTAGAAAACCTCATTTGTTTATGCGGGGATTTGGTGTATATGCGCAGTAGCCTTTGCCCAGTAAATAAAGGCACAGTAATTGCCAGATACAGTAGGCATTGTTTATTTTCTTCAAAACCAATATTCTAAGGGCATCACAGAAATTCTATAGCTCGTCTCTTATAAATGTGCACGGTATGTTACAGCGATATTATACACACGTTCCTGTCCAGTGTACGAGTCTTAATATCAGACTGGGCATCATCGCAGAAAACTTGTATATAACCGCTCTGAGATGCCCAAAGGTATCAATCCGATATAAAGGTTGCCATTCGCTCAGCAAATCGTCTCCGTAGGAGGAGACGATTTTACTGTAAACCCGGAGCCAAATTATACGGCGTTCGCTCATAATGCACGCTGTTGGATAATCTCATAGTGCGTTTTGGTCTACGCTGTTAGCGAGCTACTGGTGGTTATTCCATAGGATCAGGATCTAAACGTTAGCTAATCTATCCAGTATGATGTCTACGCCGTTCGCTATCTGGTTGTTATTCCAGGGTCTACGGCGTTGGCTAATCGATCCATCACGGGGCTCGTCTCGAAGTATAGACCACTGTTAGCCATTTTACATAATCTACACCGTTCCGCCTAAGAGATATTCCGTAAGGTCTACATTGTTCGGTATTTACTCGTTATTCCAGGGTATACACGGTTTTCTCAGAGTAGACACTGTTAGCCATTTTACAGCAGATATTCCGCATGGTCAACGCCGTTCGCTATCTATTCGTTATTCCAGGGTCTACAGCGTTGGCTAATCGATCCATCACGGGGCTCTACACTGTTCGATATCTAGATTACAGGCTCTACACTGTTCGCTAATCCCTGCGGTACTAATCTACACTGTGATATATCTACATTACCAGGACTACACTATCGTTCGAAGCTAGGCCGGTGCAGACAGGGTCTACGTGGTTCGCTATCTAGATTACAGGGTCTACACGGTTGGCTAGTCTCGGAGTCTACAACGTTAGCCATTTACGGAATCTAAAACGTTCGCTATCTAATAGATATTCCGCATTGACCGTTCCGTGTTACGAGCGAAATTTTACGAGTGAACGGACGGACGGATGAACACCGGATTTACGCGGGCGGACATAACGCGTTTTTGTTATATCCTCCGGGTTACAAATCGCTGAGGATTCCTATTTGAATTGGAAAATGATATGAATTTTAACTTTATGAGACTGTGTCAGGAGAAAATGGACTGATGATATATGTCACCAGTCTAGTTCCTGAGCTATGACTGTGACAGGAAAAAAGGGACTGATGACATATGTCACCTGTCGTGTTCCATGCAGGACTGCTCGCTCTTGTTTGTATTTGTTGTAAAATAAAGTATGTCGAGGGGTATATAGTTTTATATGCCAACGAAAGCATTTGTATAAGTGCTATTGCGCTTGTTTTAATCGTTGTAAAATAAATACAGTTTAAGAGGAAGTACCGAAAGTACTGCATATATGCTCAAATTGCGTGATATTTCCTACGGAAATGTAACAATAACGTTCGGCCAGGTTCCTCGGCAACTGTTGAACCCGCGGCCCATGGCCTTTGGATTCAAACAGTTCCACGTCAAACGTTTTCCCACGGCTGGACATGGTCGAACCTTATATTGGTTAATAAATTCCAGAGGAACATAAGTTTAGAGTTCCGTACACTTAATTTCCAATGATTCCCAATGCGTATGTTTTCTTGGAAGGAAATAAAAATTAGCTCCGTCTTTTTCCGTCTTCAGAATTACCATATTTGCGACCGTGACTGGAGCAATGGGGCCTATGGAATTTGTAACCAGTGTAGCTCCTGATCCAATAGCACACTCATGCAGCCTGATATTACGATATAGTAGTATATTGCTTGTTAGAAACACGACGAGTGTTTCATTGATGGAATGGCGAACTGTGCAAATCCTGATCAGACTGTGCTGATGCACAGGCTGATCTGGGTCCACACCGGTCGCAAATCCCATAAACCACCTTTCTCGAGTCACAGTCACATGTAACTAACCCACGCAGGGACAAACACGGAAGAAACATTGAGTTTCGATATTGAAGTAATATTAATTTCACGCGTTTCGCTAGTATAGCGTGAAATATTTGTCTTCGCAAAGCGTATACAGGTCCACCACCATCATTGATTTTTCCTATATAAACATGATATATGGACGTACTTGGGTACGTTAGTAACACCTTTCATTTTCCAATAAATCATGAACCGCTTCACCGATTTTGATAATAATTGGCCACAATGTGTGTCTAGAGATGGTTCTTTGTTTTACATACCACGTCTGACCGCCCAAAGTCAAGGTCACTGAGGACTTATGTTTGACCTGTTTGTAAGGCAAAACTGTTAAAGTTGTATTCTTTAGTCAATAACTTATGAACTGCTTCACCGATTTAGATATTTCTGGCCACAATGTGTGTCTAGGGATGGTGTTTTGTTGTGCATACGACACACGACCTACCGCCCAATATCAACGTCACTCAGGACTTATGTTCACCTTGTTCGTAAGGCAAATGCGCTAAAGTTATATTTGTTTATTCAATAACTTATGAACCGCTTCACCGATTTTGATAATATGTGTCCACAATGTGTATCTAGGGATGGTACTTTGTTTTGCATATGACCCACGCCCGACTGCCCAAGGTCAAGGTCACTGAGGACTATGTTTTAGGTGTTTTTTATTATTAGCAAGGCTGTCAGTGAGGGGATTAGCTTCGTTTAACGATGCCAGTTCTTGTTGTTTATAGAAATAAAAACATTATTATTTTAAAGACAAAATTCATGCAGCATGAATGCAGCAATACCTTACGTTCACATATCCGACATACAACAATGAACATGCTTTTTTGGTAAAAATGGTAGTCAAGCAACAACGTAATTATCCCCTCGCCGATAGTCAAGATGGAATGTAGCGTTACTTCATGTACACACGTATGCATGCATATGTTAGTAACACCTTTCATTATTAGCGCGCCTGCACGAAGTGCAGAAAGAGATAATGGCATACCCCCGGTGTCGGCGTCCACAAACGTAATATCGGGGTTAATGTCTTATAACTTATGTTTCTTTTCATGGAGCACATTGCTATTTCATACATGCATTCCTCAGATGACCCTCTATCGTGCTGCAGAAATTCCACGACCCAAGGACACAAACTTAGTGTGTCCACAAATATAACGTTGAGGTAAATGTGTTATAACTACTGTTTCTTTTCATGGAACACCTTGATTCTAGTATATTCCTCAGATGACCCTATATCATGCTATAGCAAATAGCTATTATGTTTCTTTTCAGGGAGTGCTTTGATATTTCATACATGCATTCATCTGATGATCCTCTATCATGCTGTAACAAATACACCACCCATCAGTTACCCCAAGGTCAAGGTCACAAACTTATCACGTTCATAAACATAACGTTGTGTTTTATATTCCCCACTGACAAAGTATGTCGAGGGGTATATAGTTTTCGTAATTCCGTCCTTCCGTATGTCCGTTCTTCGATAAAGTTTTTATTTGCCGATCCAGGTGGCGGCCGGGGGTACACGTTAGCCCCTGTTCATTTTCTCTAGTTCATACATGCATTCATCTGATGATCCTCTATCATGTTGTAGCTAATCCACAACCCACCCTTTACCCCAAGGTCAAGATCACAAACATAGTGTGTCTTTTCGACAAAACATGGTTATATTGTTTTCGTCACGGGGGTCCGTCGTCCGTCACGTCACATTTTCTTGTAAAAAGTAAAACTGTTTAACCATAATACAATATAGATGGAGACTTGATATTTGGTATGTACATGTAGGTTCCTTATGTTGTGCGAAAAGTGAATTTCGATTTTTTATTTCACCTCGTGGTCATGGATTATCTCTCCATTTTTTGTGTAGAATTTCTAAATTTTTCTTTTGTAAGAGGTTAACTTTTAGACCGTCATAGCTGGAGACTTGATATTTGGAATGTTATGTACATCTACATTATGGTGTACAGGTGCGCAAAGTGTATTTCCATTTTTGATGTGACCTCCGGGTCATGGATTATCTCCCCTTATGGATTAGGAATTTCTAAATTGTGCCTTGTAAGAAGTAAAACAATAATAGCTGGAGACTCGATATTTGGTATGTATCTTATTTTTAGTGTGCAGATGCTCAAAGTGAATTTCAATTTGTATACGCCCGTTTGAAAAAACGGGACGTATTATGTATTCACCTATTTACCGCTCGTAACCAAATTTGGCATACATGTTTATCACGGCAAGACGAAGAAGTCTATTGATTTTGAAATTTTTTCGATGACTTATCGCCCCTTGGCGGCCATTTTTATTTTTCGCACTCTGTATCCTTGTCCACGCAATAACTCAAGTTCTACTTCACCGATCGTAACCAAATTCGGTATGCTATTTTATCACGGCAAGACGAAGAAGACGAAGACATATCTCCCCTTGGCGGCCATTTTTAAAAACAAAAGTGCACAGTTTGTGTACACTACTCCTCTGAAACCTTTTAGTCAATCGATCTGAAACTATGCACACATCTTCTACACATATAGCCATTTTTTAAACATTTTTGTATGCAATACTATATACTTTCTACTTTACACACCTCTACCTAAATTAGTATACCTGTTTTTATCACATCAAGAGGAAGAAATAATGCTGTAGATTTTCAAATTCACATTAAGGTTTCTTGCCTTGGCGACAGCTTCACATTTCTGCATCTTCGCTGTCTGGCCCATATTCGACGGGCGTATTTTGTGACTTACGGCACTCTTGTTGATTTTACACCAAGCTGATGGATTATCTCCCTCTTTTGGACGTATAATTTCTCAATTGTAATATCAGGGGCATATCAGGATTGTTTGAGAAAAAAAATACTATAAATATGTGTACAGATGCGCAGACTGAACTTCGATATTTTATTTGACCCCTGAGTCATGGATTATCTCCCCCTTATGGACTTAGAATACCGCTATTTTGCCCTGTAAGAAATAAAAAGTTTAAACCGTATAGCTGGAGACTTCATATTTGGTATGTGGCTTCACAAATTGAATTTAGATTTTTGGTTTTGATTCCTGGCTCATGGATTATCTCCTCATTTCAGTTTGAAATTTGGAAATGTGGGTATATTGCGATGGCGCGCCATCGACTTTACTCTAGTTTATGGTTAGTTTTGTTGCAAAATATAAAATGCAACACATATATTAGCAGCCATCCCGACCCACTTAATTGTGTCGGTGAAGTTCTTGTCTTTTCCTTATGTTGTTGTAGTATGTGCACAATAGCGCCCAAGATGGTGTGGCCTGTGTTTGTGAAATTCTTGAAACACCTTCCGGGAATACTGAAGACAACTGCAGAACTGAAGAAAACAAGTATAGGTACATCATTGGGCCGGGTTCTGTAGCATATTTCACCAAAATTGTACATTTCACTAAAGTACAATTTAAGGATACATTTATTAATGTTTATTATACTGAATTTATTACATTATCACAGCCATTTTGGCTGTGATAATGTAATAAATTCAATATAATAATTCTGTGTACTTTTAATCATCAAATATATGCAGTCGTTAGTTCTATATATGAAAGAAAACAAGAAAACATCTGTGATCTTATTTTTGAGGAGTTTCCTGGCCATTTATCTCGGGGGATACTGTGTGTTCATGATCGCATAGCACACATCTATGGCCCAGCATGATAAAATGCATGATTTACAGTGAACCCTCTCTAAACCGGACACCCTGTGAGGGTTTCACTGTATAATTATTGAATATTGGATTTGTATGTGTAGTGGCATATATCCACATGTATACAAATCAAATAACCTCTTTATAATACACGTACATTACTCTCAATCTATATGTGCCTCAAACAATATACCACCTAAATAACAAATTAGTGGTGATTTAAAAGGAACTGTTTTAAAGGTAAATGCCCACTCTATAGGCACAAACTGTTCTTTATAGGAATTAAATAAGTGAAAACTTGGGTCACTATTCCACCAGTTCTAATAATTACGAGTGCCCGCTATACAAATATAATCATTTAGTAATATTTATTTTACTGACAGCGACGCGTGGTGGTATCAGTCTATTTTCATTTGCAAATGAGGCATGATAATTTTTAATTATTTATACTAATTAAATGCGTCACCTGAAAAAATAATATTTTCGACAGATTATAAAATATGATCGTTGCACATCCAAAAATAAATACAGAGAACAAATAGTAATGTCCGTTAACATGTTAAGGAAACACGGTTATCGCCCCTAATATGAATGTGAAAATTTACGTCTGATATAAAATGTATAATAATGCCAATCAATACGTGGGGTAATGGTGAATGAATGTTTATTTTGCCAAAAATGTCTCAGTTGATGTCTCTGATATAAAGAACATGTTGTGCCTACTTAGTGGGGATATACCTTTAACAGGTGAAATGTATTTCCGGCACTAACCAATATGAACTCACAATACATCAATATGGAAAAATATTAATGGTCCATTGTGTTTAATGGGAAACGAAATTATTTGTATAAAAAGCTCGTTTGCTGTCAATTCAATAAAGTTAAATTCCAAATTAACAATTTCAGTCCACTCTTTTCACAAACAAAATCCACTGCAGAATACACTTTAATATATTTTAATGATTTTGGTTCAACTCTACTTATCAAGACATAGTGTTAAGTCAATGTGTCCCTAGACATGACAAATCACCGACGTGCTTGCCCACCACCCCGGGACGAATGGAGATATTTTCAAATCCAATATGGCCGCCTTCGGCCATTGTGAAAATATATTTGTATTTATTGTTGAGAGTATATTCACATGTAATACCTCTTTTTGACTAAATGGGATGTGGCGAATTGATTTCTGATATCATTTTTATTATTTGGCATCGTCTTGACCTTCCCTTGTCTAATATTCTGACGGAAATTACCCCACCCACCCATACATACATGCGATTTCAGCATGTGATGTTTTTCAAACGCTTAGACGAAGATTCACACAATCATATGTGTCACATAATGCATTTCTTAATCATAAGTGGTTCTATTTTTTCAAACATTATATTATTCTAATACAAGAAAAGTAAATGTCAGCGACATTTTACGCTAATGACGCTGGAGGTAACCGGGGGACTTATTCAGCAATAGAAACGTGTGTGATACTCAACCGTTATAGCATGTGCAACTATTTCTAATATTGCTTTCTATATAGGGTACCAAATTCAAGCACGTAGGTATGAACACATATTTAACGATCAGATAAAGATGACTACCATGCAATACATGTGTATGTGTGACTACAGACGATATACAGATGTTTGTCTTGGAACTGGTCTATGGTATCCATAGCTCAGCGCCTATCGCATTAATGAACCATGCGCGTCAAACAAATATAATATACAGTATGTCTACCATAATTCACATATTTTTATTGCATACTTCACAGTCAGATAAACAAATTAACATCCATATACAATACCACTGTCTATGGAATACATGTTCATGTATATCATGTATAACCTCAGGCCGAATGCAACAATTGTTTATGGTACTGGCCTATGTATAAGATAAGACACAATACAATAGGACACAATATATGCCAATGCTCACATCTCGTATACGAAAAGGACTGCTCAATGACTCATACATATCCAGTAGGTCCGCCTTACCTAAACATTTCCATTACATACTTCGCTCTCGTGTAAAATACACCTTGCATATATACCTAACACATGTATATCTTATAAGCACAGTCCCAACCATTGCTACAAGAACAGGCTTATGGGTGACGTACACTTATATATAATAGGTCACTTCGTAGCTATTACCCAGCTCCCACATGTGAGCAATCACCATAGAAACATGTACTTATAAGTCGATTACTAACCCGTGTACGTCACGTACTTATAACTGTTCGAGGATAATCAAATGATACCAACTCAAATGAAACTTCCCCTCAACTTTTTACCATATCATATGTAAATTTAAACTAGTCTTCCCGTGATTTGTTTGCCAGTTATTCGTTGTTCTGTGACAGAATGTGACGAACATACTACCAGTAGAACAGCACCCACACCGTCGGTGACACACTTGCCTGCACATTTGCATATTGAGAGCATAGATGGGGGCAATTGCTTCAGACATATGGATGATAGCAATGTACCAAAGTGTTCTTTCCATCCGTGTTCTAATGGTTCTAATCTTGCCTCGCGTTCGTCCGCTATCGTATATGATGTATGAACGGGGTCAAAACTATTATTACAGGTGCACCTATAAAAGTGTACATGTCCACCTGTAAGATATGCAGATGGACCTATAAATTTACATGTTTTGACCCCGTTCGTACACCATAGTCGTAACCAGGTGGCATACTATGTGCACCAGAAATGATTATCGTGTGACCTCCCATCACACTGCTTGTAAGAGGGAGAGCATCAATACCAGCACTGGCACTGATATAGCTTTATACCCTGATCTGATCGAAATTCTCAGCAGTAACAGTTGACCTGGCCCCTGGCCAAACACGTACCAATTGCTTCTCTGCTAGTGCTGCATCTTGCGCCTATATTGTACTGGGTCGCAGGCCATAGTCTTGTTTTGATCCACACTTTGCTCATGCAGACACGAGCATGCAGACACCTCGGTTGACAGCCAGCTTTGTGAGCAGATGATTATGAAGTGGTACAGCTACACTGCACAGAAGCGAGCATGAATTGTTCTACTCTAGTTGGGCATGTGGTGCTGAGAGCATGCTGGAGATGATATTTGGTGTGCTTCAAGGGCTGGTTGCTGGTGAGAAGGTTAAGTAGGCTGGTGTTAGACTAGATTTCAGGGAACAAGAGCTCGAATTCCGCCACAGCACTGTCATTGCGTTTGGTTCCTTCAGCATAGTGACCACCATGACCCTTCGACACTCGCTGAATGGACTGATCCACCGTCATGTCGCCACCGACAGCACAAAATCCCCTGGACGATCGCTAACAAACCACTGGCACAGAGAGAAGCGCCCGTATAGCTCAGAATGTGTGAACTCCAGTACCTTGATTTGTTCCATGTATAAAGAGCCATGCCGCAGGTAGTTCATACCGTTAAATTCAGCGAAGATGGCCATGGAGTCCTTAATAGAGCTGCTCTGCTGTTTTAATGAATGTCAACTCTTAGCACTTGCACGTGTATTATGTGAAAAAAAAAGGTATGTGTAACGTATGGGGAAACAGCACATGCAGCAATAATATGTATTTATGGGTGCGTGGGGTAATTTACGTCGGAATATTAGATAATTTTAGGTAAAAACGACATCAAATGATGAAAATGATATGAGAAATCAATTCCCCACATTCCAATTAGTAAAAATAGAAGTATTACAGAAAAATAAAAATGTTAATTTTTTATAATGGCCGACGGCGGCCATTTTGGATTTTACAATATCTCCATTCGTCCCGGGGTGGCGGACAAGCACCTCGGTGATTTTTCATTCCTAAGGACCCATTGAATTAGTTCATGTTAGAAACTGCAGTAACATCAATTTGCAAGCGAGTCTACATGCCAGGTACTGGATTATGTAACCAGTATATAATATTCTGGTTTGTTTAACATATTCACTCTGGTTTATTTAACATATTCACTACTCTTCATTCATATTCTTGTTAATGTTTTCCTGAGTTCTAAATACAATTTACCAGAATGTTCATGAATAATCTCCTCAGGGAAAATGAAAAAGAGCAGACGACAATATTTCTGCCTTTTATGAAAACCATATTTGTAAAACCATGCTTGGTACACTGTTCCGACATCACGAACAACTGTCGTAATGCTTGTAACCATAAACATTTGGACACAATTTATTTTCTCACCCATGTTTAACTGTTAGTGGAAAGTGGCGGTCACAATTCCAGCATAGGCATCAGCAAAATATTGGTCATCCATCGAATTCTGAAAAAGTTTGTAGTAACCCTTTTCTCCGCTATTCGGTAATCTACGAACGCAAATTTTGCTGTATCACTTCCAAATTGCATCAACAGATAAAGTTTGCATTTTTGGCAATTATCTCCGTTTAAACTTTAAATATAGCCAAATAACACAATTTTGAATACGTAATGAGCTGAACGCCGGAAGAGATTTAACCCGGAAGTTGTTGTTGTTGTAGTCCATAGTTGGCTCTAATGGCCATATACGCCAACATACGCCGAATGATTACTTGCTGATGTAGCCTTGAGTAGTAAATATGATTATTTTAGCAATTAAATGTACATGGATACATGTTAAATGCTGTTACTAAGACAAATCATAGTTAAACACTTTCGGTTTGTTTACAAATACACATATGCATGTCTGTGTGTAATTAATAGATAACCCGGATGTGGCACACGTGACATGTGCATGTAGCGATATGTACATATTCAGTTCACCAATGAAATAAATAATAACAAGAACATAATATTTTATGAATTATTTTAATAAATTATACACGGAAACAACACAAAACAACAAGAAATACTGATTTGTAACACTATTATAAATGATTATTTCTGACCAGACTTGATTGTACAAACTAATAATGTTTAGAACATAAAACTCGGCCATTCAATGTTTCGTCCTTATACTGATGCTGTCACATTCGGGAGATATATACACATGATCGAGTGTGAAATATTTCACTCATTTCTAATCGCGCAACTTGTGTTCAATTTAATATACTTTCGAGTAAAAGCATTTAATGCCAGTCCAATTAAAATAGTTGCCATTTATTACTCACCACTTAATGATCACCGACGGTCATTTCGGGAGGCCTGTTTAATCAGTGTCAACGCAAACACCTTTAACTACGGTCTGAATACCCGACTTTGATCAGGTAAACTGCAGGTGACAAACTTCTACTTACCTCCGCAAATTGACATTTCGACTTAACGAGTGTGAAATACAGTAGATTTACGTTTTCGGGACCTAAATATATCTTCGAATAAACGGAAAATTTGAGTTATCGAAATTTGACTTAACCGAACTTAGTTATATGGAAAATAATAGGATTTTAAACGGGACCGTGCTAGTAATTCGACGTAACCGGTGATTTCGACGTAAGCGACTTTGAGTAAACGAGCGTAGCCTGTAGTCTTAATTTTGCGTAATTAAGCACAAAAATCCAATTTGAATTGGTAAAGTAAGTCTGATTTTAGATTTTGACATTTCTATTTCATAAAAATCATCATCTAATTCTGTTAATGAACGGAATCTTGGATTATTTACTTTTTTGGCTGCTTTATATCGACCAGCAACATACTCAATATGTGTATGATTTTCCTGGGCCATTAAAAAAGACGCATAAGATGCATTATCACAAAGTTTCATTATTTAGGAAATGACTGAAAACTTTTCTTCTTGATCACCACTTCTGCGACAGTCAGTAACCATATCTCCAAAACTTTCGAAACACTTTTGTGGTGTAAATTTAATAACTTGTTAAATCTTTGTTACAACTAACTCATGTTCCAAATACAATTTTAACGGTGGACTCGCTAGCAAGATCCTTTTGGCTTTTAAAGCCCCAACTAAGAGACGTCGAGGTTTTGTACTCAAACCGTGTTTCTATGCAAAATTCATCATGTGATTACCAATTTTGTCAAATGGGATGTCTGTTGTGCAGAAAATATGAGGAAATTCTGAGAAATGTTCGAACGGAGTTTCATTGCGAATTGGCTTTTTCGTCGACCACTGTTCGGGAATAGAAATATCACATTCTATCATCCCGAAGAAAGTACCATTACATACTGCTTTTAATATGACATCTGCACACACAGACGATCGATGCGATCTCAGAAATTGAGGTTGCCGACTATTAACAAAGTCACGGAACTCTATCTTTATCAAGCATATTCAAAAGTTCACAGTAATATAATTCAGTAACATGATATCCTAATTGTTTCACGAAATTACTCTTTGCTTATGTATGCTCACGGTATTTTAGAATAACATCTGTCGTTATTGTCTCGCCCGCGAAAGCGGAAAGCGAGACATAGGTTTTGCTTTTCCGGAGTCGTCGGCGGCGGCGTCGTCATCGGCGGCGGTGTCATCATTCAATGTTAAGTTTTCGTGTTACGGTCATTACTTCAACACCTTATCAGCTACAGTCATCAAACTTTATACATACCTTTACTATGATATGTAGATGAATATAGGACTATTCTCGGGGCCCCAGGGTCAAGGTCAAGGCGGAACAAGGCGAGACATTTGATTCCGCGGAATTATTGTTTCATTTAACATGTGTTTCTTGTTAAATGCACAATTATGACCATGGTAGTAGCACGAGCGAAATTCATAGCAGGAATGGGAGGAAGGTCATAGTCACCTAGTAAATACGGTCCAATTCGTTTCTGTTTTCCTTAATTCATGTTATGTAATATAGTCTTATTAATATTTGTATTCAGAAATTCAAGCCAATCACATTCTTTAGTATATTTATGAGAAATAACTGGTTTGAAATTGTATTTAGCTTTCCACATGGCATTTCTTGACATAATGCCCAAAGGTACATTGCGTTGCAGTCCCAACCAATGATTCTGCCACATGGTTCAGTTGTATCATTCCGTATGAAAGTTTCTCCTACGTTTGCATGTCGTGTTGTAATAATACTGGGTCCACCTACTAAATTAGATTTGATAAAAAAAATAACGTTCTCTATTAGCTTCATCAAATATAGCAAAATTTCCACCATTTTATTTTCTCTTTTGAAAAATTAAACGCCTTGAGATTCCGTCTTCAAACATATCAACCCCAAGATCATGATAAAATGATTGTAACTTTTCAACAGCTTCCACAAATGGTTCAACATCTGCATTATTAATATATATGAGAAAGACACGAAGAGTATTCATGTTATTTGAATGCCATATTTCTTTTAAAAGTTTATGATTTTGCTCCTTTGAATTTGGTACAGTGTTCAACCCTAATGATTTAAGTGCATATTCTGCAGTTTTACCCGTCAATATATTGTTGAACATTATATAATCTTTTTCAAAGATATTACAGTCATGACGTGTAGAATGAAAACATTCTATTGGTGGCAACTCTGTGTCATTCAATTTGCTAAATGAATCCAAATACTGATATGGAAAAAATGACTTTGTTCCAAAAACATGGAATGTATCTAAAAACGATTTGTAACTGGTCCCAGCTGGAAGACATTGGACCAAATCGAGAAAACATATATATTTATTATGGTATTTATTGTAAATTTAGTTTTAGATTCATGAATGTTGAACACTTGTGCAATGAAACCCTTGGTGATATTTAGGTCGTAAGATACACTATTGAAGCCAAGAACAGTACACTGACAACAATACGTTTCAAAATCTTCTTCAAACATTGTACTTGTGTTAGCATATCGGAATGTGTTATGCCATTTACTGTCTGGTCATTGTTTTCCCACTGCTGTTGTAAATCATTTAATTATTGCCAAACAGTCTCCCATTTTTCAAACGCAAGCACTTTTACCTTATCAGCAATATTTGTCAGATACAATTTCATTTGTATCAGTAGGTTTTCTACAGAATTGTCAATAAAACATGTTGGTGATTTATATCCATCAACATTTGAACAAACACTCACTGATATCGGATGGTGATATTGTGTAAATTTTAAATTTCCTTCATGTTCTTCGTCCTGTAAACTGAGTAAACTCCCAAAATCAAAACAAATAAAAATGATTGAAAAAGCGCTCATGTTTGTCAACCATTATATACAATTATTCAAGTTTTTCAAAAATTGTTTTGGGTTGTGAATAAAAGCCTCCAGGAAATACATACTTTGTCGATTTGTGACATCTAGGTTCATTCAGTTTACATTTATGAAATGCTTTGAACATTTTACTACAATTTAGACAAGTATTTTTTTGTGAAAATGCATTAATATTTTTTATGTAGCTAAGATGGTTATGAAACACATTTAAATTCTTTACATTTAATTTATTGCCAATTTTGTAACTGGATAACGACTTTCGTAAACATACAGTACTATCGTCCTCTTGTAATTCAAATATATTAATATTGACTTTAAAAAGGGTTTCAAATTTATCTACAGATTTTTCAGAAGTAATCCTTTAAAGTTGTCAATGTTCAAATTTTGGTTTTGATTTCCCTTTTTCCATTGTTTGAAGTAGTGTTTAACACGGGTCTCGGAAACCATTGACTTGGGTGATGAGTGCACACACAAACACCTGAACATACACAAGTTATCATTATAATATTGCTTGGTATGTTTATTATAGTCTAAACAAATTACACTTCTCTTTTGCTTTATGTAATACGGTAATTTTACTGCAGAAGCAAGCATAACATTTGTAGAAGTAACTATGTACAACACATTTGTAACAAGAACTGCTTGTATTCGGTATTGCGTGTAGTAAGTAATCAGTTATATTAAGACTCCTAATTTTAGCCCTCAATGTATCTAAATGACCAAACCTACTAACTAACATGGGTCGAGTGAGAATGTTTTGGTTGAAGTAAGGTTTGTAATAACGATAGTTCCCTGTATCTGTATTCTTAAGTATTAGTCCAAAAGCAATATGTATTCGAAACGCATCACCTTGAGAATTATAGATTTCATTAATTTGTTTCATGATATCTTTAGTTCCAAAATTGTTCGACAGAGGAAAGTTGTAAAATTTTGTTAAAGTTCCTTCCTCATGCTCTTTTAGTATTGTTGATCTGTGAACATCATATGTTTATTTAAGTTCTGCATTAACATATCCATCATTGTCAATCCATGGCTCTTCACCCTCTTTAACTGGAACTTTCTCGAGTTTACCACGTGTCTGAAAATGGACAAGACCTTGATGCTTATATAATTCACTTTTAGAATAAAACATTATGTTACACTTCCGACAGACATAAGATTTACATCTAGCATTTTCGTCAGGGCTTGATGGTCCAGGTTGTGCATGGTCACGTGTTAACTGTCCATTACCCCCAGCATTTACCAAAGTTTTGCTATTAATGTCTGTTTTGTTAGACCCTGATGGTCTGCATTGATCACAATCACATTGTAACTGTATCGTGTCTATGTTTTCAAATGTAAAATTAATATTTTCATGTTCATCACTGTGTCGCTTTCGTAATTGTTCTGTGTCAACGTTTTCAAATGTAGAATTCACAGTGGTAGTCATGTCATTTGTCATGCAGATGCATGTTTTCATATGACGTCGTAGGTTGTCCTGTCTGGAGAACTGCTTTTGACAGTAAATGCAAACAGGAAGATTAATCCCTGATTGTCTATAAAGACGTATATGCCTTCGAAGGCTGTCGAACCTTCCAAAGGGTGAAACAAAGTCAGAACTTGTAGCACTACATTCACTGATTCAGTCATTAAAGTAAGTAAAAGTTAGAACATGTACTGTGGCAGCCTCACTAGAACAGGAGCAAAGTGACTTATCAAATTATTTACCTAATTTGTTTCATTTTACGATTTCCCCGTAACAATTTTACACAAAATGGCTGATCACCAGGACGTCAATCACGAGTAATCGGGTATAATTTTTATCACACCGCACAGACGGTATGACTGAAGTGCGCACTGGAGATGTTTGGCCAACATATAGTGTCAGTAAGTAGGGTCAATGCATTGATGTTTGGTCATCCAGCGACGTTCGGACAATTTTTAATAGACACGTCGTCTAATAATCTCTAACACAGATAAATACTTTATGATTGTTGTATTTTTATTAATACAACATACTTTTGAACAAAATTAAATGCAACGAATCACATACAATGTTTCATTATAAAACATTTAGAGGTTACATTAAATGACAGAACATTCTCGTAATGGTGACCAAATATCCACCACAAAGTGACTGAACTCCCCTTGCTCCAACGGACGAAACGAAGTGCATTTTAATTAACTCTCCAGCTGTTGGAAACGGTGCAGGGATGGTTACATATTTAGGTTGTAATACGCATTGGAGTGAGGTAGTATCTATATAGGTCGGGTAACAGTCAGAAGTATGGAGTGACCGAACATCCCCTACACTGTATTGTTGGGAAACATAGTCAGATACTTGTTAACTGTATAACCAAGTCAAAGCCAATCTGCAAACATGTCCACATGGTTGTCGACTGATACTTGGGACGATAACACTTTTACTGAAACAGTATCTGGAAGTACATGTATTTCTCTCATTTCTCTCATGTAGGCTCTCATTTCTCTCATGTGTATATGTAGGCCTAGACGACTTTGGTACACACTTGGGATGAACAAATGAATTGAAACATGATTTGGTAAACTGAATACTACTTTATTACAATATAATTGTAAACGTTAAGCATATTTCTACATGCAATTATACATCCAATAAGCAATACAATATTGGGAAATATAATAAAATGCATCAAATTGTGAACAATATGCAATGAACAATATGTAATGCAACATGTACAGAAACTAGTCATAATTATATAACATTTCATCCATCAAATGGTTATGTTCAATGATTCATGAAAAATATTTCTTTAAATCTTTATTCATGAAAAAAAAAAGAAACACGGGTGTATGCATACAATGTAACATGGAGGAGTTCATAACATTATATTTCACACATTGTACAGTATTAACAATTAATTAACAGTTTTCACACAATCACATCCATAACTCTTATAGAACATTACATTACCATTTAAACAACTTTATTTTATTTAATTGTGTTTGGTTACTGAGATTAGAACCTAACTGTGGTAGTCTGTAATTAGGTGATATTACGAACTGTTTATTAGTATTATCAGCATTAGTCTTTCGTATCTTTTCCCCACCCGATGGTTTCACTGTACTGATGTTAGTCTCCCTCTTTCTCCTGTTGGTAGAATTGTATTCGCCACTTGCTGCATTGTCAACATCAGGATTCTTCTTCTCGAAACGCTTATCATTTTTTATCGTTGACTTCCTTTATATCGCTTGCACTGTTCTGTTTGTCTAATTGTCCCACAGCATCAGTTTTCACACTTCTCTGATTTTCCACTGCCGATTCACATGTATTATGTGTTGTGCCCTCATATATCCGACTTACATTTTTCAGTAACCTTTCGTAGTTAACCTTTGCTATGAATACAAGCTCACGTGACATATTAAATTGACCTAATAGATTTTAAAAGTATACAAGAAAATATCAGCTAAAATAATGGTTAAAAATGAATTTGTCAATAAAATATTTCTTTTCTTTTGTACATATACATTAATGGTATAACAATTGTACCATATAATACATTAAATGCCGTTTCACTAATAACATATAATTGCTTTGCATTCAGTGTTTGAATGAACAAATTATTATGTGATTGCTTAATCGCCTTATTAATCTAAACAAAAACAAACAATTGATACTTCTGTATTTTGTTCTTCATAATAACCTATTTATTTATATTCAATTACTGTTTGCTTGGCTCAAACATTATCATATCTTCACAAGGAAAGATATTGGTTCGGAGAAAATATGTTTTTTTGCTTTTTGGGTGAAGATCACAGACCAAATAATTGAATGATGATTGTGTAGTTGCTTTTTCATAGCTACTCATGAAAAATGGAATGTCATTCTGAATAACCTGACCAGTAAAGCATTGTATTTGTCTAGCATCTCTGTAATTCCGAAATAAACAATATATATGTACAGTAAATTTTGTCAATAGCTACTAAATTTGTTGGTACCGAAAATATGTCAAGTTCTGAAGGCTGGCTAATTTCCTTGTTTCTTTCACTTACAAATGCCATTTCTCTTATTATTTAAAAACGTTCTGTCAGTGTTTCCTGTTCTTACTATATAGGAAGAAGGATACTTAAACACATAGTTTGGTAGTTCGTTTGCTGCATATACACCTTTTACAATTTGACTCAATTTACAATCTAATATAATAATGTAGAGCAATTGTACATTATTTATTAATGCTTGAATATACTGAACATCTCTAGTATTGTCGATCTGTAGTAAAGATGGGAACTCCCCATAAACTATGCAATTAACTGGATATGAAAGTGCTTGCTCAAATAATATTTCCAACCTCACATTCCCACGATGAATGAGATTTATATATTCTTCATCTAAATTTGTAGGTTCCAATATAAACACAAAAATAGTATAGCCATTTTCAAAAAGTTCTCTAATTATAATTATGCCTCTATCCCTATTCCAAATATCAGCCCCTTCAAATATATTACCAAAAGCAGATGCATATTTTGTATTAGTCGAGAAATCTAATTTTAGTGGACGACCCGGAAAACTTTGCCCATTTATATACACCCCTACATCAGTAATTGAAAAAAATTGAAAACTATATGGATGTTTGTATGATCACCATTAACAGCACTTTGTGAAACAAACCCTATTATCAACTTTGAAGGAACTGCATTTGAAAATATTTGATCCTATAAAAAATATTTTGAATGCATTGCAATTGTTTGCATCTTCACTTCACTTCGTGTAATGAAATACTGAGCCGGACGTCACTCTAACGCCTTCGAATGTACTATAATTACTCCTGGATCGACTCGCACCTTACATAGCTTAATATATATATCATTCACAATATGTTTTTATGCTGGTTGTGTTTCTCCCGACATACAAATAAACACCGGAGCCGACCTGTACAGTTTAACAGAACTATTGACACCATTTATTAGATATGTATCAATAGAAAAAACATCCTCCAGGACAGGTCCCTCCATATCAAAATTTCGACTTTCTTTTGTGTATTTGTATCTCTTGTACAAACCTGTGTTAGTTCCATTTTTAGTCAGTTTCATTCATGTCAATGCCGTCATCCGGATAATAAAGCTGACTATGTAACTGTGATTTTCTTGTCATCTGATTATAAGACAATAAACACTTCAAATAACTGATCCATGGGTAGTTTGTAGTATTCAACGAAATTAACTTTCTATACACATCTATCTGGGATCAAATGGACTGCAAAGGTAAATTTATAATACCAATTTTCTCGTCGGTGGCCAGCACTGATCCATCTGCTTTAACTATCTTTGCATTGACATGTAATGTTGACCTCTTCAAGTCAATATATTCGGGTCCTAGAGACGGAATTAATATCTCTACCGGTGCATGATCCGTAGAAATTGATGAAATGCTATGACAATATGTGTAGTAAATTTTGTCGATAGCTACTAAATTTGTTGGTACCGAAAATATGTCAAGTTCTGAAGGCTGGCTAATTTCCTTGTTTCTTTCACTTAAAAATGCCATTTCTCGTATTATTTAAAAACGTTCTGTCAGTTTCCTGTTCTTACTATGTTTGTGTAACTTTGTTCTCTTTGTCTTCTTAGAATTGTATTTTCTTTTAATTCTTTGTCGTTTCACCTTCCGTTTATTTGTATGCTGTTTCGATGCTTTCTTTTTCATATCTCGCTTCTTACTGATTTTCCGTTGATTTTTCTTGTTTCAACTCCGATCGAGCTTGTTCCACAGTTTCGGCAGTAGGCGTCACTGGCTTTATCAATTTGGAGTGTTCACTGGTGGTATACTTATTTGCTGGAGTTGAAATGGACACTTTCCTAACTCCGCCTAATCCTTTGCCAATTTGTTTGTATTTATATTTGTATTTATTTATTCTTTGTCGAATCATGTTTCTATAGAATTCATCCCACACACGAGAATCACTGACATACACACTTCCAGACATTTTCCTTTCTAAAATGGCAATAAATACTTTTTTAAATGTAGTGTAACTATCACTTCGTCATTTACAAATACGGCATCATTGTCGTGTTCGTCTTTTAAATTGACACGAATCATACTTGTATTGGAATATAATAAGGTATGCTATAAATAACGTTGTGAACTGTGTTGTTATCTAAAGAAACAATCCGTAATAGCTGTTCTTCTATATCTCCCACTAATGTATTTGAACAAACGTTGCAATACACATACAGTAATTTGATTTCTTTGTATGTAGTGATGTTACAATAATTTCTGTCAAAGCTATACACCACACACCGTCTAGTTTGAATGGATGAGCTAAGTTAACTTTAAAATAATATGGTTTATTGTCTGCAAATACATCTATATTGTCCGAAGACCTTATGTAAATTTACATGCTCATTGCGTTCTACCTTAGTTGTACTTGATTAGAAGGTATCAAACTTTGTGGGCCAACCTCGAAAATGTACTAAATAATCAACTCGTCTGTTGCGTTTTCTATTCTTAATTATTTTTTCAACGGGCCACATGTAATCATCTCTTTTGTGTACTTGTTTTAGATACAGTTTGTTGATTGTGATATTTCTTGTTCTTGGTTTCAAACACATAATATTCCATAATTCGTATTACACGCTCTATAATATTGGCCTTTACCTCGGTAGTATTGGTAGTAAAAAAGTTTATATTATTTTCCACTAGAAATGTTTTAACTTTTTTATTAAGGAATTATTTTCCTGAATCTGAGGTGTACGATTGGTCTGGAAAAAATAGTTAACTTTTCAATCACTTGCTTACCTGTCTTTTTCGTTAAGGGTTCTGTAAATAAATATTTTGAAAATGCATCTATTGCACAAAGTTGACACATGCAATCATTGTTCTCATTATATATATTACTAACGTCTGCTAGATCAATATCCCACTGATAGTCAATTTCGGGAGCAATAACACGTCGTCTTGGAAAACGTGTTCGCACTGTCCTACGCAATGAACAAGGGTCTTGGTCCTGTAGCTATTTTCTAACCTTCAGACGTCCAATCTTTATTTTACCCTCTTCTTTCACTATCTTATATAGTTTCTCGGGTCCAGTAAAGGCACCTATATGTTTGGTATTATACCAACTATTTGAAGGTATTCCTCCTAATTTATAACCATCACAATAGGTTGATTGTTCCAAAAAGAATACTTAAAATAGTGACATATCCTTGTAATGTTCTCAGAACTGTTTAGGATAGAATTGATTTCGCGCTCGGTAAAATTGTGTGCACGAACTCCTTCGAGAACATTACTATTCAAATTATTCACTGTTTGTAACCAGTCTCCGTAAGTATCACATACATCAATATTTAACAAACCTTCATGTACGTGTACTATTGTTTCATATCTTAAGTCCTTAGTATCCGTCAAATGCGAGAAAAGCTTTCGAATAGAATATGCGCAAGCTCGCAAAAACGAAAATAATAGTAACTCGTGAATGTCAGAATGTTCACACTCGTCCACAATGCAATTCATTTTATAGTTTAACTTATTTGTGGAATGACTATCACTTTTTATAGATTATAAAGCATATATGCATACAACAAAAGGAGGCAGTTTGTATTCATGAACAGTGTACGTAGACCAGAACCAACACATGTACAATAAAAACGTACTGTATCGTATTGCCAAATGACATCTTTTAACAAACAAGGGTTGATATGAGCTTATGTCAAAATTGATATACATTATATGTACTTAATGGACTGAGTTTTGGGCGAATAGTGTATACCCTGAACAGACTATGCGGATGTACCATCTGACCTGAGAGGGATACAGTGTTCACACTGTCTAATAGTGACGAATTAATATTGTGGATGTGGTGCAGACTGATCAGGGCATACACTGTTCACCTCCGCAAGTCTTACATTATAATAAGTCATACAACACTACTTACTGGGACCACCGGGGGCTCTGATTGGCACAATGGCAGGTATGTGTGTCTGGCAGAGTTGTACCGAGACCACAGGACAATGACAGGTAGGTGTGTCTGTGGAAGTTGTACTGGGACCACCGGGGGCTCTGATTGACACAATGTCGTGTAGGTGTGTCTGGCTGAGTTATACCTGGACCACCGGGGGCTTTCATTGGCACCATGACAGGTATATGTGTCTGTGGGAGTTGTACTGGGACCACCGGGGGCTCTGATTGGCACAATGGCAGGTAGGTGTATCTGGGGCGAGTTGTACTGGGACCACCGGGGGCTCTGATTGGTACAATGTCGGGTAGGTGTGTCTGGCGGAGTTGTACCTGGACCACCGGGGGAATCTGATTGGCACAATGACAGGTAGGTGTGTCTGTAGGAGTTGTACTTGGACCACCGGAGACTCAGATTGGCACAATGGCAGGAATGTGTGTCTGTGGGAGTCGTACTGGGACCCACAGGGGCTCTCATTGGCACAATGGCAGGTAGGTGTGTCGGGGGCGAGGGTTGTACTGGGACCACCGGGGACTCTGATAGGCACAATGGCAGGTAGTATGTGTGTCTGTGAGAGTTGTACTGGGACCACCGGGGACGCTGCTTGGCACAATGGCAGGTAGGTGTGTCTGTGGGTGTTGTACTGGGGGCTCTGATTGGTATAATGGCAGGCATGTGTGTTTGTGTGAGTTGTACTGGGAAAACCGGAGGCTCTGGTTGGTAGAATGACAGATAGGTGTATATGTGGGGGTTGTACTGGGACCACCGGTGGCTCTGATTTGCACAATGGCCGGTATGTGTGTCTGTGGGAGTTGTACTGGGACCACCGGGGACGCTGCTTGACACAATGGCAGGTAGGTGTGTCTGTGGGTGTTGTACTGGGGGCTCTGATTGGTATAATGGCAGGCATGTGTGTTTGTGTGACTTGTACTGGGAAAACCGGAGGCTCTGGTTGGTACAATGACAGATAGGTGTATATGTGGGGGTTGTACTGGGACCACCGGTGGCTCTGATTTGCACAATGGCCGGTATGTGTGTCTGGGGAAGTTGTACTGGGACCATCGGGGGCTCTGATTGGCACAATGGCAGGTAGGTGTGTGGTGGGAGTTCTACTGGGACCAAGGGGACTCTGATTGGCAGCACAATGGTAGGTAGGTGTGTCTGTAGGAGTTATACTGGGACCACCGGGGACTCTGCTTGGCACAATTGCAGGTAGGTGTGTCTGTGGGAGTTGTACTGGGGGCTCTGATTAGTATAATGGCAGGCATGTGTGTCTGTGTGAGTTGTACTGGGAACACCGGAGGCTCCGATTGGCACAATGACAGGTAGGTGTATATGAGGGAGTTGTACTGAGACCACCGGGGGCTCTGATTGGCACAATGGCAGGTATGTGTGTCTGGAGAAGTTGTACTGGGACCACCGGGGGCTCTGATTGGCACACTTTCAGGTAGGTGTGTCTATGGGGAGTTGTACTGGGACCACTGGGGGCTCTGATTGTTACAATGGCGGGTAGGTGTGTGTGTGGGAGTTGTACTGGGACCACCGGAGGATCTGATTGGCACAATGGCAGGTAGGTGTGTCTGTGGGAGTTGTACTGGGACCACCGGGGGCTGTGATTGGTACAATGGCAGGTATATGTGTCTCTTGGAGTTGTACTGGGACCACCGTGGGCTCTGATTGGCACAATGGCAGGTAGGTGTGTCTGAGGGGAGTTGGAATGGGACCACGGGGTGCTCTGATTGGCACAATGGCAGGTATGTGTGTCTGTGGGGAGTTGTACTGGGACCAATGGGCCCTCTGACTGGTACAATGGCAGGTAGGTCTGTCTGTGGGAGTTGTACTGGGACCACCGGGGGCTCTGATTGGTACAATGGCAGGTATATGTGTCTCTTGGAGTTGTACTGGGACCACCGGGGGCTCCGATTGGCAGAATAACAGGTATGTGTGTCTGGTGGGAGTTGTACTGGGACCACGCGGGGCTCTGATTGGCACAATGGCAGGTATGTGTGTCTGTGGGAAGTTGTACTGGGACCACTGGGCGCTCTGACTGGTACAATGGAAGGTATGTGTGTCTGTGGGAATTGTACTGGGACCAACGGGGGCTCTGATTGGAACAATGGCGGGTAGATGTGTCTATGGGAGTTGTACTGGGACCATCTGGGGATCTGATTGGCATAATGGCAGGTAGGTGTGTCTATGGGGAGTTGTATTGGGACCACTGGGGCTCTGATTTGTTTATATGTGGGAGTTGTACTGGGACCACCGGGGGCTCTGATTGTTACAATGGCGGGTAGATGTGTCTATGGGAGTTGTACTTGGACCACCTGGGGATCTGATTGGCATAATGGCAGGTAGGTGTGTCTACGGGGAGTTTTACTGGGACCACAGGGGGATCTGATTGTTAGAATGGCGGGTAGGTGTGTCTGTGGGAGTTGCACTGGGACCACCGGGGGATCTGATTGGTACAATGGCTGGTATATGTGTCTCTTGGAGTTGTACTGGGACCACCGGGGGCTCTGATTGGCACAATGGCAGGTAGGTGTGTCTGTGGGAGTTGTACTGGGACCACCGGGGGCTCGTATTGGTACAATGGCAGGTATGTGTGTCTGTGAGGAGTTGTACTGGAACCACCAGGGACTCTGCTTGGCACAATGACAGGTAGGTGTATATGTGGGGGTTGTACTGGGACCACCGGTGGCTCTGATTTGCACAATGGCAGGTATGTGTGTCTATGTTAGTTGTACTGGGAACACCGGGGGCTGTGATTTGTACAATGACAGGTAGGTGTATATGTGGGAGTTGAACTGGGACCACCGGGGACTCTGATTGTCATAATGCTAGGTAGATGTGTCTGTGGGAGTTGTACTGGGACCACCGAGGGCTCTGATTTGCACAATCACAGTTAGGTATGTCTGTGGGAGTTGTACTGGGACCACCGTGGACTCTGATTGGCACAATGGCAGGTAGTTGTGTCTGTGGTAGTTGTACTGGGACCACGGGGGTGGGGGGCTCTGATTGGCACAATGGCAGGTATGTGTGTCTCGGGGGAGTTGTACTGGGACCACCGGGGACTCTGATTGGAACAATGGCAGATTGGTGTGTCTGTGGGAGTTGTACTGGGACCACAGAGGGCTCTGATTGGCACAATGGCAGGTAGGTATGTCTGTAGGAGTTGTATTGGGACCACCGGGTACTCTGATTGGCACAATGGCAGGTAGGTGTGTCTGTGTGAGTTGTACTGGGACCACCGTGTGCTCTGATTGCCACAATGGCAGGTAGGTGTGTTTGGGGGAGTTGTACTGGGCCCACCGGGGACTCTAATCGGCACAATGGCAGGTATGTGTGTCTTTGAGAGTTGTACTGGGACCACCTGGGACTCTGCTTGGCACAATGGCAGGTAGTTGTGTCTGTGGGAGTTGTACTGGGCCCATCGGGGACTCTGCTTGGCACAATAGCAGGTAGGTGTGTATGTGGGAGTTGCACTGGGACCACCGGGGACTCTGCTTGGCACAATGGCAGGTAGTTGTGTCTGTGGGAGTTGTACTGGGCCCATCGGGGACTCTGCTTGGCACAATATCAGGTAGGTGTGTATGTGGGAGTTGCACTGGGACCACCGGGGACTCTGCTTGGCACAATGGCAGGTAGGTATGTCTGTAGGAGTTGTATTGGGACCACCGGGTACTCTGATTGGCACAATGGCAGGTAGGTGTGTCTGTGTGAGTTGTACTGGGACCACCGTGTGCTCTGATTGCCACAATGGCAGGTAGGTGTGTTTGGGGGAGTTGTACTGGGCCCACCGGGGACTCTAATCGGCACAATGGCAGGTATGTGTGTCTTTGAGAGTTGTACTGGGACCACCTGGGACTCTGCTTGGCACAATGGCAGGTAGTTGTGTCTGTGGGAGTTGTACTGGGCCCATCGGGGACTCTGCTTGGCACAATAGCAGGTAGGTGTGTATGTGGGAGTTGCACTGGGACCACCGGGGACTCTGCTTGGCACAATGGCAGGTAGGTGTGTCTGTGGGAGTTGTACTGGGGGCTCTGATTGGTATAATGGCAGGCATGTGTGTCTGTGTGAGTTGTACTGGGAATACCAGGGGCTCTGATTGGTACAATGACAGGTAGGTGTATATGTGGGAGTTGTACTGGGACCACCGGGGGCTCTGATTGGCACAATGGCAGGTATGTGTGTCTGGGGGAGTTGTACTGGGACCACCGGGGGCTCTGATTGGCACAATGGCAGGTAGGTGTGTCTGCTGGGAGTTGTACTGGGACGACCTAGGACTCTGATTGGCTCTATGATAGGTAGGTGTGTCTGTGTGAATTGTACTGGGCCCGCCGGGGACTCTGCTTGGCACAATTGCAGGTAGGTGTGTCTGTGGGAGTTGTACTGGGGGCTCTGATTGCTATGATGACAGGCATGTGTGTTTCTGTGAGTTGTACTGGGAATACCGGGGGCTGTGATTGGTACAATGACAGGTAGGTTTATTTGTGGGAATTGTACTGGTACCACCGGGGGCTCTGTTTGGCACAATGGCAGGTATGTGTGTCTGGGGGGTTGTACTGGGACGACCGGGGGCTCTGATTGGCACAGTGGCAGGTAGGTGTGTCTGGTGGGAGTTGTACTGGGACGACCGGGGAGTCTAATTGGCACAATGGTAGGTAGGTGTGTCTGTGGGAGTTGTACTGGGCCCACCGGGGACTCTGCTTGGCACAATTGCAGGTAGGTGTGTGTGTGGGAGTTGTACTGGGGGCTCTGATTGGTATAATGGCGGGCATGTGTGTCTGTGTGAGTTGTATTGGGAACACCGGGGTCTCAGATTGGTACAATGACGGGTAGGTATCTATGTGGGAGTTGTACTGGGACAACCGGGGGCTCTCATTGGCACAATGGCAGGTATGTGTGTCTGTGGAGAGTTGTACTGGAACCACTGGGAGCTCAACAATTTCTGGTTGGTGTGTTTATCAGGCCCAGTGATGCTTGCCCAGCATATCCTCTGATTAGTCTGTGCATTCGCGCATTCTGAACAGGGCCTACAGTGCAAATATCTCAACGTTTCCAAGTTGTGTACAGACATATCTGTTTTATGGGCCTGTTCAAGACCTGATCATCCTTTGATTCAAATATAATTGATTCATATTGTAAACACTGCCTCGTTACTGTATCCTATACGGCACATTGTGTGGCCAAGTCGGCCATCTTTGTGTATTCCAGAAAGTAGCCAGTTTAAAGTAGAACATAGGATATAATGTAGCTAATCATATGGACATTTCTATCATTTGGACAGGAGTTGCAATTGCCTACTACGTTGATGGAGCGATATTCGTGAAGGCATTACACGAAGCGGTGGTCTGTTTGGTTGGCGTGTCTCTGGTGGAGACGAAACGTTTGGTCTCAGAAGCTCTGACTCGGACGCAAGATGTCAAGTCGTTCGTCGGTGATATGTGGTCGAAGATAAAGAACTGGTGGATGGCGTAGGTGTCGGTGTCACAGAATATTTCGGAGACTACCAGGCTAGTGTATTTTGATAGTTTCCGAGCTGAACATTAGCCCGGCACATGGGCAGTGATTGTACAGAATATATACCAGGCTACTGTCTTCTGTTAACACATTTAATAACTTCTGTTTCACGAAACCTGCTCAAATTGTACGTCTGTTTAACAATGCAAAAGCAATATTGTTATCGATAGTATTAAATTATAGAACATTTTTAGAAAATAGCCTTCTTTTTATTTCTGAAATGTTGTCTAATCCTGTTTTTATTATGAAAATGTATTGGTCTATTGAAATTTAACATGGGGGAAAGGAGCTGTGGGAGGAGTAAAAAATAGCACACAAACTTTTGGAAATTGACTCCGAAACCTGGCTAGATTGCTTGGAATTGAAATTTAACATGGGGGAAAGGAGCTGGGGAGGAGTAAAACAACGATTGCTTGAAATTGATCTAAGCAAACAGAAGTTAAATTTGAAAATCGGTCCACTATTTCTGAAATTAGAAAACTTTCCCGTGTTCAATCACTCTGTGAAGATGTCTTGATGATTTAACATGGGGAAAGTGTTGATGTTTTTTTCCCAATAAAATCAATATTTGGCCAAATTTCACGAAATTAAAAGAAGGCTCATTCTTAAATTTTTATGTTTAATATTATCAAAAGAAATATTGTTTTTGCATTGTTTATCATGTTTATATCAGTAGCCGTAAATTATGTGCATGTTTCGTGTAGTGTGACTGCGACTTCTTACCGTTTCCGAGTAGATGTCACCAACTATTTACTCTTGGACTTGGGCAGTGATTGTATGTATATAGAGTATATATTTCACAATCCACTGACCCCCACTGATCCCAAGCTGAAGGTCACATACTTCTTGTTTTATATTAAATGGTTTATTTCCACTGCCCCACTTAATAATATGCTGTTCTCTTTTGTCTTTCATTGTCGCTATTTCTTCTTCTATATGTATTCTATTTTTCAAGTAAGTTACAAAAGATTTGATCATGCTTTTCATATTTACATTTGAAAATAAAGTATTTTGCTAACGAAATTATAAAATTTAATTGTTTTACCATCAGTGCCTTATTTGTTATTCATAGAGAAACACTACGAAAATTTAATTCATATGTTAAGTCTTTTTCATTTAGATAATTTCGAAGCTGTGACCAAAAATGTTGCACATGCATACATTCCCAGAACATGTGTTTTATGCTTTCAACATACACAGAGCAAAAATCATATAGGCTACTATTCACTCTATTACAACGATAGAGTAGTTTATTTGTCTCAATGATACGCATTAAATATCTATATTGGAAATTGCGTAATGTTGAGTCTATTGTACAATCGAAAGCTAATGTGTAAATTTGTTGCCAGCATAAATTATCATCAGAAAATTAATTTGTTCATTTTTTAGTTCTTCTATGTTTTGTTTGTGTGTTTGTCTTGTATATAGTAATTTGTTCACATATTTGCTATCCTGTACTCTCGATATACGCGACGTAGATTGTGGAGTTGTGTTGATGCTTTCTGTTTTTATTTTCTCGGCCCATAATGTACTTATGCTGTTCACAATACTTTGATAGTTTATACAATTGTCCTGACGTATATTGAATATTGCTGTAAAATCAGTAAAGCGTAGAAAATTCCTTACTCTGTAGTCATATAGATGTTCAACATAGTTAATTCCTTTATTGTACCAATCCTTGAAAAAAACCACCATATCTTTCAAGTTTTTTTTCATAAAGTTGTTTCCATTTACCTCTGTTTGATGTGTCACATATTCGTTTTACCCATGATGCTCTTATTGATATAAAACTATCTATATCTAACATTTTTAATCCCCCTTTTTCGTAGGATTGGATGATTGTATTTATTTTAATTTTATCAGGCTTGATGTCCCATAAAAAAGCGAATAATTTGTTTTTAATTATTTTGATCATGTTGTCTGGAGGGTCGTGTAAAACTGTTACTGGATATATTAATTTTGGAGCAGCAAACGTTTTAATAACTGTAATTTTTCCAAGTAAACTTAAGTTTCTATGTTTCTACTTATCAATACACTGTTCAAACTCTACTATTTTAGGAAAGATGTTATATTCGTGGATATCTGTATTATTATTTAAGAACGTAATTCCTAACGTTTTTGCACTAAGAGAAGTCCAAATTAATTTCTTATCCGGACAGAAAATGTATGACATGTGCGAGCTCATTTATTCTGCATTTGAAGTTTCCTGTAAAATCCTGTAAAATCGTTGTATAATTCACATGTTCTATTTCTTTGTGAACATTCAGTCAACATGTTTACATTTACATACCTTAAATTGATATTGTTTGATACACATGTATATAATGTAATAAGTATGTGAAATATGCCATTAAAGGTACATGCACACTCAATAGGCACACACTTTTCTTTATAGAAAATACATAAGTGTATAATTGTGTCACTATTCCACCAGTTCTAACGATTACGAGTGGCCGTTTTACAGATATAATCATTTAGTAATATTTATTTTACTGATAGTGACGCGGTGGTATCAGGCTATTTTCATATGCAAATGAGGCATGGTATTATTTTATTATTTAATGCGTCACCTGAACAAATAATATTTTCGACAGATTATAAAGTTTGTTCATTGCACATAAAAAAATGAATACAGAGGATAAATTGTAATGTTCGTTAACATTTTAAGGAAACACGGTTATCGCCCCTGATATAAGTGTTTAAAGTTACGTCTGATATAAAATGTATAATAGTGCCAATCAATACGTGGGGTAATGGTGAATGAATGTTTATTTTACCAGAAAATGTCTCGGATGATGTCTCTGATATAAATAACATTTTGTGCCTACTAAGTGGGCATGTACCTTTAATAACCATAAGCAAAAAAGCATGAACTGCGGACATGTGTTTGGCAAGCGAATGGTAAAGAGTGCCTAATTGGTCTAAGGGACGCAACCTATAAGAGTTTCATCGATCATGCGGAATAATTTAGCTGGATGTCCGTTCGTGACTTCAATTGACAGCTTTAAAAATGGGGCATACTCCCCGTTCAGCATGCACACACCAGCACCGAATACGATCAGCATCCACATCGCGCTCTATATGTTTTACATGTATATACAGATATAATATATAGAGAGCAGTACAGTCCAATTCATCGCATGCTGGCAGGGCATATACTGTTCGGAAGCCCTACAGAAATAAGGTTCACTTTACTGGCAGCGGGTTACAAAACACAATACCGTCAATGTTATGAAGCAGTTAGCGGATAGATATACATTTTATCATTTCGTTCTTTGTATTTGGGCGGCCCGCTGAGAAAATGGACCTTACGCCATAATCTTAGAGTCTGAACGTTTTTACTCATGGTAATTGACCAATGTCAGTGAATGAGCGGCTAGCAGTGCATAACCTGATCAGAGTGCGCGGATGCGCCTGCTGATCTGGGGCTACGCTGGGCGCACATGTCGTATGGTTCATTTCTACAGCCGTGGGGAAATTTACTAACAGCATTTTTTTATACATGTACAATGCGCCGCTGCAAGCGAAAATGAACAATATGCATCTGCGAGCAGACCTGGTCATCGTTTGGAAGGCGTCTCCATCGTGGCTAATAATACTTTTATAGTAGAACCATAGTCGTATTTGCATCAAACCGTGTAGACTCCGTACGGATATATACACTTTTACATTGTACAATGTAAATACACAAATGCACATTGGTACCATGAATGTTTATTTTGCCAGAAAATGTATCAGATGATGTATCTGATATAAAGAACATGTTCACTGATGTGCCTACTGAGTGGGCATGTATCTTTAACGTGTGAAAGAATTCAAAGTTGTGAAGGTCAAAAGATCAAGGTCATATTAAAGGCAGCACGGATGGCAGTTGTCGACAAGTATGCTGTGCATAAATATTTAACTATCATTCAAGTGATACACAAACATGTATCCTTCAAACACACGGATGCATCATTAAACAACAATTGTGCACTTTAATTTTGCAACAAAAAACGGCCAGCTCTACTATAACGCTACCTTTTCCGATGTGGAAGTGAAACATATTTGTCGCGATAACCCATGACACGGCTCGTGTTCCGAACTTCCGGTTTGATATGAGGTTACCATCACCTGCGCACAAGCAAATCTGTTCAATAAAGTGTTGTTGTTTTTTTTGACACATTAATGACTGTGGAAGTCGTAAGATGTCGAATCCAGAGGTTCCTATAAAAATCACTGTTCAAATATTTACCTCTTTCTAGCACCAAAAACACGATTTTCCTCTCAGAAATTTAAGTAGCAGACAGCAGAATCGTGTAGAAGGTGTTTTTTTTTCTTTCCATTAAATATTCATCAGGAAATGATCGCGTTATCGAAATTACACGACACCACCTATCACGTGATTTTTCAAAATGGCAGCGTCCACAAAAAAAGGTGAACGCTGAAGTGATTAGAATTTATCGATTAAAAGTTACCCACATGTTACATATTAAAAAAAATAACATTGTAAAGGACACAATATACATTTCACAATGTGTGTGTATCTTTCTTATTAACTAAATCGTCCAATATTGGTAAAAAATCGACTTGGAAAACGGCTAATGTTAACATTGGGTCAGGAGGCAAACCGTAAATCGGCGAAAACTTCGACGTCACTATTATTAGGTAAGTTTATTGTAATATTTGTGTGTCATATTGTAGAATTGTCTCTCAAAACAATATAGCGAAGAACGAACGTCAACACCATGCAGGTATTTTGCTATATCTTAGTGCGCGAAGTGTAAATGCCATTACGCACATTTTACTGTGTAGCGTGTTGTAGCGATATAGTACAACCTGTTGTCTATAAAGCGGAAAACGTGCAGCTAAGTCCCTGTCACAGCCACAAATGACACCAGCACCAACAAGTACCGTATCCCACAGGTTGAAGTAACGGACCGGACCAAGGTCTATAAATACAATTATTACATTAAATATATTTGTTTACTCCCTCTATATACAAAGGTCCCGAAGTTTTTAATAGGCCGTACCCGGACGGCCTCGAGACAACGGACTCTCACGAAACAGTTAACCGAGTTATATCAGTGTCGCCTATTGCAGCATTTAGGAAAATGTTAGCCCTCCGCAACGATATATTCCCCGATGCGCTATGTCAACGCGTTGTCGAGCTATCGATTATTTGGTTTTAAAAAGATGACCATTATTGATAGGTCGGAAAACATCGAGCACATTGCCGCGGCCAATACTGCTATATGATCATGATGATAGCGTAAACATCGGGTTCAAAATACACTTTTACGTCGTCCCGGCCCGAAAAGAAACATTTTGCATCGAAAAAACAGTGTTTCCAATCGCACAGACATTTCTATCAATTCTTGGGAAGCCATTTTATATAAACATCGTGGGACAGGTTTATTCGCCGGAACTCGTGCACTTACTATGTGATAAAAAACGGAACTTTCATTAACGGTTATAATTCATATTTTATAATACCTATGTTGATAGTAAAAGTATCAAGTTAAAGGTATATCTCTCTATTCCGATTTGGTATAATATGTATGTGTAGTAGGGATGGATGTGGCTCCCCGTCGGGGAATGTACTTCGCGTTATGTGTTAGGTCTTAACCGCTGATCATCCCTACCCTAGGCACGTGATCGTTCCATATTTTGGGGTGTCGGGACTGGGGGTGTTGTGGGTGATTACTACGGGTGAAGGGTGACTGAAGTGGGAATGGGTCCAATAAAACGTCAGTTTTCAATGTGTTGTAGCCCGGATATTTGTATCAAGTTAGTGCCTGATATAGCAATAGCAATATGTTATCAGTCAGTACGTACTCGGCCAATACAAAGCTCGTTAGACTACCTGATAAAGAAATTTAAAAGTCCCAACTGTACTGGTTGATGGCCTAAAGCTCCGGGATGGTGGGAGGGTATGTGTATTGACACCTGGGGCCAAGCGAACCGGTGTAGTAATGGTGCCTGGTACCAGATCTCAGATATTCAGTTCTGATTTTGGGATATCACCCCCACCCCCAACCCCCCTCCCCATTTGTACAGATACTATATGGGATTGTGTACTAAACCCATTGACCCGGCCTTAAATGACCTTAGTGTTTGTTTGTTTGTTTGTTTATTGGTGTTTAACGGCCTATCAACACCTAAAGCCATGTAAGGCCGGGGTTAAATTACCTTAGCTGTTCATATGCCGTTAAACCCCAACAAACAAACAAACAAACAAAAACCATATCTCAGTGTACTGTTTTTCCGTACTGAATGTTTATATTGTAATTTCAGTGCTGAACTATCGTTCCCTGCTTTTCCTGAACCCCTGTGCTCCAAGGTCAAATTTCTCTTTGAGGGGTACATCCTCCACCAGTGTTACTAATTTCTTGTTTTATAAACCATTGATACACAAAATGCTGGTGGGCCTTTGAACTAGTTTCATCCTGATTTCTTTTTTTTCCGTCTCGTTTTCCCTAACAAATCTATGTTGTTTTATTTAACCATTAGTGTTCAGTAACATGGGTAACTGTTATTGTCCTTCCTGGCATATGTAAATGGGTAGGCTAGACGGGGCCGGTGTAACGTGAGCCCCGCTAGTCCGTAAGAATTGTAAGACAAGATATAGCGGCTTGCGGGGCTCACGCTGCGGTATGAGCCCCGCAAGTCGTAAGAATTGCAAGTCAGATATTAAATTCGACTTATATAGTGTAACCGCGAGTGTTTCTGCCACCTTCCTATTGGTAAATACACCATGCATACTTTATTAAAATTATTACGCAATACGCACACCTCTTACCGTAGTTATCGTATTTAAACATGCAATATATGTGGTTGGATTTCAATTCTCACGGCGGGGACATTATACATCCGCCCGTAAGAAGTGCAAGTCAGTGAGTATATCCGATTGATACAGTAATACTAAGTGGTTATGCATGCCGTTTTATTGATAGAACCACAGTAGACATTTTTCTTGTATTTACGCAATGTGCGAACGTAGTACCGTAGTTACTCTAAAAATAGTCTCCTATAAATGTTGTCAAATGTTGAACTATTCATATTTCTGGTAATTAATTGTGTTCAGTAGTGTGATATCGGGTCCGGGACGTTTCCCACTGAATGTGACATGATTACAAAACATTATATTACACTAGAAAGCAATGACGACTATTATATAGGGCGGAATTTCAATCCTCACGACGGGGACAATAAATACTCACCCGTGAGAATTGCAAGTCAAACATTAATGTGGCCTGTATAGGTAACCCCGCGTGTTTCTGGCTCAACTCCCTGTCATTATATTATTGTAAAAAATAAGTACTTTCAAATCGGTTATCGGACACGGGGTTTGCGGAATGTGAAGCAGCAGGGATAATCGTTTTAATATATTTTATATTTTTTTGTTTGATATGTTCGTCTTTGATTTTTTTTTCAGGTTGCCAGACGAACATGTCATAAGAAATATGTTCCATAAAGTTACTATAACCTCTTTAGACGTGAAAAATTACAAGATTTTCGTCAGACATGATTGGATTTAACATATTTTTGCATGGTAGTGTTTGTTATTAATCATGTGGCGAATTTACAGTACAATTTTATTTCTTCAAGATGATAAAATGCTCGACACGTAGGGATAAATTCAGACGCGGCGACATCTGAGAACCATCTAACTTTTTTTATGGCCTTACTGTAGACTATAATGCCAGTATTTGCCAGGAATGTAGACTCAGACGACCCTGCTTATAATACATGATTGTTCACATTTTTATGTGATTAAATGTTTTATTTCCACTTTTCAATACATCATGTACATCGTATTGCATTTGAACATAATGGTATCTAATTATACTACACACGTTATATACAACATGTATTAGAAAGTAGTACTCAGAAGAGCGTAAAGTAAGGGAAGATAATGCAGAGAAAACGAAGGAAGGAAATGTTTCAATTTGTGTTCATATCAGATAGACATGTTTAGTTGAATATTTGTCATTTTCGGTACATATGTATCATGTGCTTGATTGTCTTGTAGTGCTAAAAATTTGTTAGACATTAAACCTACCCCATTTGATAATGAGTTGTTCTCTTTTATCCTTTTTTGTAGCTATTTCCACGTCTATCTGGATTCTGCTCTTCAAGTACTTTATGAATGATTCGAACGTTATATCGCGTTTTTCATATTTACATTTGAAAATGAAATATTTTCCTAGAATAACGATGAAATTAAATTGTTTTGCCAAAAGTGCATTTTCATTTATTCCTATAGAAACATTTTGAAATATTTGGACAGTTCACTATACATGTTATACCCTTATCATTTAGGTCAGTTCTTAGCCGAGACCAAAAATGCGTACATTCCCAGAATAAATGTTTTACACGTTCAACATACATAGAACAGCAATCACATAGCTTACTACTTACTATAATACAGCGATAAAGTAGTTTATTTATCCCCAGAATTCGCATGAGGTATTTGTATTGGAAGTTGCGTAATGTGGAATATATAGTGCAATTGAAACTTAATGTGTAAATTGGTTTCCAACATAGAGCATCATCTGAAAACTCGTTTGTCCATTTTATTTAGATTTTATTTCTGCTACATCTTTTCGGGCCGTCTGTGTTACATATAATATTTGATTTACATTTGTTTTTTCTTACTCTAGACATAAGAGTTTCCGATTTTGGCTGTATGTTAATATGTTAGGTTTTTATTTTTTTTATCCATAATGGACTTATGCTGTTTAATATACTTTGATATTTTATAAAATCTTCATTTCTTATTATGTTGAATATTGTTGACAAATCAGTAAACCGTAAAAATCTATTTATTCGATAATCATATATATGTTCAATATACTTTATGCCCTTATCATACCAATCCTTAAATTAGAATGGCCGCGTCCAGCATGTCGCGCCCGCCGAGGAATAGAATGGATAATATATGCATGATGTTATGGTGTTTTATGGCTCAGTGACTTGTAACTTAAGACATTTAGAGCTGAGAATACACCTGGGGAGAATGCCCAAATTCAGCAGTTGACTTTACAATATCCTGATTTGCTACCAGGTGATCTTACCACAGCAAAAGCTCTTGGCCTCACCACCGTTTACTTTGCTCATATGAAAAGCAAGGGATACTGGTTAAGACTTACAAGAATAAATTCCATGGTCTCAAAAGAAGACTATATTGGAGTTGCAGTAAACGATTCCATGGATCTACCGGTCGGGTTGCTGAAGTATCCAGGTATTGCGCACAATTAATATTTGGAGGATGTTAAACATGCATATGAAGTTTCAAGTCAATGAGTGAAGCGGTTGAGGAGATATAACATACGTAAAAGCTTTAACGCAAAGTTTACAAAAACTTTAACGCACACTTCTAAGACATTTGACCTTGACCTTGGGCATGTGGGCAGCATGGGTATTGCGCACAATGAATATTTGGAGGATGGTAAACATGCATATGAAGTTTCAAGTCAATGAGTGAAGAAGTTGAGGAGATATAACATACGTAAAAACTTTAACGCAAAGTTTACAAAAGATTTAACGCAAACTTCTAAGACATTTGACCTAGACCTTGGGCATGTGGGCAGCATGGGTATTGCGCACAATGATTATTTGGAGGATGGTAGACATGCATATGAAGTTTCAAGTCAATGAGTTAAGCGGTTAAGGAGATATAACATACGTAAAAACTTTAACGCAAAGTTTACAAAAACTTGAACGCAAACTTCTAAGACATTTGACCTTGATTTTTTGGCATGTGGACAGCATGGTTATTGCGCACAATGACTATTTGGACGTGAACGCAAACTTCTAAGACATTTGACCTTGACCTTGGCCAAGTGGGCAGCATGCGTATTGCACACAATGAATATTTGGAGGATGGTAAACATGCATATGAAGTTCCACGTCAATGAGTGAAGCGGTTGAGGAGATATAACATACGTAAAAACTTTAACGCAAAGTTTACAAAAACTTTAACGCAAACTTCTAAGACATTTGACCTTGACTTTTGGCATGTGGGCAGCATGGGTATTGCGCACAATGAATATTTGGAGGATGGTAAACATACATATGAAGTTTCAAGTCAATCGGTGAAGCGGTTACAGAGATATAACACATGGAAAACTTTTACTTTAACGTAAATGCGGATGCACGTACGTACATACGTACGGACGTCAATGTGCCCACTATATCGCGCTGTCCGCAAGCGGACGCGACAAAAAATACTGTTTTATGTTTATGTTTTAGATTTGAATGGTTCCAAATTATTTCCTTCAAAACTATTTCATTCTTTTGGGAATAGTTAACATGTGCCCACGTTTTCATGATATTATTCACAAGAATTCCGCGGAATCAAATGTCTCGCCTTGTTCCGCCTTGACCGTGACCCTGGGGCCTTCACCTTGACCCTGGGGCCCCGAGAATAGTCCTATATTCATCTACATATCATAGTAAAGGTATGCATAAAGTTTGATGACTGTAGCTGATAAGGTGTTGAAGTAATGACCGTAACACGAAAAATTAACATTGAATGATGACGACGACGACGACTCCGGAAAAGCAAAACCTTAGTCTCGCTATCCGCTTTCTCGGGCGAGACAAAAACCTATTTTCTTCTGAATATGTTTTACATATTCTGGTTTTAAGTTACATTCAAAAATAAATGTTCCACCATATCTTCTAAGTATTTTTCCATAAATTGATTTCCATTTACCTATGTTTGTTGAGTCACATATCATTTTTACCCAAGATGCTCTTATTGAAGTTATAAAACTATCCATGTCCAGCATTTTTAAACCCCCCTTTTCATATGATTGAATTATGCTGTTTCTTTTAACTTTATCTGGTTTATTGTCCCATAAAAAGTTAAACAATTTATTTTTAATTTGTTTAATATCATCAGGAGGATCGTGTAACACTGTTTTAAAGGTATATCAATTTGGGAGCTGCAAATGTTTGAATGACAGTAATTTTTCCTGGTAAACTTAAGTTTCTTTTTTTCCATTTCTCGAGGCACTGTTCAAACTCTATTATTTTTGGCATAATATTGTATTCATGAATAGCAGCATTGTCATTTAAAAAGGTAATCCCTGAAGTTTTTGCACTGGTTGAAGTCCATTTAATATTCTTATTGGGGTAGTATCACAGATTTGTATTTTTTAAAGCACCCACTCGCATTACAATAGTTTTTTTTGAGGCCTGATATTTTACTGAATTCGTCTATTATGTAAATTAACTTTTCAAAAGATTTCCGTGTACCATCCGTCATAAAAGTTGCATCGTCAGCAAACAATTTTTCAATTCTATGTCACCGATGTTCACGCCTGTTATGTCTTTTTCGTTTATAATTCCAGCATTTGAAATAAATTCATCAAGAAAATGTGTTTATTTTTGTGCTGGAATCATATATATATATATTATGCCCCACCGCCCGGTATCGGTAGAGCTGGAGGAACATGTATATAGTGTTTGGACTGTGTGTCTATCCATACTCAGATTAAGAAGTTTGACAGAGCTTTTTAACTTCGAGTCGTTCAATGGTTATTTACCTTTGTGTAGAAGTTAGAAGATAAAGCAACACAAATTGGAACAAATCAATTCAATATATTGATGGCATTGACTTGTTAATACTCTGCGATTGGAATAGGAGATTGTGTATGAAAAAATCAATAAAGGGGCACATTTTTGTCGAGCACGCTTGCGGAAAGCGAAATATAGTGATCACAATGACGTCCGGGTAACCCGTCCGTGTACCGTCCTTGCGTCAGTCCGTCCGAAATCTGCGTTAAAGTTTTTAAATACCTTATATCTCTGTAGTCCTAAGTCACATTGACTTGAAACTTCACATTCGTATTAGTCATCATCCATATATTCATGCTGTATCCCACTCATGCGGCCCCTGTGCCCCAAAGTCAAGGTCAAATTACTTAAATGTAACAATAAGTCAGATTTGCTTGAAACTTCATATTGGTCATCATCCATATATTCATTCTGTGTCCCACTCATGCGGCCCCTGTGCCCCAAGGAAAAGGTAAAATGACTTATAAGTTTGCATATTATAAAATCTGCGTTAAGGTTTTTACATACCTTATCTCTCCACAATTATTACTCCAATGAACTTCAAACTTCCAATACTTCCTTTTCATCATCCACATTTTCATTCTATAGCCTGCCCATGTGGTCCACATGCCCAAGGTCAAGGTCATATGACTTTGAAATTTGTGTTAAAGTTTTTACATACCTTATATCTCCACAACACTTACTCCGATTTACTTCAAATAATTCTTTATTATCATCCATATTTTCATTCTAAGCTTTTACATACCTTATATCTCTACAGCCCTTAATTCAAACTTCAAATAAATACACTCCGAGACTATCAAATGCCACGGCCATCTGGTTATATCAGAGACATCATCTGAGACATTTTCTGGCAAAATAATTATAAACATTCGTTCACCATCACCCCACGTATTGATTGGCATTATTATGCATTTTATATCAGACGTAAATTTCCACACTGAAATCAGGGGCGATAACCATGTTTCCTTAAAATGTTCGCGGACATTACTATTTATTCTCTGTATTTATGTTTTGATGTGCAATGAGCATACTTTATAATCTGTTAAAAGTATTATTTTTTCAGGTGACGCATTTAATTAGTATAAACAAGACTGCCGCCAACGGCATGTATCCCCTCGCACTGATGCTTAATTTCCATACTTAGCATTTTCTAAGTCTGTGACCTTTTTACCTTGGGATTAGCAGACACCACCAACTTTCTGTAGGAATATGCAAACTAGAAGGACAGACGCCCATGACTGCATTATATCGATCGCAATGCTTTCTGTAAAATGGTGCCAACAATGAAGAGTATTTTCTAAGTCTGTCACCTTGACCTTGGGGTTAGAGAGCACCATTGGGTTTCTGTAGAATGATGCTGGGTGTTGTTACAAATGCGTTAATTAAATATTAAAGCATTCCATCAATGGAAACAGAAGTTACAATGAATTAAGCCGAGCGTTAAGTTTTTGAAACTGAGCATTTCTATGTATGTGGCCTTTTTACCTTGGGATTAGCAGGCACCACCAACTTTCTGTAGGAATATGCAAACAAGAATGACAGACGCCCATGACTGCATTATATCGATCGCGATGCTTTCTGTAAAATGGTGCCAAAAATGAAGAGTATTTTCTAAGTCTGTCACCTTGACCTTGGGGTTAGCGAGCACCATTGGGTTTCTGTAGAATGATGCTGGGTGTTGTTACAAATGCGTTAATTAAATATTAAAGCATTCCATCAATGGAAACAGAAGTTACAATGAATTAAGCCGAGCGTTAAGTTTTCGAAACTGAGCATTTCTAAGTATGTGGCCTTGACCTTGAGGTTAGCCGGCACCACGGGCTTCCTGTAGAATGATGCGGGATGCTGTTACAAATGTATCTATAAAATATTAAAGCATTCCATTAAGGGAAACAGAAGTTATTATGAATTAACCCGAGTGTGAAGTTTTGGAAATGGAGCATTTCGCAAGTGCGTGACCTTGACCTTGGGGCTAGCGGACACCAGGAGCATTCTGTAGAATGATGTGGGATGCTGTTACAAATGCATCTATGAAATATTAAAGCATTCCATCAAGGGAAACAGAAGTTATAATGAATTAACCACAGCGTTAAGTTCGAAACAGCGTTTTCCAAGTCTGTGATCTTGACCTTGGGGTGAGCGGGCACCATACGCTTTCCGTAGAATGTTGCGAGATGATGTTGCAAATACATCTATGAAATATTAAAGCATTCCATCAAGGGAAACAGAAGTTATAATGTATTAACCCCAGCGTTAAGTTTTCGAAACAGAGAATTGTCCAAGTCCGTGGCCTTGACCTTGGGGTGAGCGGGCACTACACGCTTTCCGTAGAATGATGCGGGATGGTGTTACAAATGCATCTATGACATATTAAAGCATTCCATCAAGGGAAACAGAAGTTATGATGAATTAATCCCAGCATTAAGTTTTAGAAACGGAGCGTTTTCTAAGTCCGTGACCTTGGGTTGAGCAGGCACCATACGCTTTTCGTAGAATGATGCGGGATGATGTTCCAAATGCATCTATGCAATATTAAATCATTCCATGAAAGGAAACAGAAGTTATTGCAAATTAACCACAACGTTAAGTTTTGTGACGGACAGACAACTTTTGTGACAGACAGACGGACAGACAACTTTTGGATCCCCTTTTCGCTACACGAGGGGATATTAATTAAAAAATATGCCTCATTTGCATATGAAAATAGCCTGATACCACCGCGATTCACTATCAGTAAAATGAATATTACTAAATGATTATATCTGTATAGCGGGCACTTGTAATTTTTAGATCTGTTTGAATAATGTCACACTTTTACACTTATTGAATTCCTATAAAGAACATGTTGTGCCTACTAAGTGGGCAACAAAGAAACAAACTAAATGGGCATATACCTTTAATATTTTGGTTGAATAATTATAATGCCAGTCCGTAATGTTGTCGGAGCAAATTGAAATTTATTATTTTTATTTGTACTATGTTTTGGGCAGCATGGCACACCAAAGTCGGGCATGGCGTGGCACTGTGCTAAAATAGGCTGCTGTGTGAAACACTAGAGTATGTGACTCCGTCACTCAACGGAGCTTTTGCCAAATTAATCAAGACTTGTATTGCAGGGTAATGCATGGTCTCGGGCAATAACTTGTAAATCAATTATATATGCGGCGCTTTCATATGCAAGGTGTATGATCACGTGGTACCAACAACAACAACACGTACCGATTCAAAGTATGTATTCTTTTATAGTGTCCTTATTACGTAACGGATTTTGATGAAATATGGTGCATCAAACGCGTCTTGTTAAGCTGCATTTGGTGGTCTCTGTGTTTTCGCCCAAACATCTGTCGTTTTTGCGAAGAATTTTCGCAAAAACGACATAAGTCTGTACCAAACTCCCTAGACCACCAAATGCAGCTCATGAAGACGTGTTTGCTGCACCATATTTCATCAAAATCCGTTGCATATTAAGGAAAATATCAAATAATATTTACTTTGGAGTGGGCGGCGTTGTTGTTGTTGTAACCACGTGATTATGCACCTTGATATTATTACCAATATTTACAGTGAGCGACTTTAAAAACGCATGGTTACATGAATGCCATTGTCAACAAAGCTCCATGTTTTATGTCTCGTAGGTTCAATTGGATTCAGAATTAGCGATTCAATTGGATTTGTTGTTACTAATCTGATTCCTCACTTCTCTGGGCATACTGAGACCCAGTACCTTCAACCCTTACAAGGATGAGTTAAATTTTGTCGGCTGTTGATTATTTTTTATTTTACATTTGTATCAACAAAAACATAGTTTGGCAGCACTTTAGAATCAGAATGCACTTTAGAATCAGAGTGCAGTCAAACCATGTTTTTATTGAGACATCGGACAAAATATTAAACAAAAATAGAATACAATTTTTGTTTCCCAGAAGTCTAAGGGTTAAAGTCGCCAATTGCATCATGTATATATGGTGGTAATTATTTAGTGGTTTACTGATTCACCTGAACACTGCTTGTATTGGTTAAGTCTTACAACAATTAAATGTTGGTTTTCTGCTCTGTTTATTATCCCCTCACCAATAGGCAAGAGGGGATATATCGTCAGTCCATGTACGTATGTGCGTGCGTACATACATTAATAACAACTTTCATTTTTCAACAACTTATGAACCGCTGTAGATAATATTTGGCCACAATGTGTGTCTAGGGATGGTTTTTGTTTTGCATACGACCCATGTCCGTTCATTATCAAGGCTGCCATCGTGGGGATTAGCTTAGTGATAACGATGCCCTTGTTTTTGATTATTTTTCCACTTTTTCTTGATGAAAACAGCACATGACAATATTCAATTCCCGGCATTGTACATAATAGTTGGTCTTATATATTTCGGACTTTTAACATATTTTGTTACGATGTTTTTTGTTATTTATGAAAACGTACTTACATTGAAATATTTTAGACTTAATGAACAGACAGTAGAAAGTGATGCAACAGAATAGGAAACAAGAGCTGTAGGAGAACAGCATAGCTCGACTACGAGGGTTGTCGATGTACACATAGCTTGACAAAGAAGGTGGCTGCGGCCTACATAAAAACCTTAACCAAGGTTGACTAAAAACATTAACCAAGGGAAACTAGAAATGTGGCCTGTCGGCACACGAATACCCCCACTGGCAGCCAAAGAAAACGAGGCATTTTTGATTATAAGCCATTTAGCCGAGCGTTTAGGTTTCAAACGCATCAAGTCTGTGACCTTGACCCTGGGCATAGTGTGATAATCCATGCATCGGTGTAGAAGATATAGAGCGGAAGGGAATTTCAATAGGTTTGATCTTTGACCTTCAACTATGACCTTGACCTTGGACGTAGGTGCGTGGTTATTGATCGAGACACACACTTCTCATCCTGAGAAACATTTGTGCCAAGGCATTTGATAATCCTCCATGCATCGGTGTAGAAGATATAGAGCGGAAGGGAATTTCATAGGTTTTGACCTTTGACCTTCAACTGTGACCTTGACCTTGGACGTAGGTGCTTGGTTATTGATTGCGACACACCTTCTCATCATGAGAAACATTTGTGCCAAGCCATTTGATAATCCATGCATCGGTGTAGAAGATATAGAGCGGAAGGGAATTTCAATAGGTTTGACCTTTGACCTTCAACTGTGACCTTGGACGTAGGTGCGTGGTTAGCAATTTGATAATCCATGCATCAGTGTAGAAGATATAGAGCGGAAGGGAATTTCAATAGGTTTGACCTTTGACCTTCAACTGTGACCTTGACCTTGGACGTAGGTGCGTGGTTATTGATCGCGACACACCTTCTCATCATGAGAAACATTAATGCCAAGCCATTTGATAATCCATGCATCGGTGTAGAAGACATAGAGAGGAGGAAGGGAATTTCAATAGGTTTGACCTTTGACCTTCAACAGTGACCTTGACCTTGGACATATGTGCGTGGTTATTGATCGCGACACACCTTCTCATCGTGAGAAACATTTGTGCCAAGCCATTTGGGAATTTCAATATTTTTGACCTTTGAACTTCAACTGTGACCTTGACCTTGGATGTAGGTGCGTGGTTATTGATCGCGATACACCTTCTCATCCTGAGAAACATTTGTGCCAAGGCATTTGATAATCCATGCATCGGTGTAGAAGATATAGAGCGGAAGGGAATTTCAATAGGTTTGACCTTCAACTGTGGACCTTGACCTTGGACGTAGGTGCGTGGTTATTGATTGCGACACACCTTCTCATCATGAGAAACATCTGTGCCAAGCCATTTGATAATCCATGCATCGGTGTAGAAGATATAGAGCGGAAGGGAATTTCAATAGGTTTGACCTTTGACCTTCAACTGTGACCTTGGACGTAGGTGCGTGGTTAGCAATTTGATAATCCATGCATCGGTGTAGAAGATATAGAGCGGAAGGGAATTTCAATAGGTTTGACCTTTGACCTTCAACAGTGACCTTGAACCTTGGACGTAGGTGCGTGGTTTTTCCAAGTATGGTTGCTGTAGGCCCAGGAGTATTCCATATACAAGCTTGAGTAAAAAACGTAACCAAGGGGAGATAACTAAGTAATCCAAGGATAAAAGTAGGTCAAGGTCAAATATAGGTCAGGGATTATTGATGTACATCACTATGAGATAAAGTTGTCCAAGTATGGTTGATGTAGGCCCAGAAGTATTCCATATACAAGCTTGACTATAAACATTTAACCAATAATTGTAATTGAAGGTTAAATGTAGGTGAAGGTAAAATAAAGGTCAGGGGTTATTGATGTACATCCCTATGAGAAAAAGTTATACCAAGTATGGTGTCTGTATGCACAATAGTATTCCATCTACAAGCTTGACTAAAAACCTTAACCAAGGTTGAGTAAAAACCTTAACCAAGGGGAATTAAGTAAGTAATTTAAGGTTAAATGTAGGTCAAGGTCAAATATAGGTCAGGGTTGTTGATGTACATCACTAGGAGATGAAGTTGTCCAAGTATGGTTTCGTGTAGGGCCATGAGTATTCCATCTACAAGCTTGACTAAAAACCTTAACCAAAGAGAATTAAGTAAGTAATTCAAGAGGAAATGTAGGTCAAGGTCAAATATAGATCATGGGTTATTGATGTACATCACTATGAGAAAAGGTTGTCCAATTATGGTGTCTGTATGCACAATAGTATTCCATGTACAGCTTGAGTAAAAAGCTTAACCAACGGTCGAGTGAAAACCTTAACCAAGGGGAATTAAGTAAGGAATTCAAGGTTAAATGTAGGTCAAGGTCAAATATAGGTCAGGGGTTGTTGATGTACATCACAGGAGATGAAGTTGTCCAAGTATGGTTGGTGTAGGGCCAGGAGTATTCCATCTACAAGCTTGACTAAAAACGTTAACCAAGGGGAATTAAGTAATTCAAGAGGAAATGTAGGTCAAGGTCAAATATAGATCAAGGGTTGTTGATGTACATCACTAGGAGATGAAGTTGTGCAAGTATGGTGGGTGTAGGGCCAGTAGTATTCCATATAGAAGGTTGACTAAAAACCTTAACCAAAAGGAATTAAGTAAGTAATTGAAGAGGAAATGTAGGTCAAGGTCAAATATAGATCAGGGGTTATTGATGTACATACCTATGAGAAAAGGTTGTCGAAGTATGGTGTCTGGATGCACAATAGTATTCAATGTACAAGCTTGAAAAAAAAACTTAATCAAGGTTGACTAAAAACCTTAACCAAGGGGAATTAAGTAAGTAATTCAAGAGGAAACGTAGGTCAAGGTCAAATATAGATCAGTGGTTATTGATGTGCATCACTAGGAGATGAAGTTGTCCAAGTATGGTGGGTGTAGGGCCAGTAGTATTGCATATACAAACTTGACTAAAAACCTTAACCAAGGTTGACTAAAAACCTTAACCAAGGGGAATTAACCAAGTAATTCAAGGGGAAATGTAGGTCAAGGTCAAATATAGATCAGGGGTTATTGATGTACATCACTAGGAGATGAAGTTGTGCAAGTATGGTGGGTGTAGGGCCAGTGGTATTCCATATACAAGCTTGACTAAAAACCTTAACCAAGGCGTGACGGTGACGCCAATGCCGACGCCGACGCCGGGGTGACAACATAAGCTCTACTTATTCTTCGAATAGTCGAGCTAAAAATAGTTTAATTGTAGATTTGTATCGTATTCAGTCTGTAAAAAAAAGAAATAATACTGAAAAATAACTAGCGTTTGTTTGCAAAAAGTTCTTTTTCAGTATTATAAACAAGTTTTTCATGGTTACTAAGATACTCGATATTACACTGCATCCGCACAGTCTGATCAGGATATGCACTGTTCGTCATTCCGCCAATAAAACCCCTGTCATACAGAAGCTTATTATTCATTTATCCAGTCACAGCCACATATGACCAATGGTGAGCCACCACCTAGTTAAGTACATTGGAACCTCTCTAAACCAGACACCAAGTAAACACCTGTGATCGTATTTTTGATGAGTTTCTTGGTCATTTATCTCCGGTGATAATGTCAGTTCGTGATCGCATAGCACACAACTATGGCTCAGAATAATCAAATGCCTGATTTACAGTGAAACCTCTCTAAGCCGGACACCCTGGGTACCTCCCAGGGTGTCCGTTTAGAGACGTTTCGCTGTACATGGTATATAATTTGGAAGTACAGTTGGAACCTCCTTAAACAGCCCAATGAGCAAACCTGGCTGTTGTAGAGAGGTGGCTGTTGAGGGAGGTCAATGCTGAATTTTTTAATTGTCAGTTTATTTTTTTATTCGATATCAAAATACATGCTTTGAACACATGAAAATTATTATAAAGTGCTGTATAAACAGTTTTATTGAGAAAGAATGCTAAAGCAACATCAGACGACATGTTCGTGCTCACATCAAGGGTTAGATTAGAGGAAATCACCCATTTGGGATATAAAATAGGGCTGTTACAGAGAGTTGTTGTTGAGAGGTGGCAGTTCGGGGAGGTTCGCTGTACTACGGTTTCAAGGGCTATTCCTCTGCCCATACCAGGGTCTGGGTTTATCGTATGACCCAGGGTGTTGAGCTATTAATGTGAGGAAGCTACTAATTACCTTTAGCGAACATCTGGAGATATGCAAAATTTGGATGTGCGTCCAAGTTTTGATGAATGTGAATTTATCTTTCGAGAAAAGTAGGTTACGGTCACCAGAATGTCACAGGGTGGCTAAGTATCAACCTAAGGAAGCTACTCACGAAGTTTGGTGAAATCCGACTAACGTATCAGGAGATATACGATAGACTGATGGACGTGAACTATATTTCAAAGAAAGTAGGTCAAGGTCACCTGAATGACCCAGGATGGTTAGTTATCAATGGAAGCAAGTACTGATGAAGTATGTGAAGAACCGACTAACATATGTTTTGACATGACCTATATTTCGAGAAAAGCAGGTCATGGTCACTGAATGACCCAGGGTGGTTAGATATCGATGTAAGAAAGCTACTGATAAAGTTTGGTGACCGTCCAACTAACTTATGAGGCGATGTGTGAAATGTGGACGTACGTCCAGTTTGATGGTCATGACCTACATTTCAAGGAAAGTAGGTTAAGGTCACCCGAAAGTCCCAGTGTGGCTAAGTATCAATGTAAGGAAGCTACTCATGAAGTTTGGCGAACATCTGACTAACGTATCAGGAGATCTATATTTTTAGAAAAATAAGTCACCCGAATGACCCTGGGTGGTTAGGTATCAATGTAAAGAAGCTACTCGTGAAGTTTATTGACATAGAGGTTAAGGTCACCCGCATGACATTGGATGGATAGCTATGAATGTGAATAAGCTGTTGATGATGTTTGGTCAAGAGATATGTGATATTTGGACTTGCGTCCAAAATTTACGTCCCAAATTGTTGACGATGCCGGAATTGTGACCGCCATGTCTCGCTTTCCATTATTGTGGGTGAGGCAAAAATTAGAGTGTACCATAAGTCATAGCTGGCTCGCCGTTTCAAGGGGCGACACGATAATAAACACTTTTCTTTTAAGACATCTTGATGCTAGCGCATAAAAATTACCTCAAAAGTATAACATCGTAAACATGGTAGAGGGTACCATCTAGCAGAAATAAATACAATACCATTGTAATCTATTTATTAAAATACATGTATAATTAAACGATATACATTGTATATGTATGTATTTTACGAATTGGCTATAGCACCAGACGTGTAAAAATCAGATTGATCGGGATGACTGTGTCCTCGTATAAATATAATATAATGTTGAATGAAGATGAACAGTGGAACCTCTCTAAAATCTTATTTGTGACCGCAAGGCGAACAACAATATTCCTGTTTTACAGTGGAACCTCTCTAAATCGGACACACTGGGAGGTCCCCAGGTTGTCCGGTTTAGAAAAGTTCCACTGTAAAACGGCAACATTGTGTTCGCCTTGCGGTCACAAATAAGCTTTTAGAAAGATTCCACTGTAATTTAGGGATGGGTTGTGGTCTAGGGGTTAGAACACCTGACTTCCAATCCGGAGGTTGTGGGTTCAAACCTCGCCTAGGGCATCAAAACATGCTTTCTTTTTAATATTTCCATCCCACTAGTGTGTCAGATGAGACATTAAAATGCGGACCCGTCTCTATATGACCTTAGCTGTTATTCACCTTCACTTTTTTCACACCAAATCGGATATCCTGGGAGGTTCCGAAAGGCGAACAACGACGTTCCTGTTTTAAAGGGGAACCTCTCTAAATCGGACACCCTGGGAGGTCCCAGGGTGTCCGGTTTAGAGAAGTTCCACTGGTCATAGATGAATCCATGTGTGCAATATGAAAGTTCAGTCAAAGAAAACATAAGAAATTACCTCATAGCTAAGTTTTGTAAATGTACAAAAAAACACCACGTCTGTGGCATTGAGCTTGGGATGAGTGGGGGGTCAGTGGATCGTGAAATATATACTACTCTACATGTATACAAATGTATAAATATATACTCTGTATACTCTGCCCAAGTCCTGAGTAAATATTTTGTGACATCGACTCGGAAATGGTAGGATGTCGCAGTTGCACTTCCTACACGAAACCTGCCCAAATTGTACTGCTACATAAACAATGCAATCAATATTTGTTTCAATAATATTCAATATTAAGAATTTAAAAATGAGCATTCTTTTTATTTCGTGAAATTTAGTCAAACATTGATTTTATTGCGAAAAAAAGAAAGCAATTTCCCCATGTTAAATTCCCATAGACATCTTCACAGAGTGATTTAACATGGGAAAGTTTTCTAATTTCAGAAATAGTGGACCGATTTTCAAAATGCTTAGATCAATTCCAAGCAATATAGCCAGGTTTCGGAGTCAATTTCCAAAAGTTTGTGTTTTTTTACTCCTCCTTAAGCTCCTTTTCCCCCATGTTAAATTCCAATAGACAAATAAGTTTTTCATAATAAAAACAGGATTTGAAAAAAATTCAGAAATAAAAAGAAGGCTCATTTTCTAAAAATTTGCTATAATTTAATAATAGTTAAAAATACGTAAAATTTGGGCAAGTTTCGTGAAACAGAAGTTAATAACTGTGTTAACAGAAGACATTAGCCTGGTATATATTCTGTGCAATCACTGCCCAAGTGCCGAGCTAATGTTCTGTGACATCAGCTCGGAGACTATCAAAATACACTAGCCTGGTATTCTCCGAAATATTATGCGACACCGACACCTTACGCTATCCGCCCGACTTGTTCTGTATCACCGATCGTATACAGTTGATCAGCAGCTCACGCTGCACCTGCGACCCGATAAATGCCGTCAAAGCCTCGAGGCTCGAACTTCCCACCAGTTCTTGTACTTTCTGCACGAGTTTCGCTTTATCTCCGTCCGACAGGTTCCGAATGACGCTGATCATTGAGCTGTATTCGTCCGACTTGCAGTAGCCGATTATACCTCCTGTCCAAATGATAGAAATGTCCATATGAATAGCTACATTATATCATATTGTCAGTTCTTTGTCAAACGCCAGAAGAGGTTAAACTGGCTGCTTTCTGGAATACACAAAGATGGCCGACTTGGCCACTCCATGTGCCATATAGGATACAGTAACGGGGCAGTGTTCACATATATGTTATATAGAGGATATTCCATCATGCATTTTGAATAGCGGGAAATAATACACGAGTGTGCGTCGGCTTCCGCGTAAGCAACGAGTGAGCATAGTGAGCGGGTTGCTGGCACGGATGCCGACGGACACGAGTGTATTATTTCCGCTATTCAAACATGTACGATGGAATATTCTATTTAATACACTTCCACGGCGGATACATATGCACATTTAGTCTATTTTTCAGATAATAATCAATGAATTGTGATGTGCGCATGATTAGTTATACAATGACGTTTTTTCGCGCGTTTTGACGTTACGTTGGGTGACGTCAAATGTGACGTCATGTAAACTTTTAAAAATCCAAATTACACAGCTGTTTCTATGAACCATCTATATTTGAGTGCATGTTTGGAATGTGTTCAATCATATTAACATTCTAGATTAGTTGAGACCCTTTCCAAATGTTCAAATAACTATATTTTTTACTGTAATAAAAAATAAACATTTTGCATGGTAGCTCGTGGTTTCCAAGAAAACGGGCGCGCAATTACGGGTGTTCTCTTCACGGTGTATTATTTGTAAGGAGTTGATTACGGGTTTTCTCTCACAGCGAAACCTGTGCAAATAATTCGCAAGAGTGTAATAAACATAAATTCCATCACATTTATGAATCAATTATCTTTGAATCAAAGGATGATCAGGTCTTGAACGGGCCTTTAAAACAGACATGTCTGTACACAACTTTGAGATTTGCCCTGTAGGCCCTGATCAGAATGTGTGACTGCACAGACTAATCAGAGGCTATGCTGGGCAAGCATCAGTGGGCCTGTTAAACACACCCACCCGCCATTGGTGAGCCTCCCGGTGGTCCCAGTACAACTCCCCCCAGACACACCTGCCTGACATTGTGCCAATCAGAGCCCCTGGTGGTCCCAGTACAACTCCCCACAGACACACCTACCTGCCATTGTGCCAGTCAGAGCCCCCCGGTGGTCCCAGTTCAACTCCCCACCCAGACACACCTACCTGCCATTGTGCCTATCAGATCCCCCGCTGGTCCCAGTACAAATCCCCACAGACACACCTACCTGCCATTGTGCCAATCATGGCCCCCAGTGGTCCCAGTACAACTACCCCACCGCCCCCACCCCCCACCCCCCCCCCCCTCCCAGACACACCTACCTGCCATTGTACCAATCAGAGCCCTCGGTGGTCCCAGTACAACCGACCCCCCTCAGACACACCTACCTGCCATTGTGCCAATCAGAGCCCCTGGTGGTCCCAGTACAACTCCCCGTAGACACACCTACCTGCTGCCATTGTGCCAATCAGAGCCCCCGGTGGTCCCAGTACAACTCCCCCTAACACACCTACCTGACATTGTGCCAATCAGAGTCACCGAAGTTCCCAGTACAACTCCCCCAGACACACCTACCTGCCATTGTGCCAATCAGAGCCCCCGGTGGTCCCAGTACAACTCCCCACAGACACACCTACCTGCCATTGTGCCAGTCAGAGCCCCCCGGTGGTCCCAGTTCAACTCCCCACCCAGACACACCTACCTGCCATTGTGCCTATCAGATCCCCGCTGGTCCCAGTACAACTCCCCACAGACACACCTACCTGCCATTGTGCCAATAATGGCCCCCAGTGGTCCCAGTACAACTACCCCCCCCCTTCCCAGACACACCTACCTACCATTGTGCCAATCAGAGCCCCTGGTGGTCCCGGTACAACTCCCCCCAGACACACCTACCTGCCATTGTACCAATCAGAGCCCCCGGTGGTCCCAGTACAACTACACCCCCAGACACACCTACCTGCCATTGTGCCCATCAAAGACCCTGGTTGTCCAAGTACGACTCCCCCAGGCACACCTACCTGCCATTGTGCCAATCAGAGTCCACGGTGGCCCCAGTACAACTACCCGCAGACACACCTACCTGTCATTGTGCCAATCAGAGCCCCCGGTGGTCCCAGTACAACTCCCCGCAGACACATTTACCTGCCATTGTGCCAATCAGAGCCCCTGATGGTCCCAGTACATCTCCCTCCAGACACACCTACCTGCCATTGTGCCAATCAGAGCCCCGGTGGTCCCAGAAGAACTACCCTAACACACCTACCTGACATTGTGCCAATCAGAGTCACCGAAGTTCCCAGTACAACTCCCCCAGACACACCTACCTGCCATTGTGCCAATCAGAGCCCCCGGTGGTCCCAGTACAACTCCCCACAGACACACCTACCTGCCATTGTGCCAATCAGAGCCCCCGGTGGTCCCAGTAGAACTCCCCACAGACACACCTACCTGCCATTGTGCCAGTCAGAGCCCCCCGGTGGTCCCAGTTCAACTCCCCACCCAGACACACCTACCTGCCATTGTGCCTATCAGATCCCCCACTGGTCCCAGTACAACTCCCCACAGACACACCTACCTGCCATTGTGCCAATAATGGCCCCCAGTGGTCCCAGTACAACTACCCCCCCTCCCAGACACACCTACCTGGCATTGTACCAATCAGAGCCCTCGGTGTCCCAGTACAATCAACCCCCCCAAATCAGACACACCTACCTGCCATTTAGTGCCAATCAGTAGAATGGCTGGATGGTCCCAGTACAACTCCCCCCAGACACACCTACCTGCCATTGTACCAATCAGAGCCCCCGGTGGTCCCAGTACAACTACACCCCCAGACACACCTACCTGCCATTGTGCCCATCAGAGACCCCGGTTATCCAAGTACGACTCCCCCAGACACACCTACCTGCCATTGTGCCAATCAGAGTCCACGGTGGCCCCAGTACAACTACACGCAGACACACCTACCTGTCATTTTGCCAATCAGAGCCCCCGGTGGTCCCAGTACAACTCCCCACAGACACATTTACCTGCCATTGTGCCAATCAGAGCCCCTGATGGTCCCAGTACAACTCCCTCCAGACACACCTACCTGCCATTGTGCCAATCAGAGCCACGGTGGTCCCAGCACAACTCCCCCTAACACACCTACCTGACATTGTGCCAATCAGAGTCACCGAAGTTCCCAGTATAACTACCCCAGACACACCTACCTGCCATTGTGCCAATCAGAGTCCACGGTGGCCCCAGTACAACTACCCGCAGACACACCTACTTGACATTGTGCCAATCAGAGCCCCCGGTGGTCCCAGTACAACTCCCCGCAGATACACTTACCTGCCATTGTGCCAATCAGAGCCCCTGTTGGTGACAGTACAACTCCCTCCAGACACACCTACCTGCCATTGTGCCAATCAGAGCCCCGGTGGTCCCAGTACAACTCCCACTAACACACCTACCAGCCATTGTGCCAATCAGAGTCCACGGTGGCCCCAGTACAACTAACTTAACCCGCAGGACCAACACCTACCCTGTCATTGTGCCCCCAATACCAGAAGCCCTCCCCCAAGTGGTCCAGTACAACTATACCCCCCCCCTCCCCAGACCACACAACCGACCTTGCCATTGTAACCCAAATCAGAAGCCCCTTCGGTGGGTTCCCAGTACAAACCGAACCCCCCCACCAGACACACCTACCTGCCAGTTGTGCCAATCAGAGCCCCTGGTGGTTCCCAGTAACAAACCTCCCCCCAAGACACACAACACCTACCTGCCATTGTTGCCAGAATCAGAGCCCCCGGTGGTCCCTAGGTACAACTACAAACCCCAGACACACCTACCTGCACCATTGCGGTCCCCATCAGAGACCCCAGGTTTGTCCAAGTACGACCTCCCCCAGACACACCTACCTGCCCCATTGTGCCAATCAGAAGTCCAACTGTGGCCCAGTACCCCAAACTACCAACCCTAGCCTCGCAAGACACAACCAACAACCTACCTTCATTTTTATTTTGCCAATCAGAGCCCCCGGTGGTCCCAGTAAACAAACTCCCCACATACACCATTTACCTTTGGCCCCCCATTGTGGCCAATCAGAGACCCTGATTGGTCCCAGTACAACGCCCTCCAGAACACACCACCCTGCCCATTTAGTGCTCCATCAAACAGAGCCCCCGGTGGTGCCCAGTACAACTCCTCCCCCTAACACACCTACCTGGACATGAGCCAATTCCAGGATTCAACCGAAGTTCCCCAGGATAATCCCAACAGGACCCCAGGGGACACAACCGACCTGCCATTGTGCCAAATCAGAGCCCCCGGTGGTCATCAGTAAACAAAACTCTCCCACTAAGACAACCTACCAGCCCAATTGTGCCAATCAGAGCCCCCCCAGTTGGTCCCAGTACAAACTACCCCCCCACCCCCCCCCCCCTTCCCCAGACACACCTACCTGCCATTGATACCGAATCAGGAGCCCTCCGGCGGGACCCTACCAGCCAACCCGAAAACCCCGCCCCCCCGACCCTTCCCCCCCCCCGGCGGGTAGAGGGACGAAGCGACCCTACCTGCCAGGGTTGGCAGCCAAATCATGGGAGGGGGTTGCCCGCGCGGGGGGGCCCCGTGGTTAGGGTGTGGGGGTGGGCGGCGCCCGGAATATCATAGAAACCAAACTGCCCCCACTGAGGCCGTGGAACAAGCACCGGGTAAGGGGGCCTTGCTCCTAGTTGGGTGGGGGGGAACATCAGAAGCCCCCGGTGGTCCCAGTTAACCAAGCTGGAGAAGCCACCCCGAGACAGTGCAAACCGCACTGGCAGAACCGGAAAGGGTAAAATTAAGTCCCATCAGAGCACCCCTGTGGTTTGTCCCTTAAGTTAAGTTACGGACTTCCCCCCAGACACAACCACCTAACCTGCCAATTGTTGCCCAAGTCACCGAGTCCACGGTGGCCCCAGTACCAACTACCCCTTAAGACACACCTACCAGGTTCCAATTGTACCAATCTGAAAGCGCCCCCGGTGGTCCCAGCACTCAACCCCCCAGACACACCTTACCTGCCATTTAGTGCCAATCAGCAAGCACCCGGTGGTCCCAGTACAACTAACCCCCTACCCCCCCCCCCAGACCCAACACCCTAACCTACTACCTGTTCCATTGTGCCAAATCAGAAGCCCCCTGGTGGTCCCAGTACAACTCCCCCCCCCAGACCACACCTTACCTGCCCATTGGTGCCAATCAGAAGCCCCCCGGTGGTCGGCCCAGTACAACTAACACCCCCCCCAGAAACACACCTAACCTGCCATTGTGCCCAGCAGAAGACCCCCAGCTTTGTCCCCCAGTACTAACTCCCCCCCAGCACACAACCTACCTGCCATTGTGCCAATTCACATACAAAAAGCACCCGGTGGTCCCCAGTAACAAACATACCCCCCCCCCACCCCCCCCCCAACACACCTACCTGCCATTGTGCCCATTCAGAGTTCCATGGTGGCCTCCCCAGTACAACTATTAAAACCCGCAGACACACCTAACCCCTACCTGTCCATTGGTGCCAATCAGAGCCCCCGGTGGTCCCAGTAACAGAACTCCCCGAAGACACACTTTACACCTGCCATTGTGCCAATAATCAGAGCCCCTGATGGTTCCCAGTACAACTCCCCCAACATTACCACACCGATCTGCCATTGTGCCAATCAATAGCCGTGGGTGGTCCCAAGTTACAACTCCCCCCCACAGACACACCTACATGCCATTTTGTGCCAATCATGGCCCCCAGTGGTCCAAGTACAACTAACCCCCCACCCTCCCCAACCAACACACCTACCTGCCCATTGTACCAATCCAATCAAGCTCCCTCGGTGGTCCCCAGTACAAACCGACCCCTACCCCCCTCAGACACACCCTACGACCTGCCATTAGTGTCCCATCAGAGACCACCCCCGTTGTTCCCCAAGTAACAACTCCCCCAGCAGACCCACCTAACCTGCCATTGGTGCCCAATCAGAAGCCCCGGGTGGTCCCCCCAGTACAACACCCCCTAACACAACCAACCTGGACATTTTGCCCAATCAGAAGTCACCAACCGAAGTTCCCAGTAAAACTCCCCCAGACACACCTACCTGCCATTGTGCCAATCAGAGTCCACGGTGGCCCCAGTACAACTACCCGCAGACACACCTACCTGTCATTGTGCCAATCAGAGCCCCCGGTGGTCCCAGTACAACTCCCCGCAGACACAGTTACCTGCCATTGTGCCAATCAGAGCCCCTGATGGTCATAGTACAACTCCCTCCAGACACACCTACCTGCCATTGTGCCAATCAGAGCCCCGTGGTCCCAGTACAACTCCCCCTAACACACCTACCTGACATTGTGCCAATCAGAGTCACCGAAGTTCCCAGTACAACTCCCCCAGACACACCTACATGCCATTGTGCCAATCAGAGTCCACGGTGGCCCCAGTACAACTACCCGCAGACACACCTACCTGTCATTGTGCCAATCAGAGCCCCCAATGGTCCCAGTACAACTCCCCCCAGACACACCTACCTGCCATTGTGCCAATCAGAGCCCCTGATAGTCCCAGTACAACTCCCCACAGACACACCTATCTGCCATTGTGTAAATCATAGCCCCGGTGGTCCCAGTACAACTCCCTCCAGACACACCTACATGCCATTGTGCCAATCAGAGCCTCCGGTGGTCCCAGTACAACTCCCCCAGACACACCTACCTGCCATTGTGCCAATCAGAGCTCCAGCTGGTCCCAGTACATCTCCCCCTGACACACCTACTTGCCATTGTGCCAATCAGTCATGGAAAGTCCCAGTACAACTCCCGCCAGACACACCTACCTGCCATTGTGCCAATCAGAGCACCCGGTGGTCCCAGTACAACTACCCCCCCCCCAGACACACCTACATGCCATTGTGCCCATCAGAGTCCACGGTGGCCCCAGTACAACTACCCGCAGACACACCTACCTGTCATTGTGCCAATCAGAGCCCCCGGTGGTCCCAGTACAACTCCCCGAAGACACACTTACCTGCCATTGTGCCAATCAGAGCCCCTGATGGTCCCAGTACAACTCCCCACATACACACCTATCTGCCATTGTGCCAATCATAGTCCTGGTGGTCCCAGTACACCTCCCTCCCAGATACACCTACATGCCATTGTGCCAATCAGAGCCCCCCCCCCCCCCCGGTGGTCCCAGTACAACTCCCACAGACACACCTACCTGCCATTGTGCCAATCAGAGCCCCCAGTGGTGGCCCCAGTACAACTCCCCACAGACACACCTACATGCCATTGTGCCAATCATGGCCCCCAGTGGTCCAAGTACAACTACCCCCCACCCTCCCAGACACACCTACCTGCCATTGCACCAATCAGAGCCCTCGGTGGTCCCAGTACAACCGACCCCCCCTCAGACACACCTACCTGCCATTGTGCCCATCAGAGACCCCGGTTGTCCAAGTACGACTCCCCCAGACACACCTACCTGCCATTGTGCCAATCAGAGTCCACGGTGGCCTCAGTACAACTACCCGCAGACACACCTACCTGTCATTGTGCCAATCAGAGTCCCCGGTGGTCCCAGTACAACTCCCCCCAGACACACCTACCTGCCATTGTGCCAATCAGAGCCCCTGATGGTCCCAGTACAACTCCCCACAGACACACCTATCTGCCATTGTGTAAATCATAGCCCCGGTGGTCCCAGTACAACTCCCTCCAGACACACCTACATGCCATTGTGCCAATCAGAGCCTCCGGTGGTCCCAGTACAACTCCCCCAGACACACCTACCTGCCATTGTGCCAATCAGAGCCCCAGCTGGTCCCAGTACAACTCCCCCTGACACACCTACTTGCCATTGTGCCAATCAGTCATGGAAAGTCCCAGTACAACTCACCCCAGACACACCTACCTGCCATTGTGCCAATCAGAGCACCCGGTGGTCCCAGTACAACTACCCCCCCCCCCCCCCCAGACACACCTACATGCCATTGTGCCCATCAGATCCACGGTGGCAGTACAACTACCCGCAGACACACCTACCTGTCATTGTGCCAATCAGAGCCCCCGGTGGTCCCAGTACAACTCCCCGAAGACACACTTACCTGCCATTGTGCCAATCAGAGCCCCTGATGGTCCCAGTACAACTCCCCACATACACACCTATCTGCCATTGTGCCAATCATAGTCCTGGTGGTCCCAGTACACCTCCCTCCAGACACACCTACATGCCATTGTGCCAATCAGAGTCCACGGTGGCCCCAGTACAACTACCCGCAGACACACCTACCTGTCATTGTGCCAATCAGAGCCCCCGGTGGTCCCAGTACAACTCCCCGAAGACACACCTACCTGCCATTGTGCCAGTCAGAGCCCCCCGGTGGTCCCAGTTCAACTCCCCACCCAGACACACCTACCTGCCATTGTGCCAATCAGAGCCCCTGATGGTCCCAGTACAACTCCCCACATATACACCTATCTGCCATTGTGCCAATCATAGTCCTGGTGGTCCCAGTACACCTCCCTCCAGACACACCTACATGCCATTGTGCCAATCAGCCCCCCCCCCCCCCCCCCCCCCCCCCCCCCACCCCCCCCCCCCCCCCCCCCCCCCCCCCCCCCCCCCCCCCCCGGTGGTCCCAGTACAACTCCCACAGACACACCTACCTGCCATTGTGCCAATCAGAGCCCCCGGTGGTCCCAGTACAACTCCCCACAGACACACCTACCTGCCATTGTGCCAATCATGGCCCCCAGTGGTCCCAGTACAACTACCCCCCACCCTCCCAGACACACCTACCTGCCATTGTACCAATCAGAGCCCTCGGTGGTCCCAGTACAACCGACCCCCCCTCAGACACACCTACCTGCCATTGTGCCAATCAGAGCCCCTGGTGGTCCCAGTACAACTCCCCCCAGACACACCTACCTGCCATTGTGCCAATCAGAGCCCCTGATGGTCCCAGTACAACTACACCCCCAGACACACCTACCTGCCATTGTGCCCATCAGAGACCCCGGTTGTCCAAGTACGACTCCCCCAGACACACCTACCTGCTATTGTGCCAATCAGAGTCCACGGTCTACCTGTCATTGTGCCAATCAGAGCCCCCGGTGGTCCCAGTACAACTTCCCAAAGACACACTAACCTGCCATTGTGCCAATCAGAGCCACTGATGGTCCCAGTACAACTCCCTCCAGACACACCTACCTGCCATTGTGCCAATCAGAGCCCCGGTGGTCCCAGTACAACTCCCCCTAACACACCTACCTGATATTGTGCCAATCAGTCACCGAAGTTCCCAGTAAAACTCCCCCAGACACACCTACCTGCCATTGTGCCAATCAGAGTCCACGGTGGCCCCAGTACAACTACCCGCAGACACACCTACCTGTCATTGTGCCAATCAGAGCCCCCGGTGGTCCCAGTACAACTCCCCGTAGACACACTTACCTGCCATTGTGCCAATCAGAGCCCCTGATGGTCACAGTACAACTCCCTCCAGACACACCTACCTGCCATTGTGCCAATCAGAGCCCCGGTGGTCCCAGTACAACTCCCCCTAACACACCTACCTGACATTGTGCCAATCAGAGTCACCGAAGTTCCCAGTACAACTCCCCCAGACACACCTACCTGCCATTGTGCCAATCAGAGTCCACGGTGGCCCCAGTACAACTACCCGCAGACACACCTACCTGTCATTGTGCCAATCAGAGCCCCCAGTGGTCCCAGTACAACTCCCCCCCAGACACACCTACCTGCCATTTTGCCAATCAGAGCTCCTGATGGTCCCAGTACAACTCCCCACAGACACACCTATCTGCCATTGTGCAAATCACAGCCCCGGTGGTCCCAGTACAACTCCCTCCAGACACACCTACATGCCATTGTGCCAATCAGAGCCCCCGGTGGTCCCAGTACAACTCCCCCAGACACACCTACCTGCCATTGTGCCAATCAGAGCCCCAGCTGGTCCCAGTACATCTCCCCCTGACACACCTACTTGCCATTGTGCCAATCAGTCACGGAAAGTCCCAGTACAACTCCCCCCAGACACACCTACCTGCCATTGTGCCAATCAGAGCCCCCGGTGGTCCCAGTACAACTCCCCGAAGACACACTTACCTGCCATTGTGCCAATCACAGCCCCTGATGGTCCCAGTACAACTCCCTACATACACACCTATCTGCCATTGTGCCAATCATAGCCCTGGTGGTCCCAGTACACCTCCCTCCAGACACACCTAAATGCCATTGTGCCAATCAGAGCCCCCCCCCCCCCCCCAGTCCCCAGTACATCTCCCCCTGACACACCTACTTGACCATTGTGCCAATCAGTCACGGAAAGTCCCAGTACAAACTCCCCCCCACCCCCACAACACCTACCTGCCATTGTGCCAATCAGAGCACCCGGTGGTCCCAGTACAACTACCCCCCCCCCCACCCCCCCCCCCCCCCCCCCAGACACACCTACTGCCATTGTGCCCATCAGAGTCCACGGTGGCCCCAGTACAACTACCCGCAGACACACCTACCTGTCATTGTGCCAATCAGAGCCCCTGGTGGTCCCAGTACAACTCCCCGAAGACACACTTATCTGCCATTGTGCCAATCACAGCCCCTGATGGTCCCAGTACAACTCCCTACATACACACCTATCTGCCATTGTGCCAATCATTGCCCTGATGGTCCCAGTACACCTCCCTCCAGACACACCTACCTGCCATTGTGCCAATCAGAGCCCCAGGTGGTCCATGTACAACTCCCTCCAGACACACCTACCTGCCATTGTGCCAATCAGAGCCCTCGGTGGTCCCAGTACAACTCCCCCAGACACACCTACCTGCCACTGTGCCAATCAGAGCCCTGGTGGTCCCAGTACAACTCCCCCAGACACACCTACCTGCCATTGTACCAATCAGAGCCCTCGGTGGTCCCAGTACAACCGACCCCCCACCTCAGACACACCTACCTGCCATTATGCCAATCAGGGCCCCCGGTTGTCCCAGTACAACTCCCTCCAGACACACCTACATGCCATTGTGCCAATCAGAGCCCCCGGTGGTCCCAGTACAACTACCCCCCCAGACACACCTACCTGCCATTGTGCCTATCAGAGACCCCGGTTGTCCAAGTACAACTCCCCCAGACACACCTACCTGCCATTGTGCCAATCAGAGTCCACAGTGGCCCCAGTACAACTACCCGCAGACACACCTACCTGTCATTGTGCCAATCAGAGCCCCCGGTGGTCCCAGTACAAGTCCCTGCAGACACACTGACCTGCCATTGTGCCAATCAGAGCCCCTGATGGTCCCAGTACAACTCCCCACATACACACCTATCTGCCATTGTGCCAATCATAGCCCCGGTGGTCCCAGTACAACTCCCTCCAGACACACCTACATGCCATTGTACCAATCAGAGCCCCGGTTGGTCCCAGTACAACTCCTCCAGACACACCTACCTGTCATTGTGCCAATCAGAGCCCTCGGTGGTCCCAGTACAACTCCCTCCAGACACACCTACCTGCCATTGTGCCAATCAGAGCCCCCGGTGGTCCCAGTACAACTCCTCCAACACACGCTCCTCCGGCGGCCCAGGCCATCTGTTTGAATATCCCTGAAATACAGTAATAAACCTAAATATTCAGACACCATATGTTCTGTGAAACCATATATTATACTTTTCATCCCTAAATAACTGGAGTGGACTTTGATACATTAATGTACGGATCAAAAATAAAGTGAAAGTGAATGGGTTTAACGTCCCAGCAACAGCTAAGGTCATATAGAGACGGGACCATAGTTTAAAGTCTCATCCGACAGACACATGGGCTGGAAATATTATGAATGTATTGTTCTATGCCATAGGCGAGGTTTGAACCCACAACCTCCGGATTGGAAGCCAGGTGTTCTAACCCATAGGCCACAACCTATCACTAATGTACGGACCAATCCAATCATCACAAAAGTTCATTTGTGAGAAAGGTGTATTTTTGTTCTCAGAAAAAAGAAAATTACATGTACTTGCAGAAAAGTGCAGATCCTGATTGAGACCGCTCATTAGGAGCCAGCTCATCTACACTGTTTGAAAACATCACTATAGACATGATAGAGGTCTGTAGTGTTGAAAGGGTTAAATGTGTTTGCATCCAAATTATTGTTTACCTATAAAATAGAATAGGGGTTTCCCAAAACAAATTGTATAAAAATACTACAAAATGTGGCCTGACGACTCACTTAGGTCCCCTATTTAAAAGCTGTTACAAAAGCTTTCAAATAAATAAACAGACAAATGGATGGATGTACAATCAGTAGCGAGGGTAATTATATGAATGTGGAAGGATGTATCATTACTAAGTAATGCATGTGTGCAATATGAAGATATTAGCTGAAGGCAAAAAGAAACTATAGGTGATTTGAGAAAACTCTTACAAAAATATTTTAAACAAGAAATGCGTCTGTCGAACGCGGATGCCACCTGCAGCATATTTGAGAAACTGTGACAAAGTGGTTAACCGAAAAGTGTGACGGACGGACGGACGGACGGACGGACAGACGGACCAAACACTATATGCCACCCGTTTCTTCGAAACTCGGTGGCATAACAAGAAATGCGTCTGTCGAACGCGGATGCCACCTGCAGCATATTTGAGAAACTGTGACAAAGTGGTTAACCGAAAAGTGTGACGGACGGACAGACGGACGGACGTTCTTACAGTACTATACTTATGTGGCTTATCACATGTTAAATATTAGCCACATAAAATGATTTTTAGCCACATAAAAGGATTTTTTAGGTGGCTAATTGTAACCAACCCTATTCTTTACCAAGTCCATAACCCTGTGGGGCTAGCCACATAAGTACCCTAATGTGTGCCCGGACAGACGGACAAATGGACAGACGGACGGTCCAAACACTATATGCCACCCGTTTCTTCGAAACCCGGTGGCATAAAAAAACGGACAGACAGACAGGGCGAAATCTTTAGGGCACCGCCGATTCTTGGCGGGCCCTAATAATGTTATTTGTGAGAAACTGTTACATCCATACTAACCCTAAAAATCGGGACACTCTTTTTTGTGGGAAACCATAAATATATATTAGTTGTGTTTCCCAGAACAACAATCATCGGCGAATGTCTCACCCACGATGGTGAAGATCATCAGAATGACACTGGGTGTATAGCCACCAATAGCCTATTTCACCAACATTGCAAAGTATACATATCTAGCAAAGTATACTTTGAGGGAGAAATTTTCAATTTAAGGATAAATTTATTAATTTTTATTATACTGAATGTATTACATTATCACAGACATTTTGGCTGTGATACTGTAATAAATCCAGTACAAGAAATGCGTCTGTCGAACACGGATGCCACCTGCAGTATATTTGAGAAACTGTGACAAAGTGGTTAACCGAAAAGTGTGACGGACGGACAGACAAACGGACGGACAGACAGACAGACGGACGGACGGACGGACGGACGGACGGACAGACGGACGGTCCAAACACTATATGCCACCCGTTTCTTCAAAACCCAGTGGCATAATAATAAGTATGCATATATTTTATCATCAAATATATGCAGTAGTTACTTCTATATGAAATAATGCATTTCAAGAAAAATAAATGATTGCTCCCTCAAAGTATACTTTGCTAGAAAAGTATACTTTGCAATTTTGATGAAATCGGCTACAGGAGATATACAGAATTTGGACGCACATCCAAAATTGTTGATGCTGATGCCTATGCTGAAATGGTGACCGCCATGTCTCACTTTCCGCTGGGTGAGAAAATAAATTGTGTCCAAATATTTATGGTTACAAGTATTGCGACAGTTGTTCATAGTATGTCAGAATAGTTTACCAAATATGGTTTTACAAATATGGTTTTCATAAAAGGCAGAAATATTGTCGTCTGCTGTTTTCCCTTTTCTCTCTCCGAGGAATGCAATGGTGCTTAACTCTTTGCATGCTGGGAAACTTGTGGGCTATAAATAGTTCAAAACAAGCGGACAAAAAATCATCATATTTTCTTGTATTTCTCCCCGTAAATATCATGAATATGTCTTGGAATTTCATTAGAATTGAGTCCTGAGGACTCAATTCTAATGAAATTTCAAGACATATTTACAGAGAGAAATAAAACATACCGGTACACTCCTAATTCGTTTGGCAGTGAGTGAGTGAGTGAGTGAGTGAATAGGGTTTAACGTCCGCTTTTCTGACATAGAGGTACAAGCCTCAGGGAGTCTACACGCAGACGGGTCAACAGGGTCGTGTCCCGTATCCACCTGTCCGAGGGGGGTAAATCCCAACTTCAGAACTCAATATTTACAATCAAAATATATATTCAGTCCTGAAATTAGAACAACCTGATCTGGTGCCAGGCCCTCGCCACACCAGCATCATTTGTCCATCCCTAAAAGTAATAGGATTAGCGCTAATCTTACTTTTATATATGGGGCATAGCCTGACTCAACTCTCACATACAAGAAAGACAAAAATGTACATGAGGGCCAAATCCGGTATAGTGGGTTCCGGAAAGTATGAACCCAATCGTTAAGCCAGTTTAGTCGCCTTTTATGACAAGCAATGGCTACTGCAGCACTATTCTCAGGATCAGTTGATCCCGCCCCGGTGCCTGCACGGGGCTATTCGTTTGGCAGATATTTTCGCCGCTAGCATGTAAAGAGTTAAGGGCCCACCAACACAAAGAGTATCGTTTAGGGCCAAGCTAGATGAAGAATAAAAATAATACTAAAATAGTATGTTAGACCTGGTAGGCAGTCTGTTTGTTTGTTTGTAGTCAGACGATTAGGGTAACAATAAAAATATTATGAACAATAGAAATGAGGAACATGTATACAATGATAAAAATTATTTGTGAACATTCTGCTAAATTATATTTAAAACTCATTAGAACATTCTAGAATATGAATGAAGAGTAGTGAATATGTTAAAGGTACATACCCACTCAGTAGCCACAAAATGTGCTTTATGGGAATTAAAGAAGTGTATAATTGTGTCACTATTCCACCAGTTCTAAAAATAATAATTTAGTAATATTTATTTTACTGATAGTGACGCGCAGTGGAAGCAGACTAATTTCATATGCAAATGAGGCATGATATTTTTTAATTATTTATACTAATTAAATCCGTCACCTAAAAAAATAATATTTTCGAGAGATATTACCCAGGTGCGCAACTTCACATGATGACCAGTATTCCTGTAAAGTTTCGCAACTAACTGAAATACTTTTGGAGATACGCGCGACACAAGTTGAAAATCCCCACTTTTCACTAAGTCAAGGGCCATAACTCAGTGAATACTGGATGAATCCGCATATAAAAACTCAGGTGCGCAACTTCACATGATGACCAGTATTCCTGTAAAGTTTCACGACTCTAACTGAAATACATTTGGAGATACGCGCGACACAAGTTGAAAATCCCCAATTTTCGCTAAGTCAAAGGCCATAAATCCGTAATTACAGGATGAATCCGCATCTAAAACCCCAGTAGCCTATTTCACCAACATCGCAAAGTATGCTTTCCTAGCAAAGTATACTTTGAGGGAGCAATCATTGATTTTTCCGAAATGCATTATTTCATGCAGAACTAACGATTGCATATATTTGATGATTAAAACTATGCAGAATTATTATACTGAATTTATTACATTATCACAGCCAAAATTGGCTGTGATAATGTAATAAATTCAGTATAATAAAAATTAATAAATTGATCCTAAAATTGAAAATTTCTCCCCCAAAGTATACTTTGCTAGGAAAGTATACTTTGCAATGTTGATGAAATCGGCTACAGGTGCGCAACTTCACACGATGACCAGTATTCCTGCAAAGTTTCGCGACTAACTGAAATACTTTTGGAGATACGCGCGACACAAGTTGAAAATCCCAACTTTTCACTAATTCAAGGGCCATAACTCCGTGAATACTGGATGAATCCGCATCTAAAACCCCAGGTGCGCAACTTCACATGATGACCAGTATTCCTGTAAAGTTTCGCGACTCTAACTGAAATACTTTTGGAGATACGCGCGACACAAGTTGAAAATCCCCACTTTTCACTAAGTCAAGGGCCCATAACTCCGTGAAACCTGGATGAATCCGCATCTAAAACCCCAGGTGCGCAACTTCACACGATGACCAGTATTCCTGTAAAGTTTCACGACTAACTGAAATACATTTGGAGATACACGTGACACAAATTGAAAATTCACAATTTTCGCTAAGCTAGGTCACACAATGACCAGTATTGCTGTAAAGTTTCGCGACTCTAACTGAAATACTTTTGGAGATACGCGCGACACAAGTTGAAAATCCCCAATTTTCGCTAAGTCAAGGGCCATAACTCCGTAAATACAGGATAAATCCGCATCTAAAACCCCAGGTGCGCAACTTCACACGATGACAAGTATTCCTGTAAAGTTTCACGACTGTAACTCAAAAACTTTTGGAGAGATATGCACGACACAAATTTTGTGACGGACAGACAGACGTTCCTACGGTAGGATACTTGATGGTTTTTTACTGTATAAAAAATACCCAAAAATACCCAACACTAACCCTAACCCTACCCAATAAGACCCCTAAAAAGCTTGCCCAGCAAACGAGAGAGCATTTGTTGGGTACTTTTGTACCCAACAAGTGCCCTCTCGTTTGCCCGGACGGACGGACAGACAACCAAGCCAAAACCAATATGTCTCCCCATTCATGGGGGAGACATAATGCCAATTATTACGTGGGGTAATGGTGAATGAATGTTTATTTTGCAACAAAATGTCTCAGATGATGTCTCTGATATAAAGAACATTTTGTGCCTACTGAGTGGGCATGTACCTTTAAGCAAACCAGAATATTATATACTTGCTACACTGTTTCTTGATAAGTATAGTTGAACCAAAAGTTATTAAAAGATATTAACCCTTAGACCGCTATCTTATTTTTTTTTGTCATCTGCTGTTTATTTTCCATTTTTATCATCAAAAACATGCTTTGACAGAACTTTAGAATAATTTATAACATGCTTTGACAGCATTTCAGAATCATTTCCATGGGAAATGATTCTGAAGTGCTGTCAAACCATGTTTTTATTGAGAAATAAGGCAAGATATAAAAGCAACAGGAGACAACAATTGTTGTGAGTAGCGGTCTAAGGGTTAAAGTGTATTCTGCAGTGAATTTTGTTTGTGCAAAGAGTGGACTGAAATTATTAATTCGGAATTTGACTTTATTGAATGGTTTCCCATTTAAACACAATGGACCGCAAGACATTAATATTTTTCCATATTGATGTCTTGCGAGTTCATATTGGTTAGCGCCGGAAATACATTTCACCTGTTAAAACAGTTCCTTCTAAATCATCACTAATTTATTTAGTTGGTATATTTTTTGAGGCACATATAGATTGTGAGTAAGGTATGTATATCATAAATTTATATTTAGAGAGGTTTCACTGTAAATAATGCATTTGATCATTCTGAGCCATAGCTGAGTGCTATGCAATCATGAACCGACAGTATGCCCCGAGATAAATGGCCAAGAAACTCGTCAAAAATAAGATCACGGATGTTTTCTTGTGTTCAGTTGAGAGAGGTTCCACTGTACCAGTAGCCTAATTCACCAACATATATTTTACCACTTATCTAGCAAAGTATACTTTGAGGGAAAAATCATTTATTTTTCCCGAAATGCGTTATTTCATATATAGAACTAACGACTGCATATATTTGATGATTAAAAGTACGCAGAATTATTATATTGAATTTTTACATTATCACTGCCAAAATGGCTGTGATAATGTAATAAATTCAGTATGATAAAAAAATAAATATATATCCTTAAATTGAATAGTTCTCCCTCAAAGTATACTTTGCAATTTTGGTGAATTAGCCGGGCCCAATGATGTACCTTTACTTGTTTTCTTCAGTTCTGCATTTGTCTCCAGTATTTCCATGAGGTGTTTGTAGTATGGCACAAACACAAGCCCCGCCATGTTGGCCGCCATTGTATATAATCTACAACGACATAAGGAAAACACAAGAACTTCACCGACAAAATTAAGTGGGTCGTGGTGGCTGCTAATGCATTTTTTGCAGTTTATATTTTTCAACAAAACTAATTATAAACTAGTGAAAAGTTGATGGGGCGACATCGCAATATACCCACTTTTCCATATTTCAAAGTGAAAGGAGAGGAACTCTATAAGATGGCAATCTTTCGTTCCAATCCTCTTTACACTGCTTGTATACCGAAAAATGACGTATTTACTATTTAATAAAATATGTTTATACCAAAGTGAAATGGGGAGATAATCCATGAGCCAGGAATCAAATCAAAAATCTAAATTCAATTTGTGAAGCCACATACCAAATATGAAGTCTCCAGCTACATGTATTACGATTTATAGTTTTTATTTCTTACAGGGCAAAATTGCGGAATTCTAAGTCCATAAGGGGGAGATAATCCATGACCCATGGGTCAAATCAAAAATTGAAATTCACTCTGCGTATCTGCATACATATTTATAGTATTTTTTTCTTCAAAAAGTCCTGATATGCCTCTTTAAAAGTATTACAATTGAGAAAATATATGACCAAAAGAGGGAGATAATCCATCAGCTGGGTGTAAAATAAAAAAATCGAAATTAACTTCGAGCATCTGTACACTAAAATGAAGATAAATACCAAACATCAAGTCTCCAGCTATTAATGCTTAAAAGTTTTACTTCTTACAAGGTAAAATTTATAAATTCCTAGTCCAAAAGGGGAGTTTGTTTGTTTATTGGTGTTTAACGGCCTATCAACAGCTAAGGTCATGTAAGGCCGGGCAAACGGGTTCAATCCCGTTTTAACCTCCTGCATGGGGGGGAAAATCCCAAAATAAGAACAGAATATTTACTTCGAGAAAAAATATATTCAACCCTGAAATTAGAATAACCTGACCTGGTGCCAGGTACATACCACACCAAAGTCACTTGGCCCCTTCCCCTAAAATAGGATTACGTATAATCGAAATACAATGTACTCACATAAGGGGTATAACCAGATTCAACTGTCACATACAAAATGCCAAAGACGTATGTGAGGGCCATACCAGGTCTCCAGTCGGAATTCCAGTAAGGATGAACCCCGATCGTTAAATTACCCATCACATGCTCCCACCTGCCACCCACCCAAAAGGGGAGATAATCCATGACATCAAAAATCGAAATTCACTTTGCGCATCTGTACACCATAACGTATATGTACATACCATTCCAAATATCAAGTCTCGAGCTATGTATAATGACGGTCTAAAAGTTTAACCTCTTCCATTGAAAAATTTAGAAATTCTACGTCAAAAAGGGAGATAATCCATGACCACGATCTCAAATCAAAAAACGAAATTCACTTTTCACATCTGCACAACCTAAGGAACCTATCTGTACATACCAAATATCAAGTCTCCATCTATATTGTATTACGGCTTAAAAGTTTTACAAGAAAACATGACGTGGCGGACAGACCCCCGTGATGAAAACAATATACCCATTTTTTGTCAAAAAAGTGGGTATAATGATATACAGCATCTAATTACACACACACACTTGGATTGAACTCTAGTTAACATTTACAAACATACATCAGCATAATCATGACAAGGCATCGTCATCACTAAAGCTAATCCCCTTGTTGGCAGCCTCGATAATAAAAAGAAAAAAACATTTTTGCCTTACAGGTGAACAAGTCCTCAATGACCTTGGGCAGTCGGATGTGGGTCATATGCAAAACAAAGCATCATCCCATGACACACATTGTGGCCAAATATTATCAAAATCGGTGAAGGGGTTCATAAGTTACTGAATAAACAAAAAGACTTTAACATTTTTGCCTTACAAACAACTTGAACACTAGAAAAAGTCGATGGCGCGCCATCGCAATATACCCACTTTCCCCAAATGCTAAGTCCGAAAGGGGGAGGTAATCCATGATGGAGGGTCGGATAAAAAATCCGAATTCACTTTGCGCATCAGCACATCAAAACGAAGCTACGAAGCAAATATCAGACGCGTAGGTATTAAGGTGAAAAAGTTTTTCGACCTACGAGGAAAATAGTGAAATTCAAGTCCGAAAGGGGGAGATAATCCATGATGGAGGTCGGATCAAAAATCCGAATTCACTTTGCGCATCATAAACGAAGCTACATATCAAATATCAGTAAATGTAGGTATTAAGGTGAGAAAGTTTTTCGACTTACAATGAAAAATAGGGAAATTCTGAGTCCGAAAGGGGAGGGGGAGATAATCCATGATGGAGGGTCGGATGAAAAATCCGAATTCACTTTGCGCATGTGCACATGATAACGAAGCTACATACGAAATATCAGGCGCGTAGGTATGAAGGTGAAAAAGTTTTTCGAGTTACAAGGAAAAAATGGGAAATTGTGAGTCCGAAAGGGGGAGATAATCCATGATGGAGGGTTGGATCAAAAATCCGAATTCACTTTGCGCATCTGCACATGATAACGACGGTACATACCAAATATCAGGCGCGTAGGCATGAAGGTGAAAAAGTTTTTCGAGTTACAAGGAAAAAATGGGAAATTGTGAGTCCGAAAGGGGGAGATAATCCATGATGGAGGGTCGGATGAAAAATCCGAATTCACTTTGCGCATCTGCACATGATAACGAAGCTACATACCAAATATCAGGCGCGTAGGTATGAAGGTGAAAAAGTTGTTCAAGTTACAAGAAACGTGACGGACGTACGGACGGACGGACACTCGTGACGAAAACAATATACCCATTTTTTCCCAAAAAAGTGGGTATAATAATAAGTCCTCAGTGATCTTTACTTTGGGCGGTCGGATGTGGGTCATGTGCGCAACAAAGCAATATCCCTAGACACACATTGTGGCCAAATATTATCAAAATCAGTGAAGGGGTTCATGAGTTATTGGAAAATGAAAGGTGTTACCAATGTATGTACGCACTACCCATGTACGTACGTACATGGATTAACAAACGGGAGCTGCATGGCTGGGCTATTGAATGAAAATATGGATGGTGATAAAGAAATATATGGCGGTTGAAGCCAATTTAACTTAGGGTTGTGGAGATATTGGATAGTTAAAAACTTGAAAACGGATTAAACAAGAAATGTGGCCTGTCGGCACACGGTGGCAGATTGGAGAAACTGTGGCAAAGTTAATTACCGTAACCAAAGTAATAAGCACATTTATGAAGGTCAAAATTTCAAGGTCATATTAAGGGCAGTGTTGATGAGTGGCATTTGTCCACAATTATGCTGTATTGAACTATTAAAGTAATCCATCAAGGGATATAGAAGTTATGACAGAAATGAGAAGCTCCGGCGAACTTATTAATGTGTGAAAAGGTTTGAAGTTGTCAAGGTCATATAAAGGGCAGCATGGATATGTGGCATTCGTCCACAAGTATGCTGTGTTGAAGTAATCCTTCAAGGAATATAAAGAAGTTATGACAGAATTGAGAAACCCCAGCGAACTTCTTAATGTGGGAAAAAGCTGTCAAGGTCAAATTAAGGGCAGCACGGATGTGTGGCATTTGTCCACAGGTATACTGTGTGGAAAAATCCTTCGAGGGATATAGAAGTTATAATACAATTTCGAAACTCCGGCAAACTTCTTAATGTGCCGAACACACGGACGGACAGACACATGGACACACAGTCCAAACACTATATGCCTCAGGCTCTACCGAGACCGGGAGCATAAAAAAATATTTTAACACAAATTTGTACATCGACCTTGGGCATGGGGGCCACATGGATGGGCTATAGAATAGATATGATAAAGATGATAGATAATAAAGAGGTATGACGTCAGTCTCCAGTAACCAACCAAACCTCTGTGTGCACATGATTGAAATATTTCCAAAGATGGCGGCTAACATTCATTTTTAATCAGGATGCGAACGTTTTTGATTTTAAAAAGCGAATTTAGGTTAGTGAGACGCATTTTTAGTGCAGTTTACACTCAAAATCTTTGAGATTTATGTTAATGTATTAGCAAAGTTTTGTAAAATCTATGCCGAAAACCCAACCCAAGCAGCGGTTTCGACACGCTGTATTCCTGTAATGCGTTGTACAGTATAGGCGAGTTCCCGAAGACTACATCGTGTGCTAGCTCCGACAATGGTGGCGAATGGGAGTTTTATACCTTTCTAAGTGTACTATTATTATTACACCCGGTCACATTTGAATTGTTTTGTACATTGTTTAGAAAGGTGTTTCATGTATATACAAACAATAATTGACCATCCAAGACACGCTAGAATCACCTGTGAACGTCAACAGACTCAACACCCTGCAGTTTTTTCTATATTTTAGTGCATGAAGTGTAAATGCTATTATGCACATTTTTACTGTGGAGCGTGGTGTAGCGATACTGGTAGGCGACCCATTTCCGACCAAAAATCTCGTTTTTTTTTCGTAATAATTTTAAACGTTTACATATCTGACCGTGATTGTTCTCACATTAACAAATACGTCGGCTCGCCTTACATAGAATAACATAAAATTCATTAGTATAGTGGGAGGTAACTGCTGACAATGGGGCCCGAAAAGGGGTAATTAAAAGGCCAATTAAAATACAGGAGGAGACCCGTTTTTCAGGACACTAGGATTTTCCGTGATATTTACTTTTTGTTAAGCTAAAACTGCAAAATTACAGTGAAAGTAATTAATACTGTATGGTATTGATCAAATGATAGCAAATTATTGCATACATGTATTACTTCGAAGATACTGTTAATTCCTTTATTCTGTACGCTTTGCCTCTTTTCAACACAAGCGCCCGGTCCCGATAATCAAGTTCCACGTCATACAGGTGTCAAAAGAAGTTGGCAGGTATGAAAACAGTTCAATTTAATAGTTTTACTCATTTTTCTCGGAAATCTTCACATCGGACAACTGGAAATGACCACCTTAATGACCAGGAACAAAAATCTTGTATGAAAATGCAGAATTAAGCGTTTACTAGGGTGTCCGGGAAAATGGGTACGGACGAAAAATGTATATAAATCTGTTGCCTATAAAGCGGAAAACGTGCAGCTAGGTCAAAGAAGGTATATTTACATGTTTATTATTGATCTGCGCATGTTTTTTTTAACAGAACTGCAAAGTATTAAACCGCTTGTTCGTCACAAAATTCCAGGAATGAACGGGCTGTTATTGTGACAATATTTTATAATGGCCTGGTCTCAGCTTATAAAGATACAGTCTGCAGTACAGATATCGAGATAATATAAAAAGTAATGAAATAGTAAAAGTAATTCGTATAGTTGAGATTATCTAAGTCCTAAGCTACAGTCAAAGCCACACCAGCACCAACACTTACCGGCTTATCTCAGTTGATTTTCGACTTTGCTAAGTTCAACTTTCTATGATGACTAAATGAACAGTGAACACTACTCAGTGCTCGACAGCTGATGAAATCGGCTCTTACAAATGGAGTAAAGTATCGCCAGGGGGAAGCACTCTTGGTATTGATTGCATAATTGGTAAACTCGCCCCCACGTTCAATCGTCCATCGCCAGATCTGTGTGTTCAAACGCTATATGTCGATCTAATTTGGAAAAATAAACATATTAAAGAGAAAATATGATATGGCATATATATTGCGAAAAAACAACAACAAAAATTACTGGCAATGTGCGGAATATAGCTGGAGGACATCAAGTGAACTGGTTAAAAAAAATTGACTCTGAAACCTGTAGCCGATTTCACCAAAATTGCTAAGCATACATATCTAGCTAAGTATACTTTGAGGGATTAATCTTTTATTTTCCCCGAGATGCATTATTTCATATAGAACTAACGACTGCATATATTTGATGATTAAAAGTATGCATACTTATTATACTGAATGCATTACGTTATCACAGCCATGTGATAATGTAATAAATTCGGCATAATAATTTGGTCAGAAAATATTTTATTTCATTAAATAACAATTAATAAATTTATCCATAAATTGAAAAATTCTCCCTCAAAGTGTTCTTATCAAGATAAGTATACTTTGAATTTTGTGAAATCGGCTACTGGCCATATGCAAATAGCTTTGAAATTGTCTAAGAAAAAAATCTATCTTTTGAAAATTGATTCATAATTTCTAAATCAGTTGGCTAATACACTACTGTGTCACATGGGCTTAGGGCCTTTATCAATAATTAGAATGATTGTCCTGTAACTACATCTTTCTAATGAGCTACAGTGAAACCTCTCTGAATCGGACACGCTGGGAGGTTCACAGGGTGTCCCGCTTATAGAGGGTTCAAGTCACTGTAAATCAGGCATTTGATCATTCTGTGCCATGGTTGTGTGCTATGCGATCACGGACAGACATTATCACCTGAGATAAATGACTAAGAAACTCATCAAAAATAAGATCACAGATGTTTTCTTGGTGTCCGGTTTACAGAGGTTCCACTAATAGTTCAATTTCCGATTGTCCGCATGCTTGGTTACATGCTTTCTACAACATTGCCCCATGTTATAATTAAAATAAACATTTTTTTATTATAAATCTTACGAAAATTTGGGATTTTGTTATGGGAAGGGAAAAGTTGCTGTTTTTTATTATTTACAATATATACATATAAGATAAACTGATACGTGTTTTTTTTGTCAGTTTAAACATTTTTGGGGGCATTTAATTTTATAGTCGGCAGAGCAACGTGGAACAGAGAACGAGTGTATCAAAAACATATTTTCAATCTTCATAAAACGCTATACACCCTATTTTAAATGATAACGATGTTTATTTTGGCGCTGCTCTATCACCAATGGCTCAACAGAAAAGGAAGTTTTATGACAGCTTGCGATATATAGTTTCAAGTTTAATCGCACATATGATAAATGTCATGAATGAATAAATTCCACAAGTACTCTGAAAATGTTGTCAACTTTTGACGTCATTTACGGAAAATATTGTAAATTTTGTAAATGTATTTCATGAAATTACGCAGATGTCTGAAGGTACAACATCGCATGCCGTGTCTCATATACGATATTCGACAGTAGCATACAGTAGTAGATAGGCACACTGTAAACAGCAGGGACCCGTTTCACTAAACTTCGTACGACTAAAATGTTCGTAAGTGCAAACTTATGATAGTCCGTAAATTGCACATCAACACTGTTTTCTTGTGAACAATTATTGGATTTACATTTATTGAGCATAGGCTGCATATGCAGCCTATGCTCAATAAATGTAAATCCATCAATTGAAATTTCTAGACGATCCTAAATTTGCGCTTACGAACATTTTAGTCGTAAGAAGTTTAGTCAAACGGGCCATCCAGTATAGGACTGAACATAATAATTCCAATCAATTCAAATTTCGGTTATTTCTTTCGCTGTCTTGTCTGACTCAGACCGATGTTAACTTGGGTGGTCCGAGGATAATGAATTTATTTTTCGTACGAACATGTAAGCCTATGTTTTATTTAGATTAGATACAGTGCAAACATATTGCAGGTTATATAAATGTAGATTCTGTAACATGCATATGAAACATGAAAGTAACAAGAGAATTACTATACATGGACTCATTCAGTTAAGTTGTATAGTAACTAGACATTATTGATTGTTGTAAAACATGGACATGCTCCCGTGGCATACTGGAGCCCGTTTCACTAAACTTCGTACGACTAAAATGTTCGTAAGGGCAAATTTAGGATCGTCTAGAAATTTCAATTTTTTTATTTACATTTATTGAACATAGGCTGCATATGCTCAATAAATGTGAATACAATAATTGTTTACAAGAAAACAATGTTAATGTAAAATTTACAGAGTATCATAATTTTGCACTTACAAAAAATTTTAGTCGTACGAAGTTTAGTGAAACGGGCCCCTGGACTCTAACCGGAAAAGTTCTTACAAACTTTTCGACGTAAATGTACACCGACGGACGGACGGACGGACGGACGTACGGAACCTAGAGCAACGCAATATGCCCCCCCCCCCCCTTCCCTCCCCCCTTGCTATCGTATAGGTTAGAGGATACCAAATGGTGCTAAATCGCCCAGGGTGTATGCAAAAATAGTGCGGAATAATACAAAAAATAGTGCGGTTGTTTTGAGGTCACAGACACCGTTTGCTTGCAAATCTTGATCCATTACTACCCAGTTTCATTGGAGGAACATTTTGGGATGCTTTTAACACCAGTTTTCAGTATATTTATCACATTTAAAAGAAAACACTGAACCTGTTGGTCACGTGATATAAACAGAGTTTCCGTGGCCATAAAATGTAAACTATATTGGGGGATATGACAAGGTTGGATTTTTCTTTCTTAGGAGTAAGTGAACATATTGTTTAGTTCATGCAGAACGAGTACAGACTGGCTGCAGGTCATGTACAAGTGGGTCCCACAGCATCCATACGAATAGTGAAAGTAGGAGAGACTGGCCTTATTGGATGGCATTCGGTTAAATTATATAGTAAAACTATTTGGTGGTGTATAACCTATAGGGGGCATACACAATTAGTTAGTGTGTTCTAACCTATAGAGACTATAGTAGCCTTTTAGGTATCAGTACACCATATCCACATGGGCATATAGGGAGTATTCGGTAAAGCTATACATTAAAACTATGAAGTAGTGTTTTTAGTGTTTTCTAGCCTACAAATATATACCAGTCCGGGCCTCCAATTGCAGGAAACCACAAGCCGGAAAAAAAGCACACACACCATGATTGCGATTACAGATTAAGGTTATCCTCTTCCCCCAGAAATAATTATCGGCTATTTTAATCGCTTATTGTTTATTTTCGTAAGATGTCTGCGCAGTGTGGCGAACGCTGGAGCCGATAGGCGTCTCCACGAGAAATGACGTCACTTGAAATTGACATCCAGCAAACGCTAACTAGACCTTTCTCCCGGAGCGTTTTAACACCCAAACTACATGGTGTACTCGCACTATGCTACTTATATTAATATATTAGGGGTTACAAACAGCGTGTAACATGATCAGACTGCACAGAACGTGCAGTCTGATCATGTTATACGCTGGTTGTAACTGCTAACTGCGTTTTATCGGCAATGCTTGTATCAGATAAGCATCGACAACAGCATCTCTACCTGAAACTTGATCGGTGCCACATATCAACACAGGTTTTAATAGTGTCTACAAATATTTTATTGGGATATAGTATACGGAATAACAGAGATCACGCGCAATTTGTTCCGCAAATTCTCTGGTTCAGTTCAGTGTGTGTGGACGTTGGAACTTATGTGATTATATGTCTTTCAAGGTGTATGATCACGTGGTACTAACAACAACAACACGTACCGATTCTTTTATAGTGTCCTTATTACGTAACGGATTTTGACGTAATATGGCGCATCAAACGCGTCTTGTTAAGCTGCATTTGGTGGTCTCTTTATTTTCGCCCAAACTTCTGTCGTTTTTTGCGAAGAATCGATTTCCGTGTCTCCGACACGGAAATCGATTCTTCGCAAAAACGACATATGTCTGTGCCAAACTCTATAGACCACCAAATGCAAGTCATGAAGACGCGTTTTCTGCGCCGCCCATATTTCATCAAAATCCGTTGCATATTAAGGAAAATATTAAATCATACTTAATTTGGAGTGGGCGACGTTGTTGTTGTTGTAACACGTGATCATGCACCTTGGTCTTTGCTAACAGTGTATTTGATGCAGAGACTTGTGATACATCTATGCGGGTTACTTTGTCAACGCGATTTGTGTCATTTGACACCAACAGAGGAATATAACTATACAAGTTTCGGTGTTTTCTGAGTTTATTGTATATGATAATTTGTGTTTTATTTTATTTTAGAATAAACTCTATTAACTCGTTGCATCCAGAATACGGTTGTACGCTTATGAATTTGTATTAAACATTCTTTTCTGCTTTTCTCAACCAAAATACACGGTGTGACCATTCATCTGAAACGGTGGTTGCCGCATATATTTTTGATGATGAATAAAGAAAATAGTTTCATTTTCGATCTATAAAATTGTACATTTTCAAACTGCATTGTTAAAGGTACTGCTTTTAAAATTTATGCAGAACGTGATGAAACAGATTACCAAAAATTACATTATAGTGTCTAAGATGGACACCTTTCAATATGTGGTATAGCATTCATGATCATTTCGCAATAAAAATCGCTATGTTTCACAAATTGTGCTTCATGGTACAGTAATAGTGGAAATGTGTTATCAAATTATCTCCCCTGCTTATCGAAATCTATGATATTAAAAGATAATAAAACACAAAGTCTATGGAGTCTGATAAAAGATAAATAGTGCGCTTGGTTAATTATGTCATTGGCGGACCATAAGTGAAAAAAGTAATCAACGGTTTGAGGCTTGATGTACTGACAAACGTACACTGGCAAAGTGATTAGAAGACATTGCCAATGACGAAAACATATGAAACTCAAACAAAATTGATGCAATTCCAATGAAATTGAAAAAATAAAGTTTTGTATTTTCAGAATCGCTTGACTATCCTAAGCATTTTTCATTATATAACGTTCTACGAAATGTGTACCGTTAACCCCCTAGTCTGACATTGAAGTTGAGACGATTCTAAAGCACTCACAGCATGTCAGTTCGTATATAAAATGAAAATTGTTTATATTGTTACTGTGTGATTTAACGTGACGCTGTCAAACTTCAAATGCATGTAGCTCTCTCATTTGAGCAGATAGCTAAAAACTACCAGCGATACGGAGATAGAGAATTTTATTGCCTTTTTAATGGAAAAAAATATTTGAAATCGGTTGAATAATAAAAAAGTTATGACCATTTCAAATTTAAAAAAAATGAAAGAACCAAACTTCAAATGCCTACAACTCTCTCATTTGGGCAGATAGCCAAAAACTACCAGCGAATGTAGCTCGCGCATTTGAGCAGATAGCTAAAAACTCTCAAACCTAATTTGATGCAATTCCAATGAAATTGAAAAAAAAAGTTTTGTATTTTCAGAATCGCTTGACTATTCTAAGCATTTTTCATTATATAACGTTCTACGAAATGTGTACCGTTAACCCCCTAGTCTGACATTGAAGTTAAGACGATTCTAAAGCAATCACAGCATGTCAGTTCGTATATAAAACCAGTGTCTGATACAGCCCACCATACCTGTCTGGCCTCCACCTCGAAGTTTGTCAGCTGTACACACTGTTCTAGGCGGCTAAGTTTATATGCTCGTTCTCAAACTTCAAATGCATGTAGCTCGCGCATTTGAGCAGATAGCTAAAAACTACCAGTGAACCGGAGATAGAGAATTTTATTGGCTTTTTAATGCAAAAAAAATATTTGAAATCGGTTGAATAATAAGGAAGTTATGACCATTTCAAATTTTTTTTTTTAATTTTTTTTTAAAAATTCAAATGCCTACAACTCTCTCATTTGGGCAGATAGCCAAAAAACTACCAGCGAAACGGAGATAGAGAATTTTGTTGGCTTTTTAATGCAAAAAAAAATATTTGAAATCGGTTAGATAATAAAAAAGTTATGACCATTTCAAATTTGAAAAATTGAAAAAAAACGTCCAAGTTTGAAAGACAATAGAATCAGAACTATTCAAGCCATTGCTCTGAAAAATATCATCTTCTGTGCGGATGAATGTCCCGCGTGACGTCTTGTCAAAAAATTATGTTGCTGAGATTACTGTACAAATTGGAAACTGTTTTCAAAGACCACCCGTTAAAATAAAATAAAAATCTGAAATTGTTGATTTTTTTCATTTTTCTCAATTTCACATGTCTATAGCTCTCTCATTTGAGCAGATAGCCAAACATTGTCAGGGAAGCGAAGATAGAGAATTCTCGCAGCTTTACAATTCAAAAAGAATTTTTGAAATCGGTTGGAAAATAAGGAAGTTATAGGGAATTATATGATATATGACGTCACTTCCTGTTTCGTAGAAAGTGACGTCATGAGAATTCTGAAAATTGCGTTATTCTCGTCTCACTGTTGATGCGAATCGGTATACAAAATTTGAAGTCGATCCGACCAGCGGTTTGGGCTGTAGACTGAACGGCTGAATAAAAAAAAAAAAAAAAAAAAAAAAACCAACGAAAACAAAAGGTTTGAGGAATCAAATTCCTCAAACCTAATAATTGAGACACGGTGTCTTTAAAGGGACATATCAGGAATTTTGAAAAAATATACTTTAAAAACGTGTTTTCATCATGGCCGTGTGTAATTTGGTTTAATTTAAGATATATGACGATACTAGCCTTACTTGGACTGCTGGGTTGTTTCTATTTTCACCCATATAGGTACATACATATCGGATTTCCTATCTTGTTGCCTTCAACAAGATAGAAAATCTGATACTTTTGTACCGATATCTGTGAAAATTGAAACAACCCAGCGGTCCTAGTATCGTCATATATATTCAAATAAACCACATTATACACGGCCATGATGAAAACACGTTCTTATTTTTTATAGTATTTTATTTTTAAAAAATCCTTATATGCCGCTTTAAACAATAATTGTGAGGTAAACGCTTTGTATTGTGTCACAGTGAAACACGATTAGTATTTCCGACTGTGACTGGAGAAATGGGGCTTATGGGTTTTGCGACCAGTGTAGATCCAGATCAGCCTGTGCATCCGCACAGTCTGATCAGGATCTGCACTGTTCGTCATTCCATAAATGAACAACCCGCCATGCTTCTAACAAGCAATATACAACATGTAGATCGTTATCACGCTACAGGTGTGTGCTATTTGAACAGGATCTACACAGTTCACAAATTCCACAAACCCCATTACTCCAGCCACAACCACATTTTTTGGGGGACATTCATAATTCACAGACGAAGATAAATCGACCAATTTCAGCGATGTACGCTTGGGCGATCGTCGAATATTACATATCGATGTATCGATGGACATAGCCGCGACGCGCAATGAGAAAACCGGATTTATTTGTGATCAGCGCAGTCTGATTGTTAGCCATTCCGTCATATTTATTTTCGTTTAAGTTAAGCACATAATTATAAGACAAGCCTGGCTATTTTGTACCTAAGAGAAATGCGATTTAAAAAAAAAAAAATATTTACAGAAACTGTGATATTTTCTGTAAATGACGTCAAAAGTTGACTAAATGCTCAACTAAATGCTGTGACTATTTAGTCAACCTTCGACGTCATTTACGGAAAATATTGTAAATTGTGTAAATATTTTTCACGAAATATCGCATATTTTCCTAAGTACAAAATCACGTGGCTTGTCACACATATCAGTATGTGTATACATGTATAACAACAATTCTATGTAACTTGGATCTTGGACGTATCTGCTATTGATATTAAAGTGAACACTGTACACAGTGTCGTAAAATACAGATAGACATTGCATAGGTGCACTGTTATGTGTTATTGCTATTCGACGTGACAGCTATTGATATTCAATTGAACACTGTGCACAGTGTAGTATAATGCGGACAGACATTGTATATATGCACTGTATGTGTGATTTCTATTCCAAGTGACAGCTATTGATATTAAATTGGGAATTGTATACAGATAGCCAGACGCTGTATACTGCACTGTGTATTTGATTAATACAGCGTAACCTCTCTAAACCGGACACCCTGGGGTGACCCCAGGGTGTCCGGTTTAGAGAGGTTATACTTAAATTCGGGTGTGTTGGCATTAGCAGAATATGTAATTGTGTTTTGCAATCATGAACAGATATTTTCATCAGTGATAAGGGTTACTGAAAGAGACCGAAATTAAACGCACTGAGCTTTGCTGGGAATCAAGTTTAGATGGGTTCCACTGTATATATATATATATATATTAGACTAGAATATATTTCATCAGCGATAGATGAGTGAAGCCACCAAAATTAAACGCACTGAGATTTACTGAGAGTCCGAATTACAAGGTGTATGATCACGTGGTACTAACAACAACAACAAGTACTGAAATTTCCAGAATCCATCTGGTTCAAAGTACGTATTCTTTTATAGTGTCCTTATTACGTAACGGATTTTATTGAAATATGGCGCATCGAACGCGTCTTGTTACGCTGCATTTGATTTTCTCTGTATTTTCGCCCAAACTTCTGTCGTTTTGCGAAGAATCGATTTCCGTGTCTCCGACACGGAAATCGATTCTTCGCAAAAACGACATATGTCTGTGCCCTTGACCACCAAATGCAGCTCATGAAGAAGCATTTGCTGCGCCATATTTCATCAAAACCCGTTGCATATTATGGAAAATATTAAATAATACTTACTTGGGTGACGTTGTTGTAACCACGTGATCATGCACCTTGAATTAGAGCTTATGAGATAATATGGAAACTATTACTATCAAGTAGCACGTTGTAACTAGAACGTCGTTGGGGTGGGGTGTGAAATGTAGATCGGCATTGCATAAATACACTGCTCGCAAATTCAGTATTCCCATTTCGTTTTATTTTTCACGGTTGCCATAGTGAATCATTATCATGATTATATCAGGATCTGTGGCTGGAGACACTCTATGCAGGATAACTACTGTTTGTTTCGCGTTATTTTATTTATTTAGTTATTTATTGTATGGCTAATAAACGTTGAAACCTCTAAATGTGTTGTTTTTTTTCCATTAATATTCATGTTAGCATATTTAAAAATGAGCCTTCATTTTATTTCGTCAAATTCTTTACAAAATTGACGTTTGCTCAGATGTTCATCAGGTTTTAGTATATGTGTAATATCTTATGTATTATCATCATGTTAAATTCCCATATGAACATACATGCATTGTTTTCCTTTTGCAATAAAATCGTTATTTAATAGAATAGTATCAAAGCAAATATAATATTACAAAAGAAAAAGAAGGTTCATTCTTCAATATTGCTTAAAATTAATATAATTGAAAAACAAAACACTTTGGACTTATTTATGCAATGCTTATATTACGTGTATATACATAACACAGGCAGGTTTCTTGAAACGGACAGTACTCGGTAGTAGAACGACGATTATTGATATGAAAGTGAACATTGTACACGGTATGGGACACTATAATATTCAGTAGTAGGTGTGACGATTATTAAGATCAAGGTGAACATTGTACACGGTATGGGACACTATAATATTCAGTAGTAGGTGTGACGATTATTAAGATCAAGGTGAACATTGTACACGGTATGGGACAATATAATATTCAGTAGTAGGTGACGATTATTAAGATCAAGGTGAACATTGTACACGGTATGGCACACTATAATATTCAGTAGTAGGTGTGACGATTATTAAGATCAAGGTGAACATTGTACACGGTATGGGACAATATCATATTCAGTAGTAGGTGTGACGATTATTGAGATCAAGGTGAACATTGTACACGGTATGGGACAATATAATATTCAGTAGTAGGTGTGACGATTATTAAGATCAAGGTGAACATTGTACACGGTATGGGACAATATAATATTCAGTAGTAGGTGTGACGATTATTGAGATCAAGGTGAACATTGTACACGGTATGGGACAATATAATATTCAGTAGTAGGTGTGACGATTATTAAGATCAAGGTGAACATTGTACCCGGTATGGGACAATATAATATTCAGTAGTAGGTGTGACGATTATTGAGATCAAGGTGAACATTGTACACGGCATGGGAAGACCACTAGAGTTCGAGATCGGACTAAATCAGCTCGACGGCGTGTATTTCCCGGGTCAGCTCGTCAGGGGGACGGTGACCCTTGCGCTGGATGGACCATGCAAGCTCACAGGTGGGTACATATACTGTTGAAGGGGTCAATGGAACTACACTTATAATAGCACACTCGTGTAGCCTGATAACGATCTATTTTGCTTGTTATGACTGTGCAGATGCACAGGCTGATCTGGATATACACTGATCTAAGCATATCATATACATGTACTTTTGTAAATCCCAGAATATCATTTCCTCACGATAGCAATTTGTAAGACCACTGACCCCTTCAAAATAATCCGCATTTGTTATATTTGATTGTGTTGTGTGTGTTTTTTTGTACAGAATAAAATAATATTTTCTTTAATTGTATTAAGCCACAGTTTAACCGCCTTTTAGTCCACCTTCTAAGCCCTTTTTTTACACTGACCCCTTCAACATAACCCGCATCATGTGTGCCTGATTGCTTTTTTCCCGTACAGTTTCTTTCATTATATGAAGACACATTTTAACCACAGGTTCTTGAAGAACGGTTCATATTTCTATGTTTTATGGACACATGTATTTCGGTATCTCTGGTGGTTTAGGTGCATTGTTACCAACACACAATTTACGTCATCCTTTCGCGAATTACACGTATCATTACGGTGATCTATGTATAAAAAGGGATCCGAAAGTTCGAAACGGTGAATGTGTAGATAATTGACAATTTCTGTTGTGTGTAATGCTTGAGCATTAGTAGTTGCACAACACTATGTAAATTACCCAAAACCAACGAAATCCACACAAATCCACCAAAATACCCGCATGACACAAAAATAATGACCATCTGTTTAAACACCTGTCATTTTAACCGTCTCTTTTGGTCTCTCAAAGGGTGACCAAACTTCACCACTAATTGCTTTAAATAGTACAGCTTACACGAGTGTTAATGTACTATCAGATTTATTTTAAACGAGTTTAAAGAATCGAGGCTATGCCGAATTTTCTATGAAATTAGTCAACGAGTGTAATAAATATTATATTAAGGCAACGCAACTCGGCTCAGCTCGAATATTCTTTATTAACCCATTAGCGACGGGATACATTTATAGTGGTATAAAACTTTTGAGGAACAAATTCCCTATTTTCTTTATTTCATCTCAGATGTATATGTTGTTACCACTCATTTGAACCGTCTCGACGAGACGGTTCAAATGAGTGGTAACAACATATTGATATTTTTTAACTAAAATGATTGAGTCCTTAGGCTGAAGTGGGCTAAACTGTAATTATCATATGACATGTTTTATGTAGCATTCTCATGAACACTGGCATGTTTATTACACTAGTGTAGTAAGTGATTTAATACCCTGTGCTGATCCACCCGGAAAGCCAATTGTATGTAAAGAAACACACACGGTATGCATGTGTCTTTAACTCTTTGCATGCTAGTGGTGAAAATATCCGCCAAACAAATTAGGAGTATATGTTTTATTTCTCTCTGTAAATATGTTTTGAAATTTCATTAGAATTGAGTCCTCAGGACATATTCATGATATTTACGGGGAGAAATACAAGAAAATATGATGATTTTTTGTCCGCTAGTTTTGAACTATTTATAGCCCACAAGTTTCCCAGCATGCAAAGAGTTAATTTCTTCGCGAAGTTAACTATTGGGATTCCGTATTTGATTAGTCTGATGAGACGCACTTTTCTTTGAAACAATCGTTAATTTTTGATTAAGTCTGAGACTTGGTAATACATTTTCCGTCCTAGATTAAATTTACCAAAAATACATGTACATAGTTTTGGCTCAATCAAGTCAAAGGTTCAAGTGAGTTACTGGTAGCTATTGGTAGCGCCTGATTATCCTTTGATTCAAAGGTAATTGCCTCGTAAATGTTATGGAAAATATGTATAACATATATGTGAACACTGCCTATTTTGGCATCTCGTCTCAAATTCCTAAAACCACTTAGCCTGTGTGACAAGCCTGACTATCACACGTTCCGGGCCCCTGTGTGTCTGGTTGTGTGAAAGTAATACAGAGCAGCCAGCTTCAGACTCGGAAGTAATCGTATTAACTATACAAAATTGCAATTACGGCGGTCTGGAGGCAACAACTTTATTGCATTTACAGGTGCGTCGCTCGCTAACGGGATGTTGTGACAATACTTAGCTCGAAATTCATGATGTTGGGCGTAGAACTAATTCATGGGCCCAGTTTTATTGCCGTTTTTCGACGATATCGATTAAATCATTTCTAACAAAAATGTAATTACTTTTCGTAACTGACGTAGAAAACGCGTTAATTATGTAGAACCATGTTTAATACTTTTCACTATATATGCAAGTGTCATATGATTTCATGTGAAAAACATATGCATTTGATATGAATTTTGCATATGTGAAATGACTGTAAATTTAATAAGAATTGCATATTATATGCGCCAAGCCATTTCAGGCTTGTATATGCGCTATTTAAATAACGTTTTGCTACATATTCTGTATGCAGTTTACCTTACATTGTGGTGTAGAAAGAAGATACTCTATGTCCGTCTATGGAATTGCCTCCAGTTTACCTTACTTTGTGATGTAGAAAGAAGATACTCTGTGTCCGTCTGTGGAATTGCCTCCAGTTTACCTTACATTGTGTTGTAGAAAGGAGATACTCTATGTCCGTCTGTGGAATTGCCTCCAGTTTACCTTACATTGTGATGTAGAAAGAAGATACTCTATGTCCGTCTCTGGAATTGCCTCCAGTTTACCTTACATTGTGGTGTAGAAAGAAGATACTCTATGTCCGTCTCTGGAATTGCCTCCAATTTACCTTACATTGAGGTGTAGAAAGAAGATACTCTGTGTCAGTCTCTGGAATTGACTCCAGTTTACCTTACATTGTGATGTAGAAAGAAGATACTCTATGTCCGTCTCTGGAATTGACTCCAGTTTACCTTATTTTGTGATGTAGAAAGAAGATACTCTATGTCCGTCTGTGGAATTGCCTCCAGTTTACCTTACATTGTGATGTAGAAAGAATATACTCTATGTCCGTCTCTGGAATTGCCTCCAGTTTACCTTACATTGTGGTGTAGAAAGAAGATACTCTATGTCCATCTTCAAGGTGTAAAATCCGTTACGTAATAAGGACACTATACACGAATACGTACTTTGAATCGGTACTTGTTGTTGTTGTTAGTACCACGTGATCATACACATTGAGTGTGGTGTAGAAAGAAGATAATCTAAGTCCGTCTGTGGAATTGCCTCCAGTTTACCTTACATTGTGGTATAGAAAGAAGATACTCTATGTCCGTCTCTGGAATTGCCTCCAGTTTACCTTACATCCAGTTTACCTTATATTGTGGTGTAAAAAGAAGATACTCTATGTCCGTCTCTGGAATTGCCTCCAATTTACCTTACATTGTGATGTAGAAAGAAGATACTCTATGTCCGTCGGTGGAATTGCCTCCAGTTGACCTTACATTTTCAAGGTGTATGATCACGTGGTACTAACAGCAACAATAAGTACCGATTCAAAGTACGTATTCTTTTATAGTGTCTTACGTAACGGATTTTGATGAAATACGGCGCATCAAACGCGTATTCATGAGCTGCATTTGGTGGTCTAGGGAGTTTGGCACAGACTTATGTCGTTTTTGCGAAGAATCGATTTCGGAGACACGGAAATCGATTCTTGGCAAAAACGGCAGAAGTTTGGGCGAAAATAAAGAGACCACCAAATGCAGCTCATGAATACGCGTTTGATGCGCCATATTACATCAAAATTCGTTACGTAATAAGGACACTATAAACGAATACGTACTTTGAATCGGTACTTGTTGTTGTTGTTAGTACCACGTGATCATACACATTGAGTGTGGTGTAGAAAGAAGATACTCTATGTCCGTCTCTGGAATTGCCTCCAGTTTACCTTACATTGTGGTGCAGAAAGAAAAGATACTCTATGTCCGTCTCTGGAATTGCCTCCATTGTCACATTCAATGATTGTCGATATTTATTCCGCAAGTCAGTCATATCTTTCATCAATGAAGTCGAAAGTTCAATTCCGCATGAGCTCTGAATTTTGTATCAACTTTCCATTTTTGAAGAATTATTTTTTCGAAATCAGTTTCGTCTAAAAGCGGCGATACGAAAATGGAGATACTACTAGAACCACAGGCGATTCTAGCGTGTCTTGGATGGTCAATTATTGTTTGTATATACATAAAACACCTTTTTAAACAATGTACAAAACAATTCAAAAGTGCCCGGGTGTAAATATAATAATACTTAGAAAGGTACAAAACTCCCATTCGCCACCATTGTAACGAAAAGCCACACAATGTAGACAATTGGAACTCGCCTATACAACGCATTACAGCGTGTCGAAACCGCTGCTTGAGGTCGGTTTTCGGCATAGATTTTACAGTTGCTAATACATTAACATAAATCTCAAAGATTTCGAGTGTAAACTGTACTAAAAACGCGTCCGACTAACCTAAATTCGCTTTTTAAAATTATACACGTTCACTTCCGCATTCTCAATGACTATTAGCCGCCATCTTTGAAAATGTTTCAATCACGTGCACGCAGTAGTTTGGTTGGTTACTGGAGACTGACGTCATTTCCATTAGCCAACCAAATCAGTGCGTGTCATGTGATTCGATATTTTCAAAGATGGCGGCTAACCTTCATTTTTAATCAGGAAACGAAGGTGTATGATTTTAAAAAGCGGATTTAGGTTAGTAAGACGCGTTTTTAGTACAGTTTACACCCACAATCTTTGAGATTTATGTTAATGTATTGGCAACTGTAAACTTTTATGTCGAAAATTCACCCCAAACAGCAGTTACGACACGCTGAATGCGTTTTATAGGCGAGTTCCAATTGTCTACATTGTGTGAGTTTTCGTTACAATGGTGGCGAATGGGTTTTGTACCTTTCTAAGTATTATTATATTTACACCCGGGCACTTTTGAATTGTTTTGTACATTGTTTAGAAAGGTGTTTTATGTATATACAAACAATAATTGACCATCCAAGACACGCTAGAATCGCCTGTGACTAGAACCGGGCCCAATTATTGATTCTACCTCCAAAACTTTCGTCGTAAATGCAGTGTTTCAGATCGGCGTCGGACATCGGACACGGTCCGATAACATTTTGATTTGTCCGATGTTTTTGTCTGGAGCTGGTCATTTTGTCCGATACAATTGTTAATGAGATATTTGACCGATACATTGAGCTGAGCTCGGTCCGAATGCATACAGTACGAGTACATGTGTCTACTGCCGTTACGTAGTGCACTGCTGTCGAATCTGATCCCGATTGTGTTTGTTGTTCGAATTTTACGACTGCCGTAAAATGGAAAGTTCTGGGTAAATTTGTACCCATACCATTTCGTACCCAGTTTTGTCATTTCATACCCACAGGTGCGTGTTTGTCGGTCATTTCGTACCGATCGAAGATCGTGAAAGTAGTGCCGGGCCTAGCACTAAATCGCAAACCCCCACTGACAAATCTCATTATCTGGAAACGGAGGATGTGACCGCCTGTTCACCGTATTCAGCGGAAGAAACTGTCGGCCAAGAACGGACCGAAACAGAAGGTGGTGCCGATCATGAAACAACCGGTTCTGAACATCGCGTTGTTTTTTTTTAACTATTTTTCGCGAATTACCCCCAAAAATACCTCTGTGGACCATATGGCCCCTTCACTGTTTATGGCCATGTGCACATTTCTGTCTGTTTTCCTCAATACAGAAGTCCCGTCTTCTAAGAGTTGCACCAAACTGTGTGAAAATATTGGTTTTAAACTCCACCAGAATGTTAGAAATCGAATGTGGACCTCAAAAGACCTTCTTTTTTTCGGGGGGGGGGGGGGGGGGTGGGGGTGGTGGTGCGCGGGCATGCCCCCGGACCAGACTTGTCCTATCTATTTTGAAAAATGTCCTATCCATTTTACTGATAACTAGACAAATGTCCTACTAAACAATTATGGATCTGAAACACTGAAATGACGTCGAAAATTGACAAAAACTGGAAACATTCGCGCCGTTCACCAGTCCCACGCCCACTCCCACCCCACTGGCGACGGCCATGGTGTTCAGTAGGTGTTTACTCGGCAAGGGACTGTTCTCTATCACTGCCAACAACAGGCCAGTAGTCGGCGATTGCCAAACCAGATTTAATTGTTGATTTTAGATGGAATTTCCAGTATTTCGGCCGCCGTGGATTTGCCAGACCCGATACACCACACGCACCATATGTGGTGTATGGGCCATTGGTACACCACCCCTGCAATAATCTTTCCCGTGCACGTCACCAGAACTTTAGAAAAAGGGGTTCTACTGTCAGCTGTGAAGCAAGCGAAATCTGTAAGGGGTCCAGGGGGACGGACCCCTTACATATTTCGGTTGTTTCACAGCCTCGGAAAGTTCTTCATTTCCAGAAGCCAAATGCTTCATTCTGCTATGTTTGGACAGCAACTAGCTCATTGGCAAATACAATGTAGTTCTAAGTCATCTTATTAGAGTAATCCCCTCTGATTCTTTAACGTGCCCAGACTCTCCTTCAAATCTGATACACGAGACCGCCGTTTAAAGTCCCCATCCGAAAGGACTAGTAGAGCAGGAAGTACAAAGTATCTCAGAAACACTGACGCCCTGGAACTGAACCCTGAATCGAACCCGGGTCGCCAGCGTGGCAGTGCGACGGTGTTACCCCACGGCCACGATCTGCTTTTGAAAATGGCTAACGAGGACCTCATTTATACAAAAAAAAATCCATGCTGGATCCAAAAAGGGGGTTCGTACGAGCCCATCGAACCTCCCCTGACGACGCCATTGTTGCCAACATCTGTTTGCTTCAAAATGCTATATTATTGTGCTTGAAATCGAGCAGACTGATTTGCTGAGCCTGAGCTGTGCTACAGAAACGTCTGCATCTGGGCAAGAATAACGCAGGCGGTTGTGTATATGTGCATAATTCGATGATTGATTTTGTAGTTTCGTGCTCGAACTGAGGGTCTCACACACAGGTGAAAGGCTCGAATCTGTGCCATAAAAATGTCCATTGAAAATCCCATAATTACCCTACCGCATGTTGTCGTAACGTAGAGTACGACAACATATTGGTGGGACAATAGGATTTATTGAACGCAACGTACAGTTCGGCAACAGGTGGGTGGGGTAGAGGGATTTATTGAAACGAAACGTACCATATGACAACTGGTTGGTGGGGAAATGGTATATTGTTCAATCATTTTTGGCATTTTCTTATCGCACAGAAACGAGTCTTTCACCTGTGGTATCACGCAGAACCAACTATTCTGTGAGAGACAAAATAATGCAATACATACTTCTTATCTTATCTCGAGAGCAAGGTGCTTGCAATAAGGTTTTATTAGGTGTTATAACATGCGCCAATGATTAGTAGTGAAGTAATTAACTGCCTTTATGCATGTTTGACTTCCGTTCCCACGGCTTACTGCGGATATACATTAAAAGGTGACAATTTAATAGTGTTTTTTTGTGCACTGCAAACATGTCGATCTCAACTAGTTTCGAGAAAAACTATACAGAAGCATACTGAGGATTGCATATTTGTAAGTATAAAATGTCGTGTTCCGATATTAGAAACAAGATACTCCTGTATAGTATAGAGGGGTAATTTACATTCATGTTGCACTGTGTAAATGGATGGATAAAGGATCAAACCATCTAAGCAAGCAATTGATGGATAAAGGACCAATACGATGAAAAGAGAGAAGAAAGAGATAATGAGAGAGAGAGATTGCAAACCATCTAAGCAAACACAGTCGACTAAATCGTGCTCTCCAGTAGCTAAGTATACTTTGAGGGAGTAATCATTTATTTTTCCTGAAATGCATTATTTCATATAGAACTAACAAATGCATATATTTCATGATTAAAAGTATGCAGAATTATTATACTGAATTTATTACATTATCACAGCCAAATTGGCTGTGATAATGTAATACATTCAGTATAATAAAAATTAATAAATTTATCATAAAATTGAAAGTTTCTCCCTCAAAGTATACTTTGCTACTAAAGTATACTTTACAATGTTGATGAAATAGGCTACAGATGTACGGTAGCAAGGAGAATACATTTGTGACTGTGACTGGAGAAATTGGTCTTATGGGATTTGTGGCCAGTGTAGATCTTGATCATATAGCACACACCTGTATCCTGATAATGATACAGTACCGGTTAGACGCATGACGGGTGTTTCATTGATGGAATGGCGAACAGTGCAGATCCTGATCAGACTGCGCGGAAGCGCAGGCTGATCTGGATCTACACTGGTCGCAAAACCCATAAACCCCATTTCACAGTCACATCCACTAAAATGTCTTGTTTGTCTTTGATCAGACGCACATGCGATCTCGTCCTAACCCGTCCCTTATTAATTAATCAAACAGCGGAACCCTTGTTCCTGGTCGGATAATCGCCATGTGCTGAAAGACGTTCGTAGTCAGCAGGCATGTTTATTCGGCTGCCGTTAATTGACAAGCACGAACATATGGCGAGCACGAATACGGGATTGCTACTGTGCCGACATGTGGGCTGCATGGTACACTGGTTCTTTCTTGAAGAACGGTTCGGTGTTTTATGGGTTATTTCGGTATATCTGATGGGCTTGGATGCATTGTTACCAACATACAAAGTACGTAACCTCTCGCGAATTACACGCATAACTAGAAGTATTTTGACAGTATAAAAGGGACCGGAAAGTTTGGAACGGTGAATGTGTAGATAATTGACGATTTCTATCGCGTTCAATGATTGAGCATTAGTAGTTACACAAAACTAATGTAAATTACCCAAAACAAACTAAATCCACCCAAATCCATCCAAAATCCACCAAAATACCCATTCGACACAAACATACTGACCATCTGTTCAAACAACTGTGGCATGGTACGGTGGATTTTACATGAGCGATAATATAAACGAATTCTTATGCACCCAGTCACTAAGTTTGATACGCATAGGGTCTTCCATGCCGGAGTAACGATTTAATGTGATAATTATTAAGCGAGTTTACTGATTTCATAAGAAACCAGGCTATGAAATCAGTATACTCGTTTAATAAATACGATGTTATATTATATTTATTGAATAACCAACTAATCATATTCTGCATATACATTTTGGTTACATATTTACATGGTTGACATCACATTGTCATAGCACTACGAAACATCATTGCTATGTCATAAGTAGCTGCTCTTACAAGAGTGGTAATTTAATATGATATTTATATATTAAACGAGTTTACTGATTGTATAAGAAACGAGACTAAGCCGAGTATCCTATGAAATTAGAACACTCGTTTAATAAGTACCATGCTAAATAATTTCCATTGTTATAATGTATTGCCAATAACCAACTCTTCATATATTTAATCTTCTCTGACTACATATTGGATGTTTTTGGTTAACATATTTATTAGAGAAGTGTCTTACGAGTTTTAATATATTGTGTTATGTGATTACACTGTGAAGCCCATGTTATGCAACAAATGGCGAATATTATATGTGGCTGTGACTGGAAAAATGGGGTTTATGGGTTTTGCGACCAGTGTAGATCCAGATCAGCCTGTGCATCCGCACAGTTTGATCCGGATCTGCACTGTTCGTCATTACAATAATGAAACACCCGCCATGCTTCTAACAAACAATATATATCGTTAACAGTATACAAGAGCGTGCTAGTCGATTTGGTGCTGCACTGGTCACAAATCACATAAGCCCCATTTCTCCACTCACATAATATGTGAGTGGAGAAATGGGGCTTATGGGATTTGTATGATATTAATGATGAGTGATGATATAATAAGATATCGGTTAATAATTCCAGCACAAACATATTTACACAATTCCCTAACATTTGATTGGTCCGTAGCAAGTCTCTGTCCAAAATTTATATCCCAGTAAACTCCCATGCCGAACTACTTTCCGTAACCGTCAGGCGCAGTTAAAATAATTCTTATGAAAACGGAAAATAAACACAATAAATTTTCTTGATGAATTTATTTCAAATGCTGGAATTATATGAATGAATGGCCTTTTTGTGGAATTTATCGGGGATATAAACTTGGATAAGTCGCGGGAATACTGGACGAGGCCTTGAAATTTTTTTTTTTCGAAAATTGTAATTTTTTATCGCTTCGTCCAGTATTTCCGCGAATTTTCCAAGTTTATACCCCAATAAATTCCACAAAAAGACCATTCATTCCTATAAACGAGTTTACCGATGTCATAAGAATTCCATTCCTAGTATGACGCGGTGTTTTTGAAAGTATATGTAGTAGCCACTTGAACTGTTGGCGAGCAAAAAGAGACGGGAGTATTTTACATTTGCTCCAATATTTGTAAAACTTGTACTTCAAATAAAATTCTTGAAATTAGCCTTTATAGCAAAAATGGTAATCTCGGAAATATTAGCCAAATGGCTACTGTGGCTATCACTAGCGCCAACCTGACCATTCGCATGAGCTCTGAATTATTTTCCAACGTTTGGCGTCATTTACAGAAAATATTGTATTTTTCTCGAAATAAATATCGGCAGGAAACGATTCCATAAAGGATGTACAGTCAAATCTGTGAATAAAGGCCAGCCATGGGAAGAGAAACACATGGCCTTTGTGCACAGGTGGTCTTTGTCCGCAGGTTCATTTATGTAGAAATGGAATAATTGGGGGAAAAAGCGTGGCAGCTATTGACAAGTAATTACTATTCAGAGGTGACCTTTAGCACAGGTTCGACAGTACAGTGCAACCTCTCTAAAACAGCAACCCATGGGAAGACACAAAACTGGCTGTTGTTGAGAGGTGGCTGTTGTAGGGAGGTTAATGCTGAATTAAATTTTGTCGTCCGCTGTTTATTTATTTTCTTCGATAATTCTCATCAAAACCATGCTTTGGCAACATTTTTGAATCATTTCCAACGGAAATGATTCTAAAGTGCTGTCAAAACATGCTTTTATTGAGAAAGAAAGCAAAAGCAAGAGCAGACGACACTTTTTGTGCTCAGCATTCTAAGGGTTAGATGTAGGGGAAATCATCCATTTGGGATATAAAATAGCGGCTGTTACAGAGAGGGTGTTGTTGTAGAGAGGTGGTCGTTCGGGGAGGTTTGACTATATTTGCGAAGCTGGGTCCACTAATATAGAATTGAGTGATCCTCTATACGAGCGAGTAACACGCACATTTCTAAAAAAGAATCCATCAGAACTTGAGGAATGTTTTATGTGTGCCATACTGACACGTACATACATTTATTTCGCAGTTTTTCTCTCAGCGCCAGATGCGCCCTGTCAATTTGCACATCAGCGGGCGATGTTGTCAGTGTGCGCATGCTTGGATGGAAACGGACCGCCGGCTAAGGCACCTTATGGTTAGAACACACCAAAACATCCAATTTTTTTGTGAAATGCCATAAGGTACCTTATGGCATTTCACAAAAAAATGGATGTTTTGGTCCTGTTGCACTTTCACTCGGTGGGAGTACAGGTCGAGTAATGGACCGATGTCTATAAATACATTAAATATACCTAAAAGTATCAATAAGTTAAAATAAATCAGTTTTTGTTTTACTCCCCGTTATACCACATTACTGTTGTAACAGGGAGTCAACATATTTAACTTATGTTTTACTTATTTGCACATCAGCGGGCGATGTTGTCAGTGTGCGCATGCCTGGATGGAAACGGACCGCCGGCCAAGGCACCTTATGGTTAGAACACACCAAAACATCCATTGTTTTGTGAAATGCCATAATGCACCTTATGGCATTTCACAAAAAAATGGATGTTTTGGTCCTCTTGTACAACACTCGGAGGAGCACAGGTTGAAGTAACGGACCGAGGTCTATAAATACATGAAATATACTTAAAAATATCAATAAGTGAAAACAAATAAGTTATTTTTGTGTGTTACTCCCCGTTATACCACATTACTGTTATAACAGGGAGTAAACATATTTAACTTATTGTTTACTTATTGCTGTTTTCGTCACGGGTGTCCGTCCGTCTATCCGGGCTAACATCTAGGGTTTAGGGCTAGGTAGTTAGAGAAGCCTAAGACAAAATAATACAATATAAATTTGTTCCGTATAGCCACTAAGCATATTCAAGGGGTGCACGATCACGTGGTACTAACAACAACAACAATTATTGACACTTCCAGAATCCATCCGATTCAAAGTACGTATTCTTGTATATTGTCCTTATTACGTAACGGATGTTGATGAAATATGGCGCATCAAACGCGTCTTGTTAAGCTGCATTTGGTGGTCTCTGTACTGTACTTTGGCCCAAACTTCTGTCGTTTTTGCGAAGAATCTATTTCCGTGATTTCGACGCTTTCAGCCACTGTTGTTGGTGTTATAATCACGTGATCATGCACCTTGGAGAAGCCGAAGACAAAATCATACGATATAGACTTATTCCGTATAGCCCCTAAGCATATTGCAGTTTATAGTATACATAGGGGTTATTCCTTTGATCTTTGAAAGAAAATAAACACATAAACCCAAAATGTTTTACAACGTCAGTATGTCCGTCCCTATGTCCGTCGTCACGTTTTCAAGTAAGAAGTAAAATTGTTAAACCGTAATAATTCCAGCACAAAAATATTTACACAATTCTCTAACATTTGATTGGCTTGTAGCAAGTCTCTGTCCAAAATTTATATCCCAGTAAACTCCCACGCCGAACTACTTTCCGTAACCGTGAGGCGCATTTAAAATAATCTCAAGAAAACGGAAAATAAACATATTTTGTTGATGAATTTATTTCAAATGCTGGAATTATAATGAATGAATGGCCTTCGTCCAGTATTCCCGCGACTTTTCCAAGTTTATACCCCGATAAATTCCACAAAAAGGCCATTCATTCCTATAATAGCTGGAGACGTTATATTTGGTATGTGGCTTCCTTATGGTGGTATAGATGTTCAAAGTGAATTTTAATTTCTTATTCGAACTCCGGGTCATGGATTATCTCCTGCTTTCTATCCCCGGGATTTAGACGGAAATTATTTAATTCATTTGGGCGGGAATTCGACTATGGATTTCTTAATATCTAAATTCACGGGGTTGCGCAGTTTCATCTTAGCCTACACCAGTCACCAAGACAATAAACTCGTTTTCATTCCACGTCAAATATAACTGCAGCGACATGAAACGTAATTTCTGGCTAGTTATTTTTCTCCATCATCAAACGTAAGCATTTTTTTGGCTGTTTTTCTTCAACCACAGAGAGAAAAGATTGGTTCGCCGGTCTAGCACTTTCATAACGACCTCCCCGCTTAATTCCATCTCATTAAAACCAGCACGTCTATAATTACTGCCAAAGCCATATGGTTTTGAGAGGTTACCACACAGTAAAAAACGGAGCTACGAGCTTGCTCATGTTACAGAAACAGCCAACAGAAACGGGCTTATGGAATTAGTACATAGCGAGATTAGCATTTTCCCAACCTAAATATGTCATATATTAACCATTTCCATGATGAATATACAGAATTGCTTTTTTCTTTCTTTTTTTCTGCACAGAAGTATATGTAGTTACCACTCTTTTGAACCGTCTCGCCGAGAGTGGTAACAACATATACTTTCATTGAGAAATGAAGAAAGTAGGGAAACATGTTGGTAAGTTTACATACCGGCGAATAGGTATCTGTCATGAAATATGTTAAAGGGGCATATCAGGATTTATATTTTGAAAACAAAATACTATACAAAATAAAAACGTGTTTTGATCATGGCCCGGTGTAAAATGGTTTAATTGAAGATACGTTACATGACGATACTACCATTGCTGAATTTTATTTTCAACAAGATAGGAAATCCGATATTTATGTACCTAGTAGCTTCACATATATACATATACTATAAATAATAAAAATGTGTTTTCATCATGGCCCAGTGTAAATTGGTTTAATTGAAGATATATATATCTTCAATTAAACCAATTTACATATATATACATATACTATAAATATATTAAAGATATATATATATATATCTTCAATTAAACCAATTTACATATATATATACATAAACCAATTTACACTGGGCCATGGTGAAAACACATTTTTTAAAAATCCTGATATGCCCCTTTAAGCGATTTGACTTGGTAGCCGCAGATAAGTCAACAACATACATGTATTTGCTACCTTTGTATATCAAGTAATCATCACATCAGTAGCCGAAGTCACCAAAATCGCTAAGTACACTTATCTTTTTAAGTGTACTTTAAGGAGAAATGTTCAATTTATGCATAAATTCATTAGTTTTTTATTTAATGAAATAACATATATATCATAACAAAATTGATGCGATAATGTAACGGCACACATGATCAGTAGCCGATGTGATCAACGTTGGTAAGCAGACTTATAAGATTTGATCATGTCCAGCCGTGTGCAAACGTTTGCTGTGGCCCGAGGGAACTGTTTGAACCCCAAGGCCGCAGGCCGCGGGTTCAAACAGTTCTCGAGGGCCATAGCAAACGTTTGCACATGGCTGGACATGACCAAACGTTATTGTTACATTTCCAACAAAAAACTGATGTAATTTGAGCATTATATTCAGTATTTTCAGTACTTTTATAAAATCGTCCCATTCACGTAGATAATTTTCGGTATGCATATTCCGGGGCCGCGTCATGTACGTCATGAAGTAGTGACGTCATGAAGGCACTTCCGCGTAGTCACGTCATGAAGGCACTTCCAATACGCGCCGCCCCGGAATGAGCATTGCCTAAAGCCATGTGCAAACAGCACGCAAACAACGGAAACCATGTAACAATATAAGGTTTGATCATGTCCAGCCGTGTGCAAACGTTTACTGTGGCCCGAGGGAACTGTTTGAATCCCAAGGCCGCAGGCCGCGGGTTCAAACAGTTCCCGAGGGCCACAGCAAACGTTTTCACACGGCTGGACATGATCAAACGTTATTGTTACATTTCCAACAAAAAACTAATGTACTTTGAGCATTATATTCAGTATTTTCAGTACTTTCATTAATCGTCCCATTCACGTAGATAATTTTCGGTATGCATATTCCGGAGCCGCGTCATGTAGTGACGTTATGAAGGCACTTACGCGTAGTGACGTCATGAAGGCACTTCCATTACGCGCGGCCCCGGAATGAGCATTGCCTAAAGCCATGTGCAAACAGCACGCGCTATTTGTTTGCACATATGTACATATGTGCAAACAATGGAAAACATGTAACAATATCTAATTACTACCTAAAGTACTTATTTAGCTGCACTGAAACCCATGATTTCATATAGAACAATATATGTAACTGTTTGCATTTGATAAATAAACGTATATAGACCGGCGTATTATAACATATTTATTACATTATCACAACCGTTTTTCTTTTGCTAAAAAACATTTTTAAAATCAATAAATAAAAAATAATTAATTGCAAATTACTCTCTCAAAGTACATGTATATATTTTGGTAAAGCTACACAAGTCAAACTCAACCAAACTGCTTTATTCCAAGCGTGTTATTCAAGAAAATATTCAGATAAGTGTATATTCCCGGAACCATATGTCGAGTAGACCGTTTTCTTCACCAGATTACCCGCCTAATGGGATTAATCACATATTAACGGCACAGTGTAACTCGCGGCGCTATTCTCGTCTACCGCGGCAATTATGTCCCTGGGAACTCGCGAGTTGCGAGTAATTTTCCGGTAACAAAAATGAGAAAAAAATGGAATATTGCGTTTACTAGTAATAAAAAGAAGGATTATTTAGTAGGAGTAGTGTGTGGAAGCGGATTACACGTAAACCTCGGTGTTTCTGCTCTGGTGCGCCGTTTATCGCGGATTTTATCGTGATGCAACTGACCGTTCCACGGCGGATATTGCACTGTAGCGTTTAACTGGTTGTAATGTGAAGGCCTAACTCAGCCTAACGTAGCTGATTGAAGTAGAATGTCATCTTACTGAACTGATATTAAGTAAACTATTAAATTAACTAACATACATAGTATAGTACAATCAAGTTAACTGAACATAATATGTGTTGTTCGAGTCAATATTCGTATTGTTATTGGAACGACAACGGTGTAGACGAACTTAATTAATTTTTATGACACGTGATTTTGTAGGCACCTGGGGGCCGTTTCACTAAACTTCGTACGATTAAAATATTCGGAAGTGCAAAAATATGTCAATGTTTTCTTGAAAACAATTATTGGATTTACATTTATTGATACGCAGCATATGCTCAATAAATATAAATACATCAATTGCAATTTACAGACGATCCTAAATTTGCACTTATGAACATTTTAGTCGTATGAAGTTTAGTGAAACGTGCCTCAGCTGCGGCTCAACCGCGTTGATATAAAACTATTAGTCATAGTCGACCCAATATGAAATATATTTACAGAAACTGCGATATTTTCTGTAAATGATGTCGAAAGGTGACGAAATTTACACAGCAAATGCGGAATGATATTCCACATTTGCCAACAAAATTCGTCAACTTCCGACGTCATATACGGAAAATATGGTACATTTTGTAAATAGTTTTTCATTAGGTATCGCACATTTTTTTGGTACAAAATCGCATAACGTGTCACATATGTGATCACTTGGTTTTTAGACCATAACGCGCAAGTGTTTTCATTTTTTTCTTTGGTTTCTTTCGGACAACCGCAAAGTTTGAAATCACAAAAGTGAATATTTACATCTGTGTTTTCATTTTGTTCACTCCTTTTTTCCTGACAACCGCAAAGTTTGAAATCAAAGTGCATATAAATTTGAAACATAAGGTCAGCTGCCACCTGTTGATATTGGTAAATACAGTAAGTGTACGTGGCTTCGCACACCTCGATAGTTTACATATTTCATTGTTCATGCGGTTTTCTGAAGACAATTACTTTCAAATGTCAAATGTCAAATGTCAAATGTGTTTACACGATTCATAAAACTGTAGCAACAGTCATCAAGCAAGTAAAATATCGAGGTGTGCGAAGCTACGTACACTGTGCGAAGCCAGGTACTATTACTCTGGGGTTTATTTATTATTTCGACGGAGACCCGCCTCGAATGAAAATATAGTAAGAGATAAAATGTGTTTGATAATAATATAGAATGATTGCAAATGTAATAAATTGAGAACGAACCCTGACATATGCATTAATACGCACCGTTCTGTACTTGGCAACCTTGCGCAATCTTACTTTAACATATGCGAAAAGCCATGTGATTGTGTACCTAAGAAGATGCGCGACGAGACAAGCCATGTGATTTTGAACCTAAGAAGATGCGCGATATCTCATGAAACATATTCACCAAACTTACGATGGTTTCCGTACATGAAGTCCAAAGTTGACGAAATTTTCATAGCAAATGTGGAAATCGATTCCGCCGTGGCTAAAAACTCGATTCCGCATTGGCTATGAAAATGTTGCCTTCTTTCGCCGTCACTTACAGAAAATATCAGTTTTTGTAATTATATTTCATGAAAAAACGCACATGTTCCTATATACAAAATCACATGGTTTGTCTCATATGTAACAGATCATGGACAATCGGGACTTATTGCTTTGGTTACCAGCGTATGTTCAGAAGTTAGGTATGGATTTAACGTATTCGAGTCCATTGCCCGGTCGGAAAACATCGAAGTTGGTTTATTTATTTAACTCCGGTCTTATAGACAGAAACCATCGTTTTAGTTTTCCCTGTGGGAAACATTTATTTCGATCCTTCATTTAGATCGTTGTATCGGAATTTGCGATTTCTTCAACAAAAACAAGACACCACAGTGAATGTTACAACGACAAAATTGCGTACTTGTTATACTAGCATTCACAATCAGATATGAGGCTACACTGGCTGCGATGAAACTGTTCTTATTGCTGCCAATGAGGCTATGACTGGAGAAGTGGGGCTTATGTGCTTTGTGAGTAGTGTAGTCTCAGTAGCCTATTTCACCAACATTGCAAAGTATACTTTTCTAGCAAAGTATACATTGAGGGAGAAATTTTCAATTTTAGGATAAATTTATTATTTTTTATTATACTGAATTTATTACATTATCACAGCCATTTTGGCTGTGATAATGTAATAAATTTAGTATAATAAGTCTGCATGCTTTTAATCATCAAATATATGCAGTCGTTAGTTCTATACGAAATAATGCATTTCAGGAAAAATAAATGATTACTCCCTCAAAGTATACTTTGCTAGAAAAGTATACTTTGCAATGTTGGTGAAATCGGCTACTGATCAAATAGCACACTTCTGTAGCATGATAACAATTGCTTGTTAGAAGCATGACGGGTGTTTCATTAATGGAATGGTGAATAGTGCAGATCCTGATCAGACTGTGCGGATGCACAGGCTGATCTGGATCTACACTGGTCGCAAAAGCCATAAGTCCCATTTCTCCAGTCGCAGCCACATATGACATCTACATACGGCGAGGCCGCCGTTTTATCAGTGCTCCCGTTATCAGAGTTGTAAGTTTTATATTGATGAATTACATCTGCCTATATGAATGATTTATTGCTACATTAGGAAATTAGATATACATGAACAAACGCTATTTATGTCAGAATATACTACATACGTTTATCGTTATATCTTTTTTCTCAAATCTATTTTACAATGTTTTTTTATTTATTTTAGGAATTCTGCTTCTGTAAATGGCAAAAATATGTGAACCAGTCCACCGCAGGTGCGCGTATTGCATTATTCCATATACACTTCATATTAATGAATTATTTATTGCAACATTGAGAAATTAGAAAAACATACACAAACGCTCTACATACGTTTATCGCCAAATCGTTGTTCTCAATTCCATATTGCGATTTTTAAATTATTTTCGGCGCCATGCTTCTGTAAATTGCATTAGCATGTGCACCAGTCTAGCGCAGGTGCGCGTATTGCAGCATTCGATAGACACTTTGTAATCTATCCGCACGATTCGTGTTTTATATTTGATAACTGTTTCATAGAACAAAATGAATATATGGCAAAAATGAAATCAGAGAGAAAAACAGATTAAAAATTATCATATTTAAATGTGGCTGTGACTGGAGACATGGGACTTATGGGTTTTGCGACCAGTGTAGATCCGATCCGCACAGTCTGATCAGGATATGTACTACTCGCCATTTCATCAATGAAACGCTCGTCATGCTTCTAACAAGTAATATAGATCGTTATCAGGCTACAGGAGTGTGCTATTTGTACAGGAGCATCACTGGTCACAAATCCCATAAGCCCCATTTCAACTGTCACAGCCACATTGACAAGAAGAGGAGCAGTGAAATACCCGAACAACGTGTTAACTTGATTGTACAGCAATGAGTGGACAGATGATCGTGGGTAATAACACCCGACTGCACTGTCACTCTGTGAAATATAACCATATGTCCCGCTCTATCAACTACAAGGTGCATGGTCACGTGGTTACAACAACAACAACAACAATTACTGAAACTTCCAGAAGCGCCCCCCGATTCAAAGTACACATGTTGTTATATTGTCCTCATTATGTAACGGATTTTTATGAAATATGGCACACCAAACGCGTCTCGTTAAGCTGTATTTGGTGGTCTCGGTACTTTGGCCCAAACTTCTGTCGTTTTTGCGAAGAATCGATTCTTCAAAAAACGAGATAAGTATGTGCCGAAGTCCCGAGACCACCAAATGCAGGTTATAAGGACGCGTTTACTGCGCTGTATTTCATCAAAATCCGTTGCATATTAAGGAAAATATCAAATAATACTTACTTTGGTGTGGGTACGCTTTCAACACGTTCGGACATTGTTGTTGTTGTTGTGGTAACCACGTGATCATACACCTTGAACTAGTTCTCTACAGCATTGTGAATGCTATTCAAAATAGCGGATACTAGTAGTTCCACGGGTATTCAACGCCTGAGAGCCAATTTGGATCCGCAAATAGAACCATTCCATTTGAGGATACTATAGGAATGAATGGCCTTGTTGTGGAATTTATCGGGGTATAAACTGGGAAAAGTCGCGAGAATACTGGACGAAGGCCGGAAGGCCTCGTCCAGTATTCCCGCGACTTTTCCAAGTTCATATCCCCGATAAATTCCACAAAAAGGCCATTCATTCATTATAATTCCAGCATTTGAAATAAATTCATCAAGAAAATGTGTTTATTTTCCGTTTTCTTAAGAATTATTTTAACTGCGCCTCACGGTCACGGAAAGTAGTTCGGCGTGGGAGTTTACTGGGATATAAATGTTGGAAAGAGACTTGCTACGGGCCAATCAAATGTTAAGGAATTGTGTAAATATTTTTGTGCTGGAATTATTCTACTCGTAGAGTATCTCCTCGTACACGAAATTACATTACTTAATGCTTATGTCTTTATTATATTAGCCGATGGAAATCCAGTGACAAATGCCATGATAACACATCTTCTAAAGACTATGTAAATCGTGATATACCGTGGCAGCAGAACGATATTACACATCGGGCTTTGGCTACTGACCGGTCCGCAGAACTGACTATATTCGTATGACCCAAATATTGACGATAACTGTTCTCATTTCAAAGTGAAAATAGACACTTCGTTATCAGGGGAATCTGACAGCACGCGCTACACCATGTCAAGCGCCGTTGTCGAGTTTTCGGTGACGCTACACCGTAACGACAACGTTTGTTTCCCGGGGGATGTAGTACGAGGATCCGTGCAAATAGTTACCGTACAACACGTACGCTTCACAGGTAACATTACGGTCGCTTCTAAATCACAACCGGGATTCGTGTGGGCGGGGCCAATGCTGATTTTATGCGTGACGTCACCGATCCTTGAGAATAGGGTTAGATTATAGGTTAGGGTTAGGGTTAGGAGGATAGTGCATAAAGAAAGAAAGCTTTTGAATATTCATAGGCACGCCCATCAACGAATACCGGTTGTTAAATAGAAGCGACCTAAAATTACTTATTAATCCTACAGACCACACAGCCAACATTAACCCGAATTGTCTGGCTGTCATACAGGATGACTTACAAAACTAGCCAGTAAATTCAGCTTAACCCTTTGAACCCGAAAGCCCGCTATATCGGTTTATGCAAACAGTGCAGATCCAGATGAGCCGGCTAGTAACGAGCCGTCTCATCAGGATCTGCACTGTTTGAAAGTAATTTTCATATTTTTTGAGAAAATCAAATACCCACTTTTAAAAATGGAATAGTCTGAAAATAATTTTGCGATGATTGGATTGGTTGCAAAACGAACATATCGCAGCCCATTCAGTTCAGGGGTGAAATGGTTAAGCTAACATGTGCAAACATCGTAGATCCAGATGAGTCGGCTCGTAATGAGCCGTCTCATCAGGATCAGCAGCATTTGCCAGTATTGTTATTTTTGTTAACACAACTCACAATTTCTTTTTCACATAATAGTCCAAATAGTAGCATGAACAGCGAATGTTAGAAAGGTGAAATTGGTAATTATGTAGTGTGTGGCTGTAATCACAGCGGGCACGAAGTTGGTCTGGAGAAACATTTGGAAAGTCTGAGCTGGTAAAGGGCCGTTGTTTGAAATGTCAAGGGACGCCTCTGTACATAATCGGCCTTTCCGTTAGTATTTCCAGCACCCATTCGCACCCTCACGTCACATGTGGAAGACACGGACCTGTGACACCAAAGACGAATGTCCATTCGAAAGATCCCATTACCTCACCCACTTGGTCTCGTACTGTACTGTACGAGACTAAGTGGGTGGAGTAATGGGATATTTTGAATGGGTATTTGTTTTGTGTCACAGGTCCGAGTCTTCCACATGTGCCTCACTTGGATGCGATTTGAGAAATGTGGCTTAATATTTGTGGCAAGTCTAGATCTTGATCAGACGGTACACCTGTATAATTATTGTCTGACTTATCAGGTCAATGCAAAGTTACTTTAACTGATAATGTGCCACCATGGTGAGAGTTCTATCTATGGTGCTCAGGTAGATTTGGTGTTACACTGGTCGCAAACGTTGTAAGGTTTGGGTTGTTACACAACCGCCAGCGTGAATCTTGACAATATCGATGGTCTAGTAACATAAGGTCGTAACTGCTATGCTTATCGATGGTCTAGTAACATAAGGTCGTAACTGCTATGCTAAAGCATAGCAGTTACGACCTTATGTTACTAGACCATCGATATGCCAACGTTTCTGAACGTCTATTGACAAACTCATCTAGCAATCAAGCAGTTTGATTGGTTGAAGCTATTGAAGATATTACATGTTGGAGAAACTCTTAAAAATTGTTCTACGTAACACAATGGCTAAGTGTTTCGGCGACATTTCGAAGGTGACAAAGGTCAAGGTCGTGTTAATGGTGGCGCGAGTGTGTGACAAATGTCCAGGTGATTCAAGTGTCCAAGTATTGAAGCAATCCTTCCCGTAGTATTGAAAATATTACGTGTTGGAGGAACTCTTACACACTTCGACGTAAATGTACACAGACGGACGGACGGACAGACTGACGAACGTACGGACGGACCGTACGGAACCTGAAGAGCAACGCAATATATATACCCCCTTGCTATCGCATAGCGGGCATAATAATACATTTTATTATAAACGTACTTTCGTTTCCCATTGAAACACTATGGAACGCAAGCCGTCAATATTTTTTTTATTCCGGAACTACGTTTCACCTCGTAAAATAGTTCCTTCTAAATCATCACTAATTGGTTTATTTTATTTATATTTTGTATAAATAAATTGTGTATGATGTACGTATATAATAGAAAGGCTATTTGATTTGTATGTGGATATATGCCACTCGTTCCGCCACGCGAACTAGCGCACGCTACGAAACATCGTGCAGATATCCACATACAAATCAAATAACCTATAACTATTTTATAAAGATACGTGCGTGTTGCATGTATACGTTGAAAGTAGCAGGGTTGATACATTCGATATATCTTCATGTGATATGTTTTTTTCTTCTCAGTTAAGCTAACGTTATAACAGCAAAGGTGGCTCTTAATGAATATACCATGTTGTATTTCAATCAAACACGACTTTATCTTGATTACGCGGTATGGTTGAGATTATACCCATCCATTATAGACGGGTTATCGGCCTGACATTGTGATTGGTTTACGGTCTGTCATTATATCCCTCGTGGAGCCGCGGTTCCGTATTTTACAGTGGCTAGTTAGTGGACATTTCGTCTCTTCGTTTCTACGTCGCGTAGAGATGAACATTAACCCTTTCACCCCTAAGTAGCTGAAATGGATTTTGATATGTTAATTTTGCAACCAATCCAATCGTCTCAAAACGGTTTTCAGACTAGTCCATTTATGAAAAGGGAGCATTTTTGTTCTCAAAAATGTGAAAATTACTTTCAAAAAGTGCAGATCCTGATGAGACGGCTTGTTACGAGCCGGCACATATGGATCTGCACTGTTTGCATAAACCGCTATTGTCGGCTTTCGGGTTCAAAGGGTTAATATTGTGGTTCTTTCGCAGCTCAAAGTCTAACATCCCCTTTTCAAAGATGCTACTGACGCCCATGCGCAATGCGGTTTGTTCTCGTCTCGAGTCCAATATTTTATTGTATTTCTGTAATTCAATGTCCTCAACATTATCAGACACGTGGTTACATAGCTGGTATTTATATTAATGAAACAATATAACGCGGTCATAATGCATTTTACGATCCGACACAGAGTCGCCTGCTAGCCGAGGAGGCCCTCTTATTTGTGGCAAATGTCATCTAGCTTCACATCCCCCCGCCCCATATATACTTCAGGCCAAAAGTAACTTTACAGTATATAAATGGTTCGATATTTCGTGAACACGTATGTTTAAAAAACCTGACGTAAAATGTTTAATCATGGTTGAATCTAATCTACAACTACTGCACCAAAACATTAGATGCATGTGTTTAAAGAGATTATGTAAACAATGAAAAGACAATAACACCCTTCATTTCAAAAACTGCAGTAAAGAGAACACAATTTCGTAGTCAATATTGATATTCCGAGCATAAAACGGATCGCCTACAGTGGGCACACTAGGTACTGAATATGGTCAATTCATCGTTGTGATCACTGTATGCGTTTTATGCTCTGGATAAAATACGTCAGATTTTTAAACACACTTGTTCACGAAATATCGAACCATTTATAGACTCACTGTAAAGTTTCTTTTGGCCTTAAGTATATATTAGGGGCCGGTCTTCGGTGGCTTCACAATTGAGGCAAACAGACTTGTTTTTGTTTACATCATTATTACATGCACCATTCTTATTCAATTCTTTAATCACAATTGAAAGTTGCTATACTCCAATGTAATTTGATGACTTTTTATTATTACCATGTTAATTATTTGATATTCAATGTGTTGCAAATTTTCACAATTTTGGCGAATATCTCGCAGGCGCTGGAAACGCAACATTATTTTACTCCCGTACTGAAGCTGCTACGTGTTATAGTACATGTATGTGACTAAATCAGATCTAAGTTAGTAATGCATTGTTTGGGACAGAATGTTTTAACATGATCAATATTTGGTGACCGTTACCCAAATCCAATATAGCCGCTAAAGTCCAATGTATATATATAAACTGGCTGCTATGTTACTATTTCAATTGCAAACCACACCATTAATGCAGCAATTTCCGTTTAACCAATGTATTACTCCAACCAGAATATAATATAGGAATGAATGGCCTTTTTGTGGAATTTATCGGGGTATAAACTTGGAAAAGTCGCGGGAATACTGGACGAAGGCCGGAAGGCCTCGTCCAGTATTCCGCGACTTTTCCAAGTTTATATCCCCGATAAATTCCACAAAAAGGCCATTCATTCCTTATAATTCCAGCATTTGAAATAAATTAATCAAGAAAATGTGTTTATTTTCCGTTTTCTTAAGAATTATTTTAACTGCGCCTCACGGTTACGGAAAGTAGTTCGGCGTGGGAGTTTACTGGGATATAAATTTTGGACAGAGACTTGGTACGGGCCAATCAAATGTTAGGGAATTGTGTAAATATTTTTGTGCTGGAATTATTGACATACACAGATTAAAAACCATCTTTGTTTCCAAATACATGTAAGTACTGCAATAGCAAAATGAATGTCATGGCAGTAAACTAAATCATATATACTATACGTGTCCACAATATTTCACATACCTTCATGCATGTAGACATTACACTTTTTTGATATTGTTGGAAATAAAATATGTAATATCTACATAAAGATGTAAACTCGAATGAAAACATGCATTCGTTGTATTTTTCATGAAATGTAATGAAACATTATACAACTAAAATTTGGACAGAACATACAGATGCAAAATCTAACGGAAACATGCATTTTGTTGTGTTTTTTATGAAACGTTTCGATATCTGTGGAACTTCAAACATTTTGCAAACATAATTTAGAACAGAGACTAGTTCACATCACAATATTGTACATAGTTAAAAATAAATAATTACGCTGAAAGGAAGCCAGCACTACGGGGGTTGATTGAGGCATGGAAACCTGACAACCACGTGTCAGAATGGAGAGCCGTAATCGGCCCAATTAGCTCACTTAAAATACTCGCTGAAACGTGCTAGTTGCTAAGGAACTACACAACCTGGAGTCTGAAATCAGCCTACACCTTGGTCCGTTAATATACACGTACAAGAACACGTACAGGCTTCCTGAAGCTTTAATTAGGCACGTCCGTTGAAACTATATTACCTGATGTTGCCATATGTATGGAAGTTATACGGCATTCGCTTGTGGCCGTAATTAATATATTTATTACACTAGTATATATTTAAAACACTGTGTTATTACACTGCAAAACTAGACTAAGCAGTGATCATATTCACATACTATTAACTCAATTATAGACCCCATTTGCTGCATTAGAAATAATAAAACGGAGCAATCTTCAACATTAAATAACCTATACGTAGTGGTGCAAGCTGGGTTGGGTTGTTCGCATTTTGTTGGATCTCCGAGCTAGTGAGAAGATAAAATGCTCAGAAGCATAAGTATGTATGTATCAAGCGCGATTTGTTCTGTGTTTGTAGGAAGAAGTTTAACCCTTTGAACCCGAAATCCCGCTATAGCGATGTTTGCAAATAGTGCAGATCCAGATGAGCCGGCTCGTGACGAGCCGTCTCATCAGGATCTGCATTATTTGAAAGTATTTTTTATATTTTTGAGCACAAAAAAAATACCCCCTTTTCATAAATGGACTAGTCTGAAAATCATTTTGTGACAATTAGATCGGCTGCAAAGTGAACATTTATCCCGTCAACACAGTGCGTATGTGCCGTGAAACACGGTGCCGTGAAACATTTTTGATATCCTGTCAATACGACCTAATCACTGCGTAAGAATATGTGTGGTGGCTTGGATTATTTTTTTGCATTTTAAAGCCATTAGTAGGTGTTGACGGGATAAATAGAATAGTAGGTTTGTGCCGTGAATGGGAAAGATATCTGGCGCGGCACTGAAACGGGATGTGCTCGGCAGAGCCTCGCCCATCCCGTTTCCTGAGCCTTGCCAGATATTTTTTCCCATTCACGGCACTAACCTACTATTCTCTATCTATTTTCCTTATTTCTGAACCAAAGTATATGTTGTGACCACTCATTTGAACCGTCTCGGCGAGACGGTTCAAATGAGTGGTCACAACATATACTTCTGATGAGAAATAAAGAAATTCTTGGGCCTTGCCGGATATTTTTTCCCATTCACGGCACTAACCTACTATTCTCTATATCAACATCCATTACAGTTACCTGGGGGTGAAAGGGTTACTAAGACAATAACGGCGTAGTTGGTATATGAAACAAACGCCATGTGAGACAAGTGTGAGACACATCTAGGTGTGGCTCGAGATCAGCCATCACGTGTCTGTTGCCTGATGCATATTTAGCATGTACATAGTGATTATTAGAACCGTTAGAAATAGTGTATTACCAATATGGCACGCAGATTTCATGCATGCGCTGACTGACATCGGGCGACCATGTTCGCCAGAGCATTTATGCCGACCTTTCCGAGGATTGCCGGATGTGAATGACCGCCAGATATATGAACTGTATGAACTATGTAATATTTAGAATCTGTCAGTTTCTGTTGCATAGTCATATTTCAATGTTGATAACATTTGTGCCATTAATAACATGTGGTGCGGACTGACCCATCGATCTTTAGAAAGATACGGTTCCACTCGGTTACCGTTTAACTCATACAATGCTGAATTAGATAATTTCCTCTGCTGTTTATTTTATATTTTCATTTTTTCTCATAAAAACATACGTTTACAACACTTTAGAATCATTTCGAATAGAAATTATTCTAAAGTATTGTCAAACCATGTTTTTATTGAGAAATAAGACAAAATATAAAACAACAGCAGAAGACAAGTTTTGTTTCCCTAATTCTAATTTTGTTTCCCTAATTCTAAGTTTAAAGGTACATGCCCACTCAGTAGGCACAGCATGTTCTTTATGTCACTATTCCACCAGTTCTAAAAATTACGAGTGGCCGCCATACAGATATAATTGTTTAGTAGTATTTATTTGACTGATCGTGACTCGCGTTGGTATCAGGGTATTTTCGTATGTAAATGAGACATGGTATTATTTAATTATTTATACTAATTAAATGCGTCATCTGAAAAATTAATATTTTAGACAGATTATAAAGTATGATAATTGCACATCAAAAAATAAATACAGAGTATAAATATTAATGTCCGTTAACATTTTAAGGAAACGCGCTTATCGCCCCTGATATCAGTGTGGAAAGTTACGTCTGATATAAAATATATAATAATGCCAATCAATACGTGGGGTAATGGTGAATGAATGTGTATTTTGCCAGACAATGTCTCAGATGATGTCTCTGATATAAATAACAGTTTGTGCCTACTGAGTGGGCATGTACCTTTAACCACTGTGGCAGTTGACGGGTACTTTATTATTTCTCAGGTGAAAGACTCAAACCTATGATAAAAAAATATAGAAAGTTTGGTCATAGGTTTGAGTCACCATTTGACAAAATATAAAACAACAGCAGAGGACAATTTTTGTTTCCCTCATTCTAAGGGTTAACCACTGTGACTGTTGACTGGTGCTGGATTATTTCTGAGGTGAAAGATTCAAACCTATGACAAAACAATTATTTTGTTGGTTATATGTTCGAGTCTTTCACAACATGACACACTGTAAAACAACAGCAGACGACACGTTTGGTTTCCCTCATTACTAGAGTTAACCACTGTTACAGATCGATTATTTCTCCGGTGAAAGACTCAAACCTGTGACATAGAGAATACCAGGCTTGTGTCTTTTGATATCAAGTTTATCAGGCAAGGCCAGGAAACGCGTAGGAATTCCGAGGCTTGCCGATGAATTCCTACCGTTTCCGAGCCGAGCCTGATAAACCTGATATCAAAATACACTAGCCTGGTATTCTATTTATCAGGTAACGTTTTATGCTCGAAAATGACATTAGATGACGTCGTATTCTATGGACAGAACGCGGACTTGTTTACGTTGCGTCATTACACTGACGTCATTCGGTAACGTCACGTGACGTCATACGACCAATGGAACGTCAGTTTTCACTTCGTTGTAACCCGGATGTTTATATCAGGACAATGCCTGATACAACAATATGTTATCAGTCAGTACGTATTCGGTCAATACAGGGCAGGTTACCTGATAAAAAACAATGGTCATAGACTATGTTCGATTATTTCACTCTTTGACCCCATTCCAGGCATCCGTATCACGGTAAAGGGCCGAGCGTTCGTGCACTGGACGGAGCAGCGCATGCGGGGCCCCGGTGAGCCGCGGTACAAGGACACCCGCCATTTCTCGTCATACGAGGACTACTTCGACCACTCTCTGGTGCTACTGGGAAAAGGCAAGTGGACGGATGGTGCCGAATCAATACGCAACCATATGCTTTAATCTGGCTCATATGTCAATATTTCTGGACATCTATTGGCAATATCAACTACACCACGGCCTGCGTTAATCTTGTCAAGATGTCAACGTTTCTGAACATCTATTGGCAATATCAACTACATCAAGCTGCTTCATTTCAAACACAAGTATTTATAAATACTGAAATTGACAAATATTTGCAAGATTAGCGCGGGCGGTGGTGTAATTGGTAAAGTACAGTGAGGACCGGGTTCTTAATCGGTAAAGTACGGAGGGGCCGAGGCTATAAAAGGTAAAGAAGAGATCCGAGTTCATATTAGTTAAAATAGTTAAAGTTTATGACAGGAACTGTACGGAAGAACCGGCACAGATGTTCGGTAAAGTACGGAAGCGACATCGATCATAATTGGCAAAGAATTGAGGTCTTAACAGATAAAGTAAGGAATGGCCCGAGTTCGTAATCGTTCAGACACGGATGGGTCCGACACCAAAATAGGTAGAGTAATGAGTATGGAAGAGACCGAGTTCATAATCGGAAAAAGTACGAAGGGACCGATCGAGTACATTATCGGTATGGATGTGACCTGGGACTAAAGATGAATGTATGTATGGTCCCAGTAGCCGATTTCATCAAAATTACAAAGTATACTTATTTAGCAAAGTATACTTTGAGGGAGTAATCATTTATTTTTCCGAAATGCATTATTTCATACAGAACTAATGATTGCATATATTTGATGATTAAAACTATGCAGAATTATTATACTGAATTTATTACATTATCACAGCCAAAATGGCTGTGATAATGTAATAAATTCAGTATAATAAAAATTAATAAATTTATTAAAAAATTGAAAAGTTCTCCCTCAAAGTATACTTTGCTAGGAAAGTATACTTTGCAATTTTGATGAAATCGGCTACTGATGTGACTGAAGAAACCGAGTTCATAATCGGTAATGTACGATGTGTTCTGAATTGTTGATACTATTTACGGAAACTAATTGAATTTTGAGATGCTGGGATTAGACAGTCGACTTTTAATGTGTCTAAATCCCGACGGGAATTACATTGGTATTTACATAAATACAACGTTTTACATGGTTGGTCCACACATATTTACATAAGCTAATTTAGTAATAGAGGTGCATATTGTATGATATTACAATATAGAATCCTAATTGTCTTGCGTTCGTGTTGGACTAACCAGCATTTTCTGGTTGTAACGCAGGGTGACTCATCCTGCGTTACAGACAGAACATTCGGGTTAGTGTTGGACCAGGAAATTCTGGCTAAACACTATCGGGTTGCATAAATAAATACGTTTCTAATTCAGTATGCATACACTCGTATTCCCATGGCACGTGACTCAATTTGTACTGCAGCCAGGCGGTATTTATAAACTATTTACGGAGTGATGAGTGTTCGTTGTTTACACGTAGTCGGCAGCCAGTCTGGGTCATCAAAGGATCATCTGGACCACCGAATAAGACACACTGTGCTAGACCCTGGACTTACACTTCCGCCTGCGATAATATTGCCAATATTTGTATTTTTTATCTCAAAATACTTGATATAATGGCCTTTAAGTTGGTATATCAGATGTCAGGAATCGTTAAACATGCTTACTTGAAACGCTGGGATACGGCGCAAAATACGTGTTGGTAGCAAGTTTACACCGTTCTGTAGCTTTTAATCAAGCGGTTCGATTTTGCTGGGCCTGAGCTGTGCTACAGCTCAAGCAATCAGACTGCTTGAGTAAAAGTTGAGATTGCCAATAAATGTTAGTTGAAATATGGGCAAGATTAACACAGACGGTTGTGTACCCTATTTATCAGATTTTTCACCGATTGTGATTTCAAGAAAATTGAATATTTTCCACGAAAGACGTTGAAAATTGACATAAAATTCAGAGCTAAATTCCGCATGAGCTCTGAATTTTGTGTCACCTTTCGACGTAATTTTCGGAAAATATTATTGATTTTCGAAATGAGTATCGGCGAAATATGGCAATGCGATAAGGGAGGTAATTCCAGACCCGGGATCATATTGTGCCATCGCATGGCGTCGTCAAACTATTTATCAACTAGCTTCGCCGGACGCGTTCAATGGTATAAACATATTTTATTCTATAATAATGTACATCAACATAATTATATAGATATGTGACACAGTGTGAAAAGGATTGGAACGAAAGATAACTATCTTGTAAAGTTCCTCACCTTAACAAAGGCAAATATGGTCGCAAACTGAGAAAAATGCCTCGTGAAACTAAGGAATTGTTGTCAGTTTGAGACCACTTTATGTGAAAATGGCAGATACAAGTAGCAAATATGTTTACGGATATTCAAGTACTATACATGTATATATATAGTAGTATATATTACTGTTTATAAGCCTTAGAATATATGTGTATTAAGAAAGGAAACTACCTTCAACTGTAACAGACAGAAAGGGTAATTGAGCCATTATGATATGAAAAGTAGAGAAAAAAAACGATGGAAAAATAAATATGGATGTAAAAAAGAAAGGTGAACTATTTATTTGTCCCCAGACGGGGGCAACGTCGTCCACAGGAAACAGCGAGTACAGATCTATGTGTGAATTATGACGCTTTCAATACTAAAGGCACCGAGTTTCAGATATTCAATATGTGGTATTTTACTTTATGGAAATGTAATGGAATATCAACCAAGATTACCATTTGTTGTATCGAATACTGTAACAGGGAGCACCATTTGTGAAACATAACGTTTTTGGAAATGTGGCCGTGAGTGGAGACAGGGCTTATGGGAATTGAGACCTAATAAAATAGCACACTCCTGTAGCCTGATAATGATCTATATTGCTTGTTAGAAACAAGACGGGTGCATCCTTTTCGGACTGGCGAACAGCGGACGCACAGGCTGATCTGGATCTACACTGGTCGCAACCCATAGGCCTCATTTCTCCAGTCACAGCCACAAATAAGTTCCGATCTGAGACGCTAGATAAATCAATGTACATAACATTAAATTATTAACCATACAATGCACACATCAAACAGTGTGATTAGTGTCCCAACTGTCCCAGTATGGGCCAATCAACTTGCTTGCTTTCGTTTACAAATTCTGATAACGTCGCTCAGAACGATTTACAGTAACGAGCCCGGAAATGAAGCGGTATTCGTTGTCGTTGTGTAACGTTGCTGTGATCACCACCACCTCAGTTGCACCTTCTGTCTCTAAGACAAACAACGTAGTAGTTTTGGAATCATTCTTGTATTGGCACGCCATCGATCGTATAGCGGAATTAGCCTAAATCTGAAAGTCACCCATTAACACCCGTGCCCAGATTATCAAATGGCACCGAAAGGCGATCCTGCGTGGGTCCGACCTTCTAACCAACCAAATCGAGTGTATATAGCACTAGGGAACATATACATGTATATTAACAGTGGGGTCAGCGTGTAAGTGCACACACGAATGAACACGACAGGTTGGTTCGCTACCCATCTAAAGTGTATGTTGTTACCACTCAGTTGAACCGTTTCGTCGAGACGGTTCAACTGAGTGGTAACAACATACACTTTTGATGCGAAATGAGAAAACAATGCAGAAAAATATTTACATTTTATTTTATACATGAAATACAGTGGGGTCAGCGTTCCAACCTGTCGTGTTCGTTCGTGTGTGCACTTACACGCTGACCCCACTGTAATGTTATTGCGTCAGAATTATATGGTTTAAGCCAGCTACAACGAGTATTATTTATCAATACGTCAGTCACACGGATATGAACACTGAGGACAGGTCATATCGTTACAGTTGTCATTGTTGTTGTTGTTGTTCTTTTACAGTAAACAAAGATAAACCGGAGAAATGCATACTGCCAGCTGGTCGCTATAGTTACCCATTCCATTTCCAACTTCCGGCGCAGCTCCCTTCGTCGTTCGAGGGCAACCATGGTTACGTCAGATATTGGGTCAAGGCCACTATCGAAAAAGGGAGAGAAATACGTCACGTGACCAAACTGCCATTCACAGTAATCAGTCCACTTGATTTAAACAACATCCGGGATACAAATGTAAGTATCAATACGAGGGTTAACTATCTTTACCCACACACATTACCTAATATTGCACTGGTTAATAGAGCCCCACCCCCTCACACGCACCCTCCCGTCCATCTGCAGGTTAGCTTCTTATATATGCATTTCAGGGTGGGAATAGACTGTAAATCATTTCATACTTGGCTTAAACTCGCATAAAAATCTGATATTACCTGCTAAACAAAGTTAAAATCGGGTTCACATGGGTGTTTATTTCTTTACTTTTTATTTATTTGAAACGTAGTTTCACTGTATTGAATTAATAATATGAACTGCAGAAATATAAACTGAACTGCAGAAATTCGAATGAATGAATGTAAAATTATGCTATGTTTAATATCATAATTTTTCATTCATTCATTCATTCATTCGAATTTCTGCAGTTCAGTTAGTTCTGTAAGTTGTTACCTTACGGTCAATAATACAGCGTCCGCTGCGGCGCCAGAAATTACCGAGTACGTTTGATCAATTAACGGCTTCCGCTGGTACAATTATAAATCGTGAGATGTTGGAACTGTTTAGTGTTTAAATCAATTTTACTGCCTTCTGTTATAAGTGCGAATGTAGTAAACAAAACGGAAGAGTATAGATAAGCACACTACTCGAATTATGTCCTGCTAAGATTAATAGTATATTTCACCAACATTGCAAAGGATACTTATCTTGCTAAGTACACTTTGAGAGAGAAATTTTCAATTTAAAGATAAATTTATTATTTTTATTATACTGGATTTATTACATTATCACAGCCATTTTGGCTGTGATAATGTAATACATTCAGTATAATAAATCTGCATACTTTTAATCATCAAATATAAGCAGCCGTTGGTTCAATATGAAATAAGGCATTTCGGGAAAATAAATGATTGCTCCCTCCAAGTATACTTAGCTAGATATGTATGCTTAGTCATTTTGGCGAAATCGGCTACAGGGCTCAAGCTAAGCTGTATGTCGAGCTATAGCCAATAACTCAACACAACGTATAGTACACATTTGCATGAATAAGGTGTGATAAAATCATACTAATTTTGGCCTAGATGAAGTTGTATGTAATATGATCAGAATAGAATATGTATGCAATGTCAAATAGATAGGTATCATGTGCTATGGTCATACTGGGCGTATCAGGCTATTGGATAAGTGCAGCTCTCGGCCTATGAGTCCCAAGGAGACCGACATATACTATCTGCGAGTATGGACTGTGGTGTGAAATTTGTCAGCTGTACTTAACCCTTCCTACGCTGTTGACGGAAATTGCCGTCTGTTGTTTTCATTTTTGCTTTAATTCTTAACAAAAACCTGGTTTTGACAGCACATGAGAATCGTCTCCACTGGAGACGATTCTCATGTGCTGTCAAAACCAGGTTTTTGTCGATAAATATTGAAAATTGCATTTCCAGCAGACGACAACATTTAATTCAGCGTAGTAAGGGTTAAAAGTACATGTCCACTCAGTAGGCACAAGCTGTTCTTTATATCAGAGATATCATCTGAGACATTTTCTGGCAACATAAACATACATTCACCATTATCCCACGTATTGATTGGCATTATTATACATGCTGTATCGGACGTAAATTTCCACACTGATATCAGGGCGATAACCGTATTTTCTTAAAATGTTAACGGACATTACTATTTATTCTCTTTATTTATTTGTTTATGTGCAATGATCATATTGTATAATTTGTCGAAAATGTTATTTTGTTCAGGTGACACATTTAATTAGTATAACTAATTAAAAACTAGCATGCCTCATTTGCATATGAAAATAGTCTGATACCACCGCGAGTCACTATCAGTAAAATTTGTCAGCTGTACTTAAGTAATCACAAAACAGCTACTGTTAGTGCAGATCAGATATGTAGGAATCAATGGTGGGACTTAGCTAACTATCTATCTGCCGAATAACAAATGGTAACGTATGTTTATAAATAAGGCACTGTCGTTGTATATTGATTGCGGCGTTAGACAGTGAATATTAAGCAAGAAACGAAATCTCTTTCAAATATCATCTACAACGCACGATGTTCTTGCCAATACTGATGCACCCAATTCCCCGTTTCACTCGCACAGTGGACACATATTAAAAATGAAAGGAATGGTGTTTAATGTCCCAGCAACAACTAAGGTCATATTAGAAATGGACACATATTAGAAATGAATACTAACATGGGAATGGGAAATTAGATAATTATTCTCCAGAGGGGCGAATTAGACAGCCAAACAACATTATGGTGGGAATGTTACAGTTAGGATGAACGTTTGCCTATCGTTTACACTGTTTTTGACATCGTTTTCGTTTTTATAATTGATCGTTTTCTAATTACAAACAACCAAACGATGTCAAAACGACCCATTGAAAGAAACAGACGTTTAAATAATTGAACGCTGGGTATTTAAACTAAAATGTCGTTTTCACGTGCAAAAGGAAACGATCATCGTTTCTATGCATAGTTTTGTCTCGTACAAACGATGATCGTTTTCATTGCGTTTTCCATTCGTTTTCGTTTCTTTCGTTTGGGAACCTCCGACAAATATTCGTTGTAGATACCCACGGAATTTTACTAGTGATTTGTGATTTGTTTTCTTATCATAGTACCACGGACGTGTAACAGTATCATCATGTATATTGTACATATTTCAGCCAACGAGTCATAGACCGTGGGAGACGTATACAGATTGGCACATTTATATAATATATATAATAGTTGCAGTTTTTCGCATTCCATTGCGTCAGATTCATTTGTTTTTGTTTTTGTTTTGCTGGATCTGGATAGTGTCAGACGATATAGGAATGAATGGCCTTTTTGTAGAATTTATCGGGGATATAAACTTGGAAAAGTCGTGGGAATACTGGACGAGGCCTTAACAAAATTACAATTTTCGAAAAAAAAACAAAAAAACAAAAAAAACTTTTTTTTTCTTTTTTTTCGAAAATTGTAATTTTTTATCGCTTCGTCCAGTGTTCCCGCGACTTTTCCAAGTTTATACCCCGATAAATTCCACAAAAAGGCCATTCATTCCTATATTGTTTTTGTTTTGCTGGATCTGGATAGTGTCAGACGATAGTCTATGTTACTGGTAATGACTAGCATTGCACATTTACAATTTACAGAGACACTTTGTGCAATAAACTCCGTTAATTTTAGATACAGTGGCGGTTGCATGCTTCGTCATTGCATTACCGCTACCAATAAAACAATAAAACTGAGAGATAAAACATACATAGAGGATAGTACGGAGCCCCGCAGAGACATGGATTTTTTTTTATTAATTCATTCCCACGAAATAACAATTCGTTCTTTAAATTTAACAATTCGTTCCCTCTAATTAACAATTCGTTCCTACGAAATGACAATTCGTTCCCTCAATTTAACAATTCGTTCCCTCAAATTAACAATTCGTTCCTACGATATAACAATTCGTTCCCACGAATTAACAATTCTTTCCCGGGAACATTTCTCGTGGGAACGAATTGTAATTGAGGAACGAATTGTTATTCGTGGGAACGAATTAACAAAATAAAAATAATTGAGTGTTGCAATTGATTTAAATATTTGTTAACCGTGTTTCCTTAAAATGTTAACGGCCATTACTATTTATAATCTGTATTTACTTTTTGATGTGCAATGAGCATACTTTATAATCTGTCGAAAATATTATTTTTTCAGGTGACGCATTTAATTAGTATAAATAATTAAAAAATAGTATATGCCTCATTTGCATATGAAAATAGCCTGATACCACCGCGCGTCACTATCATTAAAATAAATATTAAATAATGATTATATCTGTATAGCGGGCACTCGTATTTTTTAGAACTGGTGGAACAGTGACACAAGTGTACACTTATTTAATTCCTATAAAGAACAGTTTGTGCCTACTGAGTGGGTATGCACCTTTAATAAGAATCGAGGCTATGCTTCGTTTCTTATGAAACCTAGGCCTGATGCATTTAATAACACAACTGTTTCATTATAGTAATTTCTAATAGCACATTTAATACAAAGTTTCACACTATTTTGATAAAGTCCATGTGGTCGAAAATTTAATAAAAAGAGTGACTTTAAAACAATGTGCTATATTATAGTTATTGCATAGGCAAAACATCAGCTAAGCGTGCAGTGTGTCAGCTGTAGAACGTCTCCCCGTGCGTGCGTTCTTCCAGTGTTGTTATTATTTTACCGGTCCTTGGTGGAAGTTGACTATCATTTCGACGGTTGTGCACGTTTGGCCTAATTTTTGGCATAGCGTACCACTCTCACGGAGTTTCAAGTCGGTGTTAGGCGGCGTTTGTGTCACGGTCTATGACAGTATTGGCTGAGTCCGTGACACCAATGAACATATGCAAATAGACCGCATTTGTAATTGCATATTTTTTTCATGTCGTGTTTGGCGATTGCCAAGAATTTGTTGACGTTGTCTACGGCAGCTTAAAAGGGACATGCGCAATTTCTTTTCTATGTCGCATCTCGTTACCACGACATAGCATCTCGTTCCCACGAGATAGCATCTCGTTACCACGAGTTAGCTATGTCGTTCCCACGACATAGCATCTCGTTCCCTCGAGATAGGATCTCGTTCCCACGAGATAGGATCTCGTTACCACGAGTTAGATATGTCGTTCCCACGAGATAGCATCTCGTTACCACGACATAGCATCTCGTTCCCACGAGATAGCATCTCGTTACCACGAGTTAGCTATGTCGTGGGAACGACATAGCATCTCGTTACCACGACATAGCATCTCGTTCCCACGAGATAGCATCTCGTTACCACGAGTTAGCTATGTCGTTCGCACGACATAGCATCTCGTTCCCTCGAGATAGGTAGCCAATGAAAATGAAGGATAATTACCGCCATATTAGTCCGACAGCCGGGAGCTTAACCTTGTTTTGATTAACATAGTTTTTTATTGGCGACTTTGCTTGACCATACCATCCACATCCAGAATCCGGCTGATGACACTCTGTCATCCTTGAGCGTTTTGAGAAAGTTGCATAAATTCAAAATGGCCGCCAAACAGTTATAGTATGCCGTGTGAGGTATTGAACTAATTAAAGAGCGTAACGTGGATTTACTTAACTTATCAGATAATCGGTCAACATTTTCAATATTAAATTCAATTCACTGTGACATGGAAAAATCCAAAATGGCCCCCAAATGTGACATATATTACATATAACTACTCTCACACTCTATATCAAAGCAAACATGATACTGATATTAGATATATTGACACAATAAACGCTTTCAGTAAGTTCGATATGTTCGTAGACAAGTTGTTGAACAGGGGAAGTCCAAGATGGCTGCCACATATAAATATAGTATCATATAACAATAATGTAAACGACTGATACTTAAGTATATAACTGCATTTTAGCGCCATGTTGTAGTAAATTGGTATATATGTATTGTATTTAGGAATACATGTACAAACGTTTTCAGTAACTTAGAAATATAATTAAATAACTGTGCCAATAGTAGAAGTCAAAAATGGCCGCCAAATATTAAAAAAAAAGTCACGTTGCCTTATACTGCGCAAATTGCATAATAATTACTGGAGCTATTGATTAATTTAAGCATATTAGTATACATATCTCAGGTTTATGGACACATTGAACGTTTTATGTAACTTTCAAATGCAATATTAGACAATTGTGTCAATAGAAGAAGCTTTAGATGGCCGCCAGATATTAATTACCTTGCAATGACAATCATATTGTGTTATGATTAAAATATGAAATGTCACGTTGGCCTATTTCAAAGAAAACACACATATTTGTGTCAATCTTGTGTTCTTTTGTAACCTTGTTATGTAATTAGACACGTGTTCCAATAGCAGAAGTCCAAGACGGCTGCCAAATAATTAAGTCATATAATTAAGTTCAGTCCAGCTCCATAGGGAGCACACTGTTATAGCAATATTTTACTTGTGAATAAAGTATCATGTTCTATAACTTCTTTATACATGTACGCTCACGCATGTGTCACTACATGTAGCAGACTTTCAAGTTGGTATTCCAATATAACTAGATTACCTTATAGTAACAATCAAATCGTTTATAATAGCTATTTTTCTTTTTATCATTCTTCGTTTTGCAAATACTGTTTTTCTTAAGAAAATATATTAGTTATCATGCACTCAATTTGTGCAATAAATTAACTTAGCCAATATGTTATTTATTTATGTACCCGATGTATGTACGTATAACAGAGTATGAAGCGCTAACCTATGTTTAGGTGTTGTGTGGTTTAATGTGTAACATACGGATTATCATGTCAAGATTGCAACATTTCTACAAATGTATGTCAATGACGATCGCATAATAATGACATGATTATTAAAATAGAGAAAACATTAGAAAAGTGAGATACATAGAAACCAACGCAATAAATACTTCCTAATAAACAAATGACATGCGCACATCGGTGGTCGCAGAACCTTCAACGCGACACAAACATGCACTCCACGATCAGCGGTGTACGGTCCAAAAACGAAAGCAACAGTGTATGCACTATATAAACAATATGAAACAACTATTACACAATGAACTACTGGTAAAATAACAGGAAAAGCAAATCCCAATGAAGTACAGTACACGGAGACATGACAAGAAGGATGCCACCTTGGACAGGACAGTACATAAAACAGACCACTTGGATGGTTGAACCTGTTTAACAAACCTCCCGCTTACCTCGCCATCATGCTTCAAAAGGACAGCAACATACAAGGTAATCAAAAATGAATAATATATCATACGATAAAGGCAAACTAATCACAACGAAATACACAGTATACGTGAAATGAAAGTTAATAATGTAGATATGACTATAAGAAAATAAGAAGATATGATGACACAAAGTCTCTAGCCGCAAGGGATGACAGTTACGTTGTTCCGCATTGTCATATAAGTATAGAAAAGTTCGTGATTACTGCACTCCTTATATCCATTGTATGGTACATTGAAGGGCTGTCATGTTGTATATATTGTTGTCTACTATGTGTATTGCTGTCTGCAATGACTATAACAGTTATTGTGACCGTGATGGAGGATTTAGTAGTGGCACAACTGGAATGAATGTCATATATATCATTTCCATGTGTATTAGTTGTGTCCACACTATAGTATTTATTCTACATTATATCAGTGTTTTTCTCAGAATTACTGAATTTGCGATTAAACTTGATTTATTTGTTCAGCATTTACGTACTCTGACGATTCCATATCTTATTATTTTAAAATAGCATATGCATGCACTCCATATTGAGTTTTATGTAATAAAAACAACTGCACATGTATATCAGACGTTGAATTCCGACTTATCATTGAAAAGAAGAATGGTAATCATATTGACTTAATACCAGTATTTGGTATAATTACATTCTTAGATGTGACTTCCGAGTTTAATTATATAAGCTATTTGCTACAATAATATCAATATAGTTGGCGGCCATCTTGGACTAATGCTGTTGAAACAAATATCTAATTGCGCACCTAAGGTACTAAAATCATTGTGTATCTAAATACAATAGTCGTATGCTCATTTGCTCTAACATATGGTCTGAGTGCAATTATATATGTTTTCATATGTAGAGATATGATTGCACGTATAATGTAATATATTTATAATTGGCGGCCATTTAGACTATTATTAAATTTCACAACAAAGTTACAAAAACAAACACTCATTGTTTCAGTAAACTGAAGATTATAAAACTCATACTCTTTGTTATGACGAACTAGTGAAATTACTTCAAATGGTCACATTTGGCGGCCATCTTGGATTTTTCCCATATTGCAGTTAAGGAATTGAATTTTAGCGTTGCCAATTTTCATCACTATGTCAAATACACCCAGTTTACGCTCTTAAATTGCTTAATTTATTCATGTTAATGCAACTATCTGTCACACTATATCTATTTGACAGCCATCTTGAATTTGTGCAAATTTCTTAAAATGCTCAAGGGTGACAGCTTGTCATCAGTTGGATTTCAAAACTAGAAGGTCTGGACATGCAAAGTCATTAATAAAAAAGCATGTTATTCAAAACAAGGTAAAGCCCCAAATCGGCCTTTGGCTGCCGGACTATAATCAACTATGGCTCAATGAAATACGGCGGTAATTATGCTGCATTTTCATTGGCTACCTATGTCGTGGGAACGAGATGCTATGTCGTGGTAACGAGATGCTATCTCGTGGAAACGACATACATGTAGCTAACTCGTGGTAGCGAGATCCTATCTCGTGGGAACGAGATGCTATGTCGTGGTAATGAGATGCTATCACGTGGGAACGACATATCTAACTCGTTGTAACGAAATCCTATCTCGTGGGAACGAGATCCTATCTCGTGGGAACGAGATGCTATCTCGAGGGAACGAGATGCTATGTCGTGGGAACGAGATGCTATGTCGTGGGAACGACATAGCTAAGTCGTGGTAACGAGATGCTATCTCGTGGGAACGAGATGCTATGTCGTGGTAACGAGATGCTATGTCGTGGGAACGACATAGAAAAAGAATTGCGCATGTCCCTTTTAAAACATATTAAAACAACGTGAAAAAAGTGAAAAATCCAATTCCGTTTATTTTGACTTTGGCTATCTTTACAGTATCGCACATGACGCTGCAACACACACCATGCATCTAAGCTATCAGCTGCATCTCTTCAATATATTTATTACTAAGTCGTGCTATACATTTCACGGTTTGTTAATCTTGTTGATCCAATCCATCAGTTTCTGTTCTGAATCCTACTATACGGATATGTAACCGTTATTCAGCATTCATGGTACACGTACATATACAGTGAAACCTGTCTAACCCGGACACCATGGTAATATGTTGTTCTGTTTAGAGAGACTTCACTGTAATTCATGCATGTGATTTGATTTTTGATTTAATGGTGCTTAACGGCATATCAAGAGCTACGGTCCGTTTAGGCAGGGTTAACTGATGTGATGTGTGTGTGTGTGTGTGTTTGTATTAAATCCCAAAAATCAGAACTGAGTAGTTACAGAAAAAATATATTTAGCCCTGAAATTATAATAACTTGACAGATCCTCACCACAGCAGAGTCACCTAGCCCCACTCCCCAAAAGTAATAGGATTAGTACTAATAGTGTTACTTTTATAATGGTCAAGCATATGAACAAGACACTGTGTATTTTTCAATCATGAACAGATATGCCATTGTTACAGTACATAAATGGCAGCGAAACTTATTTCCACGTTTTTTTTTCTTTATATCGGATTCAAAGCGGTTACACTGTCTGAACTCATTTGAAGGTGTGTGGGTTCTAAACAATATTGAGTACATATATACAGCCTTGCATTATATATTACCAGCTCGGGCATCTTGTCCATGAATCATCATTGATCCGTACACAAAACACAACTCAGGCTCAACCAATAAAACAGCTACAATTTATGTTCAGAATGTCTCAATCATTAACACAAATATGTTCGCGGACATATTCATTATTTGTGGAATATACGTAAACGTGTCCGCTGATATTTTCATTTCGTGTGGCCATACTCGCACTTTCCGTTTCACGAAATATGCCCATGGACATATTACTTGCAGCCATATCCGCACTTACGGTCACGCAATTATGCCCACGGACATATCAATTGCTTCCAGCCATATACACAAATATGCCCGCGGACATATTCGTTGATGCGGACATATTTGCTCCTTGCGGACATATCATCGACCTTCATCGCCGACCCACACCAGTGGTGACGTAGTTTGTAATCCGCGTTGGCAAGTGACCATGTTAACATGTGAGGCAGAACAATAATTCCCGCCTTATCTGATAACACCCGGTTACAGCTACTAGATGAAAGATCTCCTCTCTCAATCTGCCGCGCGATAACAGGATAAGGTACGCTCTGTTGACGTGTACGATACCCGATCACGAGGCCCATTGTGGGCTATATAATTATTAATAACTTCCTGTTTGCCTTAATATACAGTGGAACCTTTTCAAACGAGACACTCTGGGGACCCCATTGTGTTTAATTTAGATGGGTTTCACTGCAATTTGTTTCATTTCGTGTCTGTTCATTATTAACAATGACAAACATGTTTATGAAGTACTTAATTACAGTGGAACCTTTCTAAACCGGACACCCTGGACCTGCCAGGGTGTCCGGTCTGAGAGGTTCCACCAGCGCTCCAGATAAGGAACGTATTTGCTTAAATACCCAATTAAGATTGTCAAAAACCCAATTGAAATCAGAAGTAGTGAGTATCAAAAAGCAATGAAAATGTTGTGGTATCTTTATCATGCTACAGAAAACAATAAACAGACCACAAAATAGCATATTTTTTCTTATTTTTCCATGAAAACACATCTTGGTATTTCATTAGAATCTGCGGTCTGCTGATGTGTAAACGGTAGTGTGATTTTATTTTACCCAATTAAAATTTTGAAATACCCAATTGCTTCAGAAATGATGGAGTAACAATACTCAATTACTAATTCCTTATATGGAGCCCTGTTCCACTGTAATATATTATGTGGCTGCGACTGGAGAAATGGATGAGCTTATGTGAAATAGCGCACTCCTGTAGCCTAATGCTGATCTAATTTGCTTGATATAAATAAGCATGGTGGGTGTTTCATTGATGAAATGATCCTGATCTGACTGTGCGGATTCGAGTTAGGCCACGGTGATGAAACGCGTAGGAATGACGAGACTATCCAAGCTTTCGACTTCGGATAGAACGGATACATAATATTGACGCAATACAGTATTGTATAGATAGTTTCCACATCAGTAAAAATTACTTCCCTTTGGTGGATACAGGTAAAACCGTCGGCTAAAATAGCCGACGGTTTTACCTGTATTCACCAAAGGGAAGTAATTCACTATTCCATTAGATCCTATAAACAAATATTGGAAATACTCCCATTATCGGAATTACTGCATTTTTCACACGAAAAACAACCAAGTTGCCGTTACATATGGATTGTTTGAACACAATATACATGTATTTGTTTAAGCACTAAAATTCATATCAGAGTATACAGTGGAATCTCTCCAAACTTGACACCACTGTAAATCAGACATGCTATACATATTCATCCATACACATTCTAGTGTTTTGCAATCATGAACAGTCATGGTAATCATAGATACATAACAGCAAAACACATCTAAGTTAAACATCCATATAATCCCGAGTTTCCGATTTAGAGAGGTTCCATTGCATATCTATATTCAATATAAAAAAATCCTCTATTTGTTACATTTAGTTTTGCCCACAAAGATGGCGGACAAGGGAGACTACTCACAATTGCTCATCCAGGCTGTATGTATTACAAAGATGGCGGATAAGGGAGACTACTCACATTACCTCATCCGGGCTGTATGTATTATCAGTTTACGCCAATGCGCATGATAATCGTCTGTTCTAGGTCCCTATCCAGGAATCGACAGAAAAGAACATGTGCTGCTGGTGCTGTTGGTCGGGACCAATCGAAGCGACGCTTTGTCTACAGAAACGAGGCTTCGTTCCAGGGGAACCAATCAAATTTGGAGTAGAAATTTCGAATAATTCTTCCAGAAAACTCAGGTGTTCTTCAGTGGAGTTGAAAATGGTAAGCTGAAGAATATCATTGGGCATGATATGGCCTACTGTTTGTATTACCCTTTCAACACAACAGGCCTGTATAGTGGTATTGGCAAAAAGTGTAGATCCAGATGAGACGGCTCGTGACGAGCCGTATCATCAGGATCTGCACTTTTTGCAAGTAATATTTATATTTTTTAGAGAAAAAAACACACCCTTTTCATAAATCATTTAGTGATGATTAACATATCACAATCCATTGCAGTTACTTATGGTTGAAATGGCTAATTATGTCTTATAACTTATAAGCAGGTGATACGAGGCGTTTGTGCCACTGATTGTGACAGCACGAATGGACAAGTGCAATAAACCCGCATTTTACTGCAATATCTTTCTTCTGGTAATCGTGTTCGGCGATTATCATATATCTCTTCGATTTATCCCCCAGATATCTAACAATATCTGGTGCATACTATTATTTTTTAAATACTATTTCCATTTAATACATTATTTTAAATGTTTTGAAAAATATTGACACATAATACATTGCATTTACTCGCCAGATGAGACATCACATGAGGCTGAATATCCAGTTCATCTCCATTTTAGACAATCATTTTAATTTGCAAATAATGGATTGACAGAAAACATATATAAAGAGGTATATATACATGACACTCGACAATAACTTGTGTCTATAGACACAAGGTACTGTCGAGTGTCAGGGGCTTATTTCACCAACATTGCAAAGTATACTTTTCTAGCAAAGTATACTTTGAGGGAGACATTTTTAATTTAAGGATAAATTTATTAATTTTTATTATACTGAATTTATTACATTATCACAGCCATTTTGGCTGTGATAATGTAATAAATCCAGTATAATAATTATGCATACGTTCAATAATCAAATATATGCAGTGGTTAGTTCTATATGAAATAATGCATTTTGGGAAAAATAAATGATTACTCCCTCAAAGTATACTTTGCTAGATAAGTATTCTTTGCAATGTTGATGAAATCGACTACTGGTATCAATAACCCTGTATATATGTTGTGTATTGTATGCAGACGACAACATACCACACACTGAAGAAGTCGCGGTCCATTACAAAACAAATCGCCAAGATCAAGCGCCGGTCTGTTGGGAAGGGAGATACCGACGTGTGGATGTCAGATCAACTTATTGTTCCAGCTTTGCCGCCAAGTTATCTAGTCGGGTGTGGGATTATACATGTCGGCTACATATTAGAGGTACATATATGTATATTAGAACTGTTAATTTGAATGCATGTTTTATTTCCATAACATAAGCCACCGGTCCACAATACAATAATTATGTTATTACTTAGATATCAATTTTTGCCTAGAAATTGCATGTATTTGCATACAGCAATAACATACACAGCCCAGGCTGAACAGCAATAACATACACAGCCCAGGCTGATACGGCGTGTTTTCCAGTCTGATACTGAAACTTCTATAGGTCTGATACTGCCATTTCTTGTCTCATACCATCGTTACTAGTCTGATACCGCCGTTTCCAGTCCGATACCATGTCTCGCGCGCGTATTAAACCAGTTCATTTGGGCATGCGCATTGCGTATGTTTACTTTATCGGCTGCGTAAATTTTGACAGATGCCGGGAATTTAAATTTGTAGGATCTGTATTTCATCATTCAATCATGGATAACGGTATATATTTTAATATAGGATTATCACAACTGCCGGATGATTGTTATTGAAATTGATATCTAAGTAATTTAAGTAATAAAGACGTTAATACGTGTCTTGTTTGATATCGGCCTAGGTATCGTCCCTCGGTAACTTGGTATCATCCTTCGACCTTCGGTCTCAGGCTGATACCAAGTTACCTCGGGCCGATACCTAGGCCAGGCCGATATCAAACAAGCCACGTATTAACCTCTAAGTATTATACACATTGAAAAGGAGTGATATACCATATCACATTACATCTACAAGTATAGCAATGAAATGCGCGTATACCAACAAGCACATGTTACCATTGCACGTCGTTAGTGGTAATACGCGTTATAGTTAATATTAAAAAAAACATTCCTTAAAGCATGTACATCAAAAATTCGTAATTTCAAAACAATGTTTTGGTCTTACTAAACTTCGTGAACTTGGCAAAAGCCGACTATCAAATTAATTTCATTATTTATTTATATATATATTATTTGTTTAGTATTTACACAGGGACATGCATACGGTTATATTACAAGTTTACCTCGCCAACATGGATATGTGTTTCTTTATTCTAAAATGAATTTGGCATTTTGATATACACATTTGATATAATATATGTGGAAAATACACATTTCAAACATCAAGCGACTATGCAAAGTGATATCCTACAACTGTGAAACCAGTGAGAGTGGGAAGGGTGTAAATAAAGTATAATATATAGTGGAATTGGATTTGATGTTTAATATATATGTTCCTATGTTCCTTGCACGATATAATTCGAATTATAATACATGTACATCAGGGACGTAGCCAGGGACAAATTTCTGATACGCACACATATCAAATGGTAGAACATTGGGTGAGCATGGATCACTCGTCGACCTAGCGAAGTGAGGGAGAGTGCTAGGGGGGTCCGGGGGCATGCCCCCCCCCCCCCCCACCCGGATTTTTTTGGAAACGCAGATCCTATCTAACGGCGTAACGCGTTTTCCTGCATTATTTACGGCACCATTTGATTGTAATCGACATGTACGTTTGATACAAAATGCGTTCTGTTCCAGCAACCCCCCCCCCCCACCACCCCCAAGATTTTATTGCATATTTCGAAAAATAACCCTTTTTTTTTCAATTCTTTAATTTTTTCTCGTACGCACGTGCTTACGTGCGTATGCCTGGCTACGCCACTGTACATGTTATGTCATTTACAGTTACGCGTTGACCCTGTGGGACCAGCATTTGACCTTGAACTTCCAGTTCCAGTGGTTATAGGAACAATACCACATTACCCACCACAAGAACATCACTATGCAAACACCAATCACGGCGCCAGCAACTGTCTCCATGACAACCACCACAGACACCCAGTGGGCGGCGTTCCCGTGTTTCCTGGTCATGGAAGTCAATTAATATGTAACCCCGCCCACATCACTCAGCCATCCAATCAGCCGAGTCCTAGTAATCGTGGATCCGAACACCAAAGTGAGGCTCAAGGTCATGTCCGTCCGCCGTCAAGGTCATCATCACAGTCGGTCCCGTCTACAACATCATCACATTCGCAGGCATACAGTCACAGTAAGTTAGCAGTTTAACATTGAAAAATATAAAATGACATGTTATGTAAGACATTCTAGAAATACGTAACGGATGCCCGCTTGAATTAAACTACACACGTCGCATGATCTATAAAATACATTTTCAATAAATCCATATAATTACAAGAAAAACACATATTGTAAGTGTGGTTATATTGTTTCGACAATGCTCGATGCAATTTTACGGATATTTATAGTAGAAAGTATAATAATTAATTTAGCACAAAACACATTAATTTATTAAACCATACCATGGTTTGATACGTTATAATGTACTGACTATCAGTATACTGTTCTCGACTGTTTTCTCTTAAATTGCAGAGTCAATAATGTTTGCGGAGTCGGCGTTCGGACGATCTCCAATCAAGTTTGATGACGACAGCGAACATAAGGACGGACACATTAGATTTGCTCCGCTATATCCATATTACCAATGGACTAAATGATAACTGTTAAACTGAGCCTCGTTGTTGGTAAATCAATGTACGTGTATATACTCGGTTAGTTGCCACTAACAACTATACGTTGTCGCCCTTGCCAGCGCATACTGGGCCAGCATGCGCTTGCAAGGTCGACAGCGTGCATTTGCCCATTTCAGAATATAATGTACAAAGATACCGAATGAGTTTATAATTTATCTTTACTAGATCGAAAGTGCCACCGCAACCAACGAAAAACGTGTACAGTGTCACAACAATCACAACGTGTCACATCGTGCATAGTGGTGTCACTAGCAACCTTACGTAAACACATTTAATCAACTCCGTACGTGCATACAGTCGCCGCATTGGAGCTTATAAGGCATACTGTCAACTAAAAGCACGAATAGTGTTATGGCATTCGAACTTGTAAATGTATATTGTCAACTAAGGACATGTATAGTAGCATCACAATCGACCTAGTAAGGTTAGGACATACTGTCAACTAAGAAAGTGCATACGTGTCGCCACTGGTGGCATCATATAAACAAAGATCATGTGTCGCCATAAGTATACTTATAATCAACTAAGGACCTGCATTGCACATGGCGCCACTATTAAAGATCGACCTACGATGGGCATACTGTCAACTAATCGCGACCCGTTCAACAATCTCGATGCAACACAAGATCGTACGTATCGGTTTACAGTGGATTCAGTCTGTGAATGTCTCGAGAGGTGACATTCTGCCTTTCCATTTTGATAGCAAACAAGGGAACACGTTGGCGCTAGGAGGATTACATCCTGATAAAAGTATATTAGATTTATCATGAGGCCCGTCAACTCACACGGTTACATGAATTATGTTTAATGTTTACTGCACAAATGATATTAGTGATCTTTGACAGCCAGACATCACGGTACGTGAGGTGAATTTACAGTATGTCTTTTCCTCGAACACTGACTTATATGGGCAGCGATGTGCCGCCAGATATTAAGCTTATTGTGTTCGCGACGAGTGAATACTCAGAAGTTCAGCTACATATCCATGACGTCTAATTAAAGTATACAGTGACTTCGGTACACTACGTTTGAACTATACCGTTAATAAGAAAAAAAGGTTTATTAACTCATTAATTGCTGCGGGATACTGATACACAGGTATCAAACTGCTCAACCAATTCTTATCAATTTATTATTTCTCATTGGAAGTATACGAGAAGGTTCAAATGAGTGATACAAATATATGCTTTGGAGTAGAAATAAAGACAACATTACACACTAAATTTCGTCAGAACATTTGTGAATCTTCAGCACGAAATGGGGTAATCTGAAACAATACTGATAGACACTACATTTACTAACAAAACGGGTATATACCAAGGTGTATGATCACGTGGTACTAACAACAACAACAAGTACTGAAACTTCCACAATCCATCCGATTCAAAGTACGTATTATTTTATATTGTCCTTATTACGTAACGGATTTTGATGAAATATGGCGCATCAAACGTGTCTTGTTAAGCTGCATTTGGTGATCTCTGTACTTTGGCCAAAACTTCTGTCGTGTTTGCGAAGAATCGATTTCCGTGTCGGTAGACACGGAAATCGATTCTTCGCAAAAACGACATAAGTCTGTGCCGATATCCCTGGACGACCACATGCAGCTCATGCAGACGCGTTTGCTGCGCCATATTTCATAACAATCCGTTATATATTAAGGAAAATATCAAATAATACTTACTTTGGAGTGGGCAAGATTTAACCACTTTCAGCCACCGTTGTTGTTTTTATAATCACGTGATCATGCACCTTGTGTACTAGCAAGGACATATAGATATACACTGCTTGCGTGCATTTAACTTATAGCATGTAGTTGCGAAGTGGTATTCTGACAGAAAATATTTGCACGTAATGAATGTCCTAACAAGACGATTCTGTGCGAGTAGGGTTATCTGGCTCTACATGTAATAGCGTTCGCAAATAATGGATGTATCTATACCGACTGTTGTGTTGAACATGTATTCGATACAAATGCGAGTACACAGGAAAGAAGTCCCTAAATTGCTCATGTTCTGGACTAACACCACGTGAAATTGTTAGCTCACAGGCTATACAGACTGTTCATGATTACATTGTGGTAAAACTCCATTCTTAACCCTTAGACAGCTATCTTAATTTTTATGTCGTTTGCTGTTTATTTTCTAGTTTCCATTTTTATCATCAAAAACACGCTTTGACAGCACTTTAGAATAATTTACAACATGCATTGACAGCACTTCAGAATCATTTCCATTGGAAATGATTCCGAAGTGCTGTCAAAACATGTTTTATGGAGAAATAAAGCAAGATATAAAAGCAACAGCAGACGACAATTGTTGTGAGTAGCGGTCTAAGGGTTAATGTAGTAAAATCATTTTAGCCAGTATTACGATATCTCCATTATACCAGTCAGAACATGGGGTATTACAGTCGAACCTCTCTAAACCGGACACCAAAACAACATCTGTGATCCTATTTTTGATGGGTCTCAAGCCATTTATCTCAGATGATAATGTATGTTCATGATTGCAAAGCACGAACATACGTATCAGAATGATCAAATGCCTGATTTACAGTGGAATATCTCTAAACCGGACACCCTGGGGACCTCCAGGGTTTCACTGTATCGTATTGGATGGGATCATTACAATATACAAGTATCAACATGTAATTTGACTGTGTACAAGTACATGTACATGTATATGTGTATGTATTTGTGACTAATAAACATTGCATGTCATGGAATTTTATTTACTCACATATCCATCAATTACATGTTGTCATAATCCAGAGAGATACCCATATATAATTCATATGGAGTCCAAATACATAAAAGTATGTATGCCTATACCGGCATAAAAACCGTTTCACCCAGTTTAATTAAATTGTAGTTTGTATACAATTTCTGAATCGAATTGTAACAATACATTGCGTGGAAAAAAATATGGGTATGGTTGAAAAATGGTTTATAATACTGAATAATTATTAGCGTCTTGAACGCTAGTTTTCTGCAATATTAAATAGTTGGTTACAAATTTGATTTTATTTAATTGAATTCAAATAATGTACGTTTAGTGTCTAGATTGGGAGTCCCTTTCTATCACGTGTTGTACAGTGGAACTTCTCTAAACCGGACACCAATAAAACATATGTGATCATATTGTTGATGAGTTTCTTGGTCATTTATCTAAGGTGATAATGTCTGTTCATGATCGCATAGCTCACAACATTGACTCAGAATGATGAAATACCTGATTCACAGTGAAACCTCTCTAAACCGGACACCATGTGGACCTCCCTGAGTGTCCGGTTTAGAGAAGATGAGAAGTATTATAGGAATGAATGGCCTTTTTGTGGAATTTATCGGGGTATAAACTTGGAAAATTCGCGGGAATACTGGACGAAGGCCGGAAGCCCTCGTCCAGTATTCCCGCGATTTTTCCAAGTTTATAACCCCGATAAATTCCACAAAAAGGCCATTCATTCCTTATAATTCCAGCATTTTAAATAAATTCATCAAGAAAATGTGTTTATTTTCCGTTTTCTTAAGAATTATTTTAACTGCGCCTCACAAGTAGTTCGGCGTGGGAGTTTACTGGGATATAAATTTTGGACAGAGACTTGCTACGGGCCAATCAAATGTTAGGGAATTGTGTAAATATTTTTGTGCTGGAATTATTACAATTTAACAACTAAACATTGCTCTGCTTCACAGATTGTACATACTGGCAGACTAATAACGGAAATTTTTCCCCATAGTGATCACAATATATCGATATATATCAGTTTAAACACTTATAATTTGTTAAAATAAAATGGTGTGTTTGGTTGATATATGTTCTAAAGAAACACTATAAAGTGTACAACAACATGAGACGGAGAATCCCAGATTTAACCGTGTAATACCATTATAAACAAGGCGAGCGTAAGACTGTTACGAGTTGCGATTCATGTCGTGATCATAATTGCCATTTCTAACGCGTTATAATTTTGAGATGTAACGCGCTTGAAACAAAGTAAAATACACCAACACGTTATTGCTCAAATTAACGAGTTAGAAATCTAGTATGTTAGGCACGGGGAGAAACGCGTTAGGAATTGTCTGTAACGCGTTAGAACGTGTTCATAATGGCGATTCACGTTAGAAGTGCCATTTCTAACGCGATACGCGTAAATTAAAATAAAATATCAAAATATAACTTGTTTTAGTTGCGCGTTACTTGTAATATTGACTTGGATTTGTTAGAACAACTTTATGTTGGACGGGAAATTGTCTCCTACTGAACTCTTGTGAATAAGAACGTCCGAAAGAAAGCAGTTCATAATTAACACACGTACGGTCGTACCATGTCTAGTAGTTTGAGTATCTATCAATCGAACGCCGAATGTATGCCATCCAGCTGAATTATGCAAGGCATGCAATTAATAAATTAATTTCTGTTGTGTTTTTTTTTGAGAAAAATAATGTATGTAAAATTTCTGTACAGTTTATATGTTCTAAACAGTGTGAATATATTTTATATCATATCAATCCATCAACAACGGAAGGAAAGTAAAATATATGGATCCTCGTCTTTCGCTGCAAGCCATTTCAATTTCCGCCGATAGTTCCGTGTTACATCTACCATGATAATAAAACAAACGAAAATGAAAAACGAAGTGAATCCGACCGTTTTGTACAACGATATGTATATAAACGATTATCGTTTTTTTTTGTACGGGAAACAGGTATTTTGCGTTTCAATACACGGCATTCGTCTATTTAAACGCATGTCGTTTCTTTCAACGCATCTTTTTCCTTGTTTTCAATTAGAAAATGGCATGTTTAAACCAACCAAAACATCGTTTTCTAATTGAAAAAAAACGAAAACGATGTCAAAAGGCAATCGTTCGTTTGTGGAACCGGGAAAGCATATGAAATGTATGTAACATTTCTATACATTTTATACTTTCTAAACATTGCGCATATATTTGATCACGTATTCATCATCAACCGAAGAAGATAACAAACTCATGATATTCGTCTTTCGCTGCAAGCAATTTCAATTTTCCTGGACATTTCCGTGTTACACCTATGTATGTACAATGCAGGGGTGTAGCCAGGTAATTTGTATGGGGGTTTGAGCTCTCGATGTGAAGTTGATTCTGGGTGCTAGCACAGAGACTTACAAGAAGAAATACTAAAGGTAGTTCTGTGAAATAAACGTCGGAGATGTGTGTGCGAATTTTAGCTCAAATGCAATTGAATTCTGCATACATGATATACTCGCAAAATTCAACTACATGTACATATTTTTTACTGGCAAATATATGAATGCTACAACGGCATTCGTCCATATAGGTCAAGGCACAACGTCATAAATATTTTCCGTACTCATATCAAAGATCCCGGGTTTAGTCTCACATTAGTTATTAGCTGGTGTTTCTGAAACACGACGAGCGTCGAGTCGTAAAGCAAGAAGCTTACATTCTAGTTACGCTCTTGCATAAAGTGACAAAACGGCACTATTAATTGTAATGTAGTGCAGTGCACATTACTTGTATAAGCCTAATGTTTTGTTTATTAAATCTAGTACAATATCGGAAGCTTATTCCACAACTACCGGTTTACCATTTGACAGTGGTTGTTAACGTACCAGCGCCAAGTTAAATTGTACACATATATATGTTTAAAGCGGAGGCGAAAAGTTGAAATACGTTTTGGATTTTATAACATCTAACCCCGTATAAGAAACAATGGCGTATATGTTGGATATTTTGCTACTCACAATGTTGTTGCTATCGGTGTGTGATGCCTATCCCAGCGGGCCACCCCACAGCGTCTGCTGGAGTGCTCTTCCGACTCACACAAAAGGCGGGAAACGGATAAAGCCGCAGACAACTCCATGTCCATACCAGGTACAGTGTTTATAAAACGTTATGAGCGCGTATTCGGGCGCATGCTCTAAATCGGGAAGTTTGATTGGCCAAGGCTGAGCTGTGCTCAAACTGACAGATTTTGAGCGCAAGTTTCGAAATTGTATCATGTGGAAGGAAACTAACCTTACAATTTGATTCAGTTATTATTGTCTTTACTTGTGAAACTAAATACGTACTTTTGCAATAGTGAGATATAAAGTTGGGTTAATGACTACATAACTTCTGAACTATCCGTAAATATAACGTGATATGATAAAAAGTGGGGGACTGAGATGATAAAGTTGGCACTTGGTAACACACTTCCACATATCGGATTTCAGTGTTTTTGTCACCCAAATATACGGAGATATATGGCCCATTCCCCCTCGAAGAAGTATCTTTGTTTCCCACTTCAGAAAAAAACCTCAATACTCATCTTTTTCCGATGTTACTCGCTTATCATTTTTCAATGGGATAGGATTAATTATATTTTATGAAATGACAACTTTCAGTGACTCATTGGCTCAAAAAAGTAAATACATTCGTCCTTTTGTGCTAAGTGCTTTGTTCTTCCGTACGTTTATTCTTAATTCAACATCCCAGCGGCATGAATTACGATTTAGGACGTAACAAGATTCGCAATGTAAATACGACGAATAAACAAATAGTACGCATATAATTGTAATGGCATATACGCGCAAGCACCAGACAATTGTCAAAATAGAAATGACGAATACAATAACAAGCATAGTTCTAAGTTGTAATGTCATCGACACGCAAGCATCAAGACGCATATATACTTATGGTGGATATTACCTTCCATAGGGACAAGTTTTTGTAGCGCAATTATTTGACCGGGGACTCCCGCATTTATTTTCTTTTTGGCTCACAGCACTCAGAAAACACCAGACGATCTGTACAAATTCGCACTTACCTTATATTATTTAATACGTAGAACCGCCTGGATATCTGACCGTCATGTTATCGACACTGTGGAGATTACAACTTTGCTGCTTTCCGGTGTTTTTTAGAGTCGAACGTTTGTTATCGTCCAATAAAATCATTGAATGTAATGTTCTCACGTTTTCCAGCAGTCATATTCAGCAGCTATATAAGAGAGAGGCAACACTGATCTTCACGTTGGTCACCAACAAATGGTAACGACTAACTTCTGAACCTTTCTTCACATACAAATATTCAGTCGTTTGTTGTTGTTGTCTCCAACCGCTTATTTTTTCGGATACTCGTACTACTTTCCATAAAGTGTCATTCTGACAAACAATAGAAATAGTAAATGAAGTGAAACTTTATCTCTAGTTAAGTCTACTTAAAACTGTCACACAGGAATTAATTGCTAGCCAAACAATATTTCATATTGCGGTGTCGACCTATTGCCCCGACACAATTACAACATGTCAAAGCACCAAAATAACATTGGCGAGTTGTAGGACTGACACGTCGATGATACGACACAGCGCCAAAACATAATAAAACAAGAATTCAACAACTCGAAAACAAGATAATTCGACAAAACAGAACATCTAATGTCGACTGGTCGGTTGTCGAATCTCTATCACGGCACTAAGTTATGTTGGTGCTTTGTTGTGTTATCAATAAATGACATGCTCAGAAAATTTAACAATCACGGTGTCAGATTACGGTGAATGCAACGACATTGAAGCACGGGGACACGCTAAAGGTCAAGGTCAGCAGTAGACCGGACCAAGACGAGTGGTTCAGGGGCTTGCTCCTTCAAGTAAAGCAGATACACAAGTTTGAAGGTAAGCATTGTTCTTTTTCTGGTAGTTAAAATATATAATATTTGTTTTGCACCATGTGATCGTGGGTTGTGTTCTATAATTTGGTGTGCCAGCGAAGCGCCGTCAAATGCAGTACTTATGGTGACTGTGCATTTAAGTATGTTCGTACATCATTATAGAGACGCTATTTTCGCATTCTTTGTCCTCGAGTCATTTTGATAGTTTGTTTCGTTTCCACCGCTTTTAATAGTGCGTACTCTAGCTAGCATCTAAATAGACTTTGTTTGGCACATTGACCGTTCCAAGTCAGGTAACAATGCCGTCATGTTTAGTAAACTTTTAGTGTAGAGTGTAGACCATACGTCAATGTTAGCGGATAAATGCCCCCACCCCTACCGAGAAAAAGAGACATTGCAGTGCTTGTGACGAGCATAGTCCCAGACTATCATCTATCATGTGTAGGCTGCTCCTCGACTACACTGCTCGCCATTTCATAACTGGAGCATCGCTCATGCTATCGAATAACGAATTCGACCAAATGTACCAATCTGCAGTGAATGACCACGCATGGTTGTCAGAATCTACACTGGCTACACATGTCTAAAAGGCATTGTTGGGATTGCCAAGTCGGTTCACATAGTATAATAGTATATACGTTAAATATGTTATAACTATGCCAAGTTTGTTCACATGGTATAATTTTACATAGTAGGTTCTGGCATATTTGACAAATTATAGCATGTGCACAAACTTTACAATCCACGTGTCTGAAGGTGCCACTTCTCATCGCAATGTTCAAGTTATATTTATCCCGTCAACATAGTGCGTATGTGTCGTGAAACACGGTGCCTGAAACATTTTTGATATCCTGTCAATACGACCTATTCACTGCGTAGGAATATGTGCGGTGGCTGGGGTTATTTTCGTGCATTTTAAAGCCATGTGTAGGTGTTGATGGGATAGATAGAATAGTATGTTAGTGCCGTGAATGGGAAAACATATCTGGCGCGGCACGGAAACGGGATGTGCTTGGCAGAGCCTCGCCCATCCCGTTTCCTAAGCCTTGCCAATTATATTTTCCCATTCACCATGTTCACGGTACTAACCTACTATTCCCTATATTCCTACCATTTGCTTTCATCCAGGCGATACGTTTATCAATATCCCGATCGGCAGTTACAAGCGCCTGAGGCTGAACACCCGACTGGCTACGTGCCACGTATCCCAGGACACCCTGACACACAAGGACGGTTACATCAAGGAGAATACAGAGTTCGAATGGAAAGCGCCCGTCCTGCTGACGCGTGACATCGTCTTTCGTGCCACAATCCTCTCGAACTTCTCCACGTTTTGGACGGATGTCGAGTCACCCGTGATTAGGCTTGTAGACAGGGGCAGACTACCGGCGGAGGAACTGGAGAAACCGTGGCTAAGGGAGATAATAAATACAATCAAGATACAAGGGGATAGAAAGGCGGAGGAGGCGGCGACGGTTGCGAGGTTTGAGAAAGGGTACAGGGGAGGGTTCGACCCGGATGGGTATCTTATGGTTCAGTACGTGACGGAGATTCTACCGTTTGAGAACAAGTTTAAACGAAAGGGCAATAAAACTTCCAGCCGAGATGCAACAACAACTGCTATCGGTAACGTTGGACCTGTGCTAGTTTCAGACAGGACACCTCGTTATAAGAAGCTCGTCCGTGCACTCCTAAATGGGGATTATTCCGTTATTGGTGAACTGGAAAGATGGCTTGATGCAAATGAAGGCTAACATATGGATCTTGTCATTTATTGCTGTGCATGCGTATATTTTGGGATGCCGGATGGCAAAGGGGAACTTGCAGAATTTGTCATTATTGAAGTAGTCAATGGAAGAAGGATTGGATTTGATTTATTGGTGTTTAACGGCCTATCAACAGCTAAGGTTATTGAAGGCCGGGTCAACGGGTTCAATCCCGCATTTAATATGATGCATGGGGGATACAAAAACCATGACCATGAAAATAGAATAACCTAACCTGGCACCAGGTCCATATCACACCAAAGTCATTTGGACCCTTTCTCTAAAAGTAATATCGATAGGAATAATCTTATAAGGGGTATGACCCGATTCAACTGTGACATACAGGGATGTCAAAAATGTACCTTATATACTTGCCATGGCAAAGACTTCAGTGATTGCGTAGCTAACAGACGCACGGGATGATCTAGGGTAATGCTGGTCACGAACGTGGTACGATCCTTTTTCACAAACAGGGGTCTAAATTTGAGAGTGGAAAGACCAGCGGGAAAGACCAGTCTGAAGGTATTTTTTCATACCTAGGGTTGGAATTGAATTACAACCTCTGGTATTGACGTCGAATGCTGTACCCCATATGCTACATCCCATCACCGAGTCAAAATGTATGTCCATTAAACCAACAGCAATATATTCATGAATTTGGTACTACGCCATACTATTTGCCTATACGAGAATCGTTATCACAAAGTTAATCTTGATAATAAAAAACAAACCAGGTGAACACAAGTCCTCAGTGGCATTGACCTTCGACCGCCCATTGTCCCGGTCCCTCAACTTCTCACGGAACCACGATTTCATTGGCTAGTCGGTGGAATCAAATAAAGGGAAGTAATAAAGGGGACCGGTCCTTATTTCAAATTGACATCTTACATACATGTATGCATGCAGAAATGGTTAAATTATTATAGGATCTGAAATGTTCCCCATATGTCCATGTCGTCAGTTTGTTTGTTTATTGGCGTTTAACGGCCTATCAACAGCTAAGGTCATGTAAGGCCGGGCAAACGGGTTCAATCCCATTTTAACCTGATGCATTCGGGGGTGGGGGGGGGGGGAAATCCCACAATCAGAACGGAATATTTACATAGAGATAAAATATATTCAACCCTGAAATTAGAATAGCCTGACCTGGTGCCAGGTCCATACCACACCAAAGTCACTTGGCCCCTTCCCCTAAAATAGGATTACGAATAATCGTAACACTCACATAAGGGGTATAACCAGATTCAACTGTCACATACAAAATTCCAAAGACGTATGTGAGGGCCAAACCAGGTCTCCATTTGGATTCCGGTGAGGATGAACTCCGATCGTTAAATTACCCATCACATGCACCCACCTGCCACCCACCCATGTCGTCAGAGAATGTTGTAAACTGATGTAAATAGCATATGCAATACATGTACAGTATTTTGTCAACAAAGTTAATATTTTATTGCTTTTATATCCAACAACCTGTAGTGAGCATGCAGTCATCATGTATAAATGTAAAACATACTTTTCAGACTAACTGAAAATGAATTGAAGATTCAATCCCATACAATTAAGCCGGTTTAGAGAAGTTCCAATGTACATTCCCGCCAATTGACAAGCATGTAAAGAGAACAAGAGAATGTGGGACACTGATGGGTATACTCTGTAGCAACTCTCTATAAGAATTATAGTTGATAGAATAATAGATAAAGCACAAATAAGACGTTTCATCGGAATATTAATGTTTATTAGCGAAATAAAACATGTTAGAAAAAATATCTGTTGCACATAAAAAGGGATGTAATAATGACTACTTGCTTACATTAAGCTTAAAGTATTAAAGGACGGTGTCCGCATACAGGCTTCAATAACTAACAATACACACAAGTATGATAGTAGATACCATGGCATATTAAAAAAAATATTTTGTATAGTCATCTTATTTTATAGCACATATTACAAACTAAATGTCAAAATGCCTACCACAAAATTTCAATCCAGTCAAAAAATATGGGATGTAGATAAATTATGCAAATCAAAACTAAACATATACCTGAAAACCTCGTAAGATAAATTCTGCTTATGAAATAATTTCTTTAATTGAAATGTGCTATTTCATGTATGGAATTATACTATTCATTGAAGAAAACTATGAAAGTAAAAAATCAAATCGAATTATTAAATGCATAAACAAATGTGTAATAACATAATTACAAATTTAAAGTAACATCAATTCAGCCCGTGAATTTCAATCCTTGTAATGTTTTAATCACTTGATAGTTTTATCTGCAAAAAATACAAAATAATACTGCTGATCTCCTGCAAATAATAATGAATGATCAAATAACTCACATATTGATAAACGGGACTCATATGAGTCCCGTTTATCAATTTGTGAGTTATTTGATACAGCAGTCAACAGTCCTGATACTTGCTGAATTATGTAAAATAAATTACAAATCATTAACCTTTTTATATATATTTATAAACTGTCTAGGCTGCCATGGCATTGTAAATATGATCTGACTTGATTGGGCTTTTATATATCTAATATAAATATAAATTATTTTTAACTGATAAACTTGTTGCATCCCATATTTCAATCATGGATAACGCTTGTATGTAGATATCACATAGTACTTTTTAAAATGGCAAAAAGATTCAAAGACACTTGATGGTCTCCACATTAATTATGTTTGTTTTTCTTATTTATGTGTCGACATGTATAATATATACAAAGCAATATATCACAGTCTGCAAATACGTATAAAAACAATGTGGCATTCCAGCTGCCATCTGCACATGGCTATCTATTTGGACCATGACCAACAAACATATTTTATAAACACGAAGTTTGATCTATTTCACTTCTGTACAGTGTAGACCAAGGTCTACCTGCTTCACTCACTCATGAAATTGCCATTAACCCTTTCACCCTACGTAACTGGAATGGATTTTGATATGTTAATTTTGCAACCAATTCAATCGTCACAAAAAGATTTTCATACTAGTCTATTTATGAAAAGGATGTGTTTTTGTTCTTCAAAATATGAAAATTACTTGCAAAAAGTGCAGATCTTGATGAGACGGCTCGTGACGAGCCGGCTCATCTGGATCTACACTTTTTGCCAATACAGCTATACAGGCCTGTGGTGTTGAAAGGGTTGATCCACATTATTCACATGGGGAGCGTCATTGATGTTTTGCTGAATGAATTGTGAACAGCGTAGACCCTGATCAGACTGTGAAGGCTGATTAAGGTCAACATTGGTCAAAATTGCAAATAACTTGGTTTTGTCAAATCATGGCCCAGATATAATACGCTCCCACTATTTACACAATAAATGCGATAAAAATCCATATATACCACAAAGTTGTGGAAAGTAAAAAAACTAAAATGACTAAACAATAAGCATTTAAGACAAAAAGGTTTCACTCCATTTTTCTCAAATTTCCTAGTTATCTTCAGTAGCCGATTTCACTTACATATAAGCACAAAAAATATCTTTTGACTACATTACAAAACATTGAAATTGAAAACAGCAATTATTTTTTTTTGCTAATTGTTGATAGAAATCTTTCATATATCGGCCGGAGTTATAAAAACTAACAATCCGCATTAATACTGCAAACGGATTAATACAAACATGAATATACATGTATGTTCAGTTATTAAATGTTAAAATATTAATGTAAACAATTTCAAGTCTGAATAAAGTATGGTAAATACCAGGCCAGACAGTTTTATAATCAGAAGAAGTAGGAAGTGTGAGAAAGATGCTGTGGGATTGCGTAGATCTATAAACTAACTAAAATGATAATTTTGTGACCCGTCATGACAAAAGAGTGTATCCCCTAATCATGTCATTCAGATTGAAGAATTCCTGAGCTTGCACTTTCAAAAAACATCATGAGCATGAACTTCATTCTCATGGTCAAAATCAGAAAGTTTGATTGGTCGAGGCTGAGCTGTGCTCAGTCTCGGCCAATCAAACTGTCTGATTTTGCATAATGAATTTGGACAACATGCTTTGAACATCGTATAAGCAATGGCCTTGTTATTGGTCTGCAGGAATATTTTCCCCAACAGCGAAGAGTGTAGACCCTGAACAGGCTATGTGGCGGTGTAGGCTGATCTGGTGTCACACATGTCACAAACTCAATAAGCATCTTTGTGTAATGGCACTTCATGAGTCACACATTTTTGTCACCAATCACCAATGATAGCTTAACATAAATATTTGTGCGACTTACCAAGAGAAAATGAGAGAAAACAACTTGCATGGACAGACAGCCAACAAAAACGCCTTCAGGATATCCTAATTGTCCTAAATATTTTCAGAAGTTTGTTTGTTTGTTTAATCAATAGCTAAGGTCATTTGAAGGCGGGCCAACCAGTTTGATCCCTCATTCAACCTGCTGCATTGGGGGGAATATCCCAAAATCAGGATGGAATATTTACATCGAGATAAATATATATTCAGCCCTGAAATTAGAATAAACTGACCTGGTGCCAGGTGCATACCACATCAAAGTCACTTGGCCCATTCCCCTAAAAGTAATAGGATTATTGATCAGCATGAACATCTGTGCAAGCTGATCAGAGACTACATGTACATTGGTCAAATATATCACAAGTCAGTCTTTGTCAGCTGACAGCCATATTGGAATGTTGACATGTTAAAAAAAAAACCAATACGATATGGAATTAAATTTTGTTGTCTGCTGTTTATTTTCCTTTTTTTTTCAAATCAAAAATATGTTTTATGTTGTAAGTGAAGACAAAATATAACACAACAGCAGACGGCAATTTTTGTTTCCCGCATTGTAAGGCTTATTGTAGGTCAGTGTATGAGATTTCTACCATATCACATATGAGAATTTGTAAAAAAAAAAATATATTCATATCAACTTTGAAGATCTGCGATATTTTTTATAAATAATGTTGAAAGTTGACAAACAGAGCCGGAATTCCCATTAACTTGCAATCAATTGCAATTTTTTTTTAAAAATTATTAATTATTTCTCCCCAAAACGGGGGTGTCCCAATATAAAGGGTGTCCCAATACATAGGGTAAATACGGTAGTCAATATGGGCACCATATGGACATGCAATATGGCAGAACACATACACTAACCCATATTACATGGACGGAATTGGTAAACACCTCATTGACAAATACAGTAAACAAACATGTAAAGTTAAGGACCAGCCTTATTGACATAAACAATGATAAAAATACAAACATATTTTGATTATTAATTATCCCACAAAATATTATCTGCGAAACATACCATATTGCTCTTGTAACTGGGGTACACACAGATCAATCTATAAAGGTCACAGGATGATCAGTGTACATAGGCTTCTACTTAGACAATTAAAATCTTCATTATAGGAATGAATGGCCTTTTTGTGGAATTTATCGGGGTATAAACTTGGAAAAGTCGCGGGACTACTGGACGAGCCGGAAGGCCTATGTCCAGTTTCCCGCGACTTTTCAAAGTTTATATCCCCGATAAATTCAACAAAAAGGCCATTCATTCCTTATAATTCCAGCATTTGAAATAAATTCATCAAGAAAATGTGTTTATTTTCCGTTTTCTTGAGAATTATTTTAACTGCGCCTCACGGTTACGGAAAGTAGTTCAGCATGGGAGTTTACTGGGATATAAATTTTGGACAGAGACTTGCTACGGGCCAATCAAATGTTAGGGAATTGTGTAAATATTTTTGTCCTGGAATTATTCTTTTATTAACAGCGTAGAATATGTTGCAAAATACTATTGATGAAACTACAACTCTTGTCAGCATCAAATATGTGTATGAATCACAGAAACTTTTGTTCACAGATGGCTTAATTTGTTAACGGGATAAATTTCATAGTAATTGTAACATTGGTCATCGTAGACACCTCTTCTACAACGACCAGGGTTTTGTTTCCCAATATCTCTTGCTCTTGCAAAATAATCGCTAACAAAGGTTTGACTGTAAACACATGCATAAGGAACAAGTAGATTACTTGCTTGCTTGCAATATACATAAACTAGAGCAAGTGAGCAGAGGCTCACGGATACCCCCGGCCGCCACCTGGACTAACAAATAAAACCATACGCAAATCTTACGGACGGACGGACCGGACGGACAAACGGACGGACAAACGGACGGACGGGGACGGACGGATGGACGAATGGAATGACAAAAACTATATACCCATATTATAATAGTATACAATGTACATGTATAATAGTCAACCCATACCACACTAACATATACTACATGTATATCGAAAATGAATTAAAACAAGTTGTGGTAATAAAACTGGTGAATATAGAAATTGATGACAAGTCATATTGCCACTGGCATGAAAGGTAACATATGGCAAATAAACATAAATTAAACACCAGCACAAACAAGACCAAATAAACATTGGTTAGTCAAAAAGAAAAGTAAAACTCAACAGTTGAATTTTTAGCATCACTCTGTTTTCAAACACAAGACAAATGATGCAAGTAATATAGGCACTGTAAATATATGTTGTATGTGACCAGCATAGCCCAGGATAAGCCTCTGTAGCTGTGATGTTAGATCTGGACAGTGGAACCTGTCTAAACTGGACACCCTCAGAGGTCCCCAGGGTGTCCAGTTTAGCGATGTTCCAATTTAAATCAGACATATGAATATGCCATGGTACGCAGCTGTTCTTTCCAAACTTGAACAGGCATTATCATCATAAATATATATCAATGAAACCCATAAAATTAAGGATACAAAGACTGCATGTGTGTCCGGTTTTGAGAGGTTCAACTGCACTATTTATTGCCTCATTCTCAACTGCCTGATTGATTGTAATGTCATAAATAATCAGCATGTAGATGGCAGAGCTCCAGATAAGGTGTGTATTGGAGTATTTTACGCACTTCTTTTAACAGAATACGCACGGATTATCAACAGTGGGAGTACAAAATACTCACACCAATGTGAAAATACGCATCGATTTTAAAATTGAGTACAAAATGTAGTGAAAATACTGTAATAAAGTTCAAATTTACTTAGTTGAGCTGCAAAAAGCAAATACGTGAAATTTTAAATGTGTTTTATTTTTGTAAAAATAAAATACGAAATCTGGGGGTATAACACTCTTTAGATACAAAACTTATCTGGAGCCCTGGGTGGAATGATTATCTAGAATGTACTGCAAAAACTGTTACTTGACTTGGGTTAAGCCAGTGACATTATTTAAATCCATGTCCATACTAGACAATATGGCTCAAACAGCATTGTTTAGGGTAATTTGTACTCCTGGAGAATATCAATTTTTGTTTATCTGAATACATAAATAATAGAAGATGGGAATGGCCCACTTGAATCTACTCATGGTTGTGGTGATATAAGGCACCTAAAATACTTAATGGCATGTAAGCTGCACCAGATTTCTGATAAATGCACAGATTATATTATGTAAGTATCGCTTTCTACCTAAAGGCTCTACAAAAACAAAACCCCACAAAGTTACCAGAAATATTTCGATGCTAGTAAGACAATAATCTATAAGCCACTCTAACTGCCACCAGCATGTACACATTACAGACATGGCATTGTTACTATATTCCTTATCATACCTCTGTAATGTACATGTAGCTATTTTAATTTGTATTTCTATTGATTTTTGAAAAATTACAATATTTTGCATCAACTCTTAGAATGCGGGAAACTTAAATTGTCGTCTGCTGTTGATTTCTGTTTTGTCTTCTTTCTCAATAAGAACATGGTTTGACAACACTTAAGAATCATTTCCATTGGAAATGATTCTAAAGTGTTGTCAAAACATGGTTTAGATGAGAAAAAAGGAAAATAAAGAATAAACAGCAGACGACAGATTTTAATTCAGTATTGTAAGGGTTAAACGGTTTAACAAATGTTCAAGAGTATTCAAGAAGCTAACAGCAATTGCTCATTTTTAATGTGCATGATGACTGAAGTGCAATAATTATAATTCAAAATACACACACAAGTCAATTGATGATTCCACATCAAGGGAAGTCACTCTGCTGATGTTTCCAATGCCAAGGGAAACCACTCTGCTGATGTTTCCAAAGCTATGGAAGACCACTCTGTTGATTCTTACAACTTCAAGGGTAACCACTCTGTTCATGTTTCCAATGACAAGGGAATTAATTTAAGTCTATCAATGACTCCAACGGCAAGGGATGTCACTCTGTTGGTGATCCCACATTCAAGGGGCGTCAACGTATTAGTTATCTGCAACTTCCAAACTATACATACTGCCGGTACCTTTCAGCTTCATAATCACCTGAAGATAAAAATGTACAATGTAAACATTAATTAATTAATTAACATGATTTCAGGTTATAATGTTCAGCTAGTGTATATGGTATAAATCCGGAGTACCAGGCGCGGATACAGGGGGGTGGGGGGGGGGTGGGGGGGGGGGGGTCCGGACCAACTGCTTCCGGCAAAAAAACCCAAAAAAGACACGAAAATCTACAATACTCGAATAGTTGGATGACTTTTTTCGTGGCCTAGGTGTCAGGAAATCGCATCTGCGGCGATCTGGCATCTAAAAATTTCCTGGGGGAAGACCCCCAGACCCCTCTACTTTACGATTTCGCACTCGTGGAGGTCGGCTATGCCAACTTGTAATTACAGACCCCCCCTGCAATTATTTCTGTATCCGCGCCTGAGTACGGTACTAAGACGTTTATGAATGTGTCGCAAACCAATAAAAGGTATATATATACCAAGTCTGATTTCTGAAGATCTATGCATCCCTTTGTTAAGGTAGTTGTACCCTTCTTGTATATGGAAATATCATAAAAAAATTATTCTAAACTAATAGCTATACATACACCAATAAACCATGCACATAAATGTGTTCAATAAGTCGTTATGCAGATGCTGCCAGCAAGGAAAACACATCATATGCCGTAGTTAGAACATAATAAGCAAATCTTTGGTGTTTTACATGTATAATTTGGCTTCTACACACTCGTGTACTACATCAAAATTGGTCTTTTATTTGCATATAACAGGTGTGGGCGCATTTTTATTGGTAGGAGTATCTGCATAAATACTTACAGATCACATGCATGTGGTTTATTTATGTAAGTTGCTATTATGTTATTAGTAAGGGTTTTTTATTAGATGTCCATAGACTTTACAGGGGGCCACAAGAAGGGTACAACTGCCTTAACACACAAGAGTATCCATGCTCTTTGTATATTTAAATGGCTATCAGAGTACACCGAAACAACCCTAAATATTAAACACTATTTACCTTTGGTAACCTCTATAGTTTCCCCACAACAAGTTGCATCAAAGTGCATGTACATAAAATGTCATTGCTATTGTGATTAACAAATACAACCCTACTATACCTAAATAATAGGAAACTTTTTATTGTGGGAAACCATATATTTATAATAAAAAAAATTAAATTTTCGACCACATGGTCTTTTATCAAAATAGTGTGAATTTTATCCAATTTTGATAAAGACCATGCGGTCGAAAATTTAATAAAAAGAGTGACTTTAAAACAATGCGTATTAAATGTGCTTCCCTTCGGACGTTATTGGAAATTACAAATAGTTATACGTTTCCCAGAATAAATTGTCTAAATAACATAGTGTTATTATGGTACTAAGGCAAGCACTTACTTCCTTGAGCCTGTTAATTTCCTTGTTGTCCGCATTCTTTGCGGCATCATTGGTGATCAGTTTCACTCTCGACGCATACCTAGAGACACATAGAGACTGTTGTGAATGGGTTTAAAACTCGTATAAAGGCATACAGTGGAACCTCTCTAAACCGGACACCCTGGGAGGTCCCCCAGTACAGTGGAACCTCTCTAAACCGGACACCCTGGGAGGTCGCCAGTACACTGGAACCTCTCTAAACCGGACACCCTGGGAGGTCGCCAGTACAGTGGAACCTCTCTAAACAGGACACCCTGGGAGGTCCCCAGTACAGTGGAACCTCTATAAACCGGACACCCTGGGAGGTCCCCAGGGTGTCCGGTTTAGAGAGGTTCCACTCTACTTCCAGTATATGAGTGTTCCAATACGTGTTTGCTGACGGAAAAAAGCGAACATCATAGGCAAGATGACTGGCGAGGTTCAGCCAATAATATTGCTTGCTTTTTGAGAATGAGATTAAAATACAAGTCGAGTACCAATGCTTATATACCTTTCTGACTTTGTTCTTGACAGTTATATATCTACTTGAAATCAGGCAGCTGGATTGGTCAGAACAGCTAGACTAGACCAATCAAACTTCCTGGGTTCATGTGTCTATTACTTTCTGAGTATTTTCGCAAAAAATGTACACAAAATCAGGCAGACCGATTGGACAAGACAGAGCACAGCTCAGCTTCAACCTATCAAACTTCCTGGGTACATACTTTTTGAGCATGTTCTTGAAATAAGTCCTCTCAAAATCAGGCAATTTGATTCGCCGAAACTTAGCACAGCTCAGCCTCGACACATCAACTTACTGATTTTGAGCATGGGATTCGAGAACATACTCTGGCCACTAGGCCAGGTACTCACGTGAGAGAAATCACCGACTCATCTTGGTTGTAATCGGCGGGCGAAATGTTCACGAACATCAGCGTCTTTGCATTGCCTCCGATAGAGTCCTGCATCAGCATTGTCAGTTTGTTGTTACGGTATGGGATGAACTGCTGCTCACTGCTCAGTGCAGAGATCACGTCACCCAGGGCCGATAAGGACTTGTTGATGGACATGGCTTCCTGTGGACATGGAAAGATAGATTGATTAGTGTGTTGCTACTGTACACGATTAACTGCTGCTCACTGCTCATGGCATTTATGACGTCAACCAGGGCCATTAGGGACTTGTTGATAGACATGGCTTCCTGTGGACATGAAAAGATAGATTAACCTTTAGACCGCTATCTTATTTTTTTTTGTCGTCTGCTGTTTATTTTTTATTTTCCATTTTTATCATCAAAAACATGCTTTGACAGCACTTTAGAATAATTTACAACATGCTTTGACAGCACTTCAGAATCATTTCCATTGGAAATGATTCTGAAGTGCTGCCAAACCATGTTTTTATTGAGAAATAAGGAAAGATATAAAAGCAACAGCAGACGACAATTGTTGTGAGTAGCGGTCTAACGGTTAATTGATTAGTTTGTTGCTACAGTACAGGATGAATGGTTGCTCACTGCTCATGGCATTTATGACGTCAACCAGGGCCGATAGGGACTTGTTGATAGACATAGCTTCCTGTGGACGTGAAATAGATAGATTGATTGATGTTTAGTTTGTTGTTATGGTAGATCAGGGATTCCGCTGGGGAAAATAAAAAAATCGCCACTTCAAAAAAACAAAACAATTGGCGATAAAAAAATTACAATTTTCGAAAATTGTAATTTTTTATCGCCAATTGTAATTTTTTATCGCCAATTGTTTATTTTTATCGCCAATTACGAAAGTGCCGATCGCCAGCGGAATCCCTGCTACATTATAAACTGAATTTTGGATGTGTACGGACATTTTTTAATGTCATTTTACTGTGTTTTGTACTCCCACTTTTAAAAATCAATGCAAATTCAGGTAAAATAAATGCGTAAAATACTCCAATATGCAAATTGTCTGGAGCTCTGGAGACACAATAATTTACATAAAGGTACACAGATGAACATAAGAGAACAGGCTTACCTTGAGCTGTTCTGACCCGGCCTGTGTCTTTGACACTCTTTCACTGCCGGCCAAATCCACCAAACTCAACTGAAATCATACAGGCTAACCATCTAAGATTGTTAGAACGGTTGGGATTTTACATCTGTAGCCTATTTCATCAACATGGCAACAGGAAGCCCTATTTCTCCACTCACAGCCACATGCCAGTCCAGTAGCCTACATGTATTTCACCAACATTGCAAAGTATACTTATCTAGCAATATACTTATCTAGCAAAGTACACTTATCTAGCAATATACTTATCTAGCAAAGTACACTTATCTAGCAATATACTTATCTAGCAATATACTTATCTAGCAATATACTTATCTAGCAATATACTTATATAGCAATATACTTATCTAGCAATATACTTATCTAGCAATATACTTATATAGCAATATACTTATCTAGCAATATACTTATATAGCAATATACTTATATAGCAATATACTTATCTAGCAATATACTTATATAGCAATATACTTATATAGCAATATACTTATCGAGCAATATACTTATCTAGCAATATAGCAAAGACTTATCTGCAATATTCTCAATATACTTATATAGCAATACTTATCACAATATACTTATCTAGCAATATTTATATCATATACTATAGCATACTTATGCAATATTTATCACATACTTATATAGCATACTTATATACAATATACTTATATACAATATACTTATCTAGCATACTTATCTGCAATATACTTTTATATGCATTATACTTATTATAGCAATAATACTTATCTACATATAATTATCTAGCAATATACTTATCTAGCATTATACTTATATAGAATACAATATCTAGCAATATACTATCTAGCAATATACTATAGCAATATACTTATCTAGCAATATACTTTATATAGCAATATACTTATTAGCAATTATACTTATCTAGCAAATACTATCTAGCTATACTTATATAGCAATATTATATAGCAAAGTACTTATCTAGCAAATACTTATATAGCAATTATAAATATCTAGCAATATACTTATCTAGTATACTTATTAGCATAAGACTTATCTAGCACTATACTTATTACAATATACATATCAGCAATATACTTATCTAGCAGTATACTATATAGCATATACAATATATAGCAAGTATACTTATCTAGCAATATACTTAATAGCAGTATACTTATCTAGCAGTATACTTATATAGCAATATACTTATCAGCAAGTTATACTATACTAGCAATATACTTATTTAGCATTATAGCATTATACTATCTAGCAGTATACTCCATTATTATAGCAATATACTTATATAGCAAAGTAAATACTAATCTAGATATACTATTATAGCATACTTTACTACATTACTACTATCTAGCAATATACTTTAAACAGTATACATTATAAAGTATACATATACAATATACTTATATAGCAAAGTATACTTCTAGCAACTATAAGCAAAGTATACTTACTACAAAGTATACTTATATAGCAATACTTATCTAGCAAAGTATAACTTATCTACTATACTTATATGCAAATACTTATCTAGCAATATACTATAGCAAAGTATACTTATCTAGCAATATACTTACTAGCAAAGTAACTTTGAGGGAAAAATTTTCAATTTAAGGATAAATTTATCAATTTTTATGATACTGAATTTATTACATTATCACAGCCATTTTGGCTGTGATAATGTAATAAATTCAGTATAATACTTCTGCATACTTTTAATCATCAAATATATGCAGTCGTTAGTTCTATATGACATAATGCATTTCGGGAAAAATAAATGATTACTCCCTCAAAGTATACTTTGCTAGATAAGTATACTTTGCAATTTTGATGAAATAGGCTACTGTTCAACAACAGGGTCATATACAGACGATAATCTGTTGATTGGCTGATTGATTGGAGTTGATTATGGCTTTACATATACAGACAGGAATTTGTCAAATTTATTGCCATTCGGGCAACAAGAGGTGATCACAGAACTTTAAAATCCTACATATTATTTTTAATCTAATTGTTAGGATTCAAATTGGGGGTGGGGGGCGGGTTTCAAACATTAGGACTGGTGATAATTTCAAATAGTTTTATTTGCACTCAAAATCAGTGGATTAGCACCAATCAAACTTTCTTATTTTTAGCATGAACATTATGACATGCCGAGAAACTGTTACAATCACAGGCCACATATACAGTGGAACCTCTCTAAACCGGACTAGGGACCTCCCAGGGTGTCCGGTTTACAGGTTCCACTGTACTTACCTTTCCTCTGGTAACATTTCCTGTATTTTTGTTGACCGACTCCAAAGTAATTCCAATAATGAGATGTGACCGGGAACTCTCTGCATTCATCTCTGAAATCCAGATACGGTTGTTTAGTGATGCAACAGTAGCAATTAATGATGACAAACGTTGGTGCACGAAGGCCTGAATATTTAACCATATTTGATAGCATACATGAATATAACATACATAAATGTACCAGGAGGTATATTAAGGTGAGCAATACTTCTGTTTCAATGAATGCAGTCAATTTTTTACGGCTATCTGAATCTAGTAAAGTGAAATCTGGTTGCTTTTTGCCCAATTTTAGCAATATGTAATCCTTTTATATTTATGGAATTCCATCAAATGTTGATTTTATTATGAAACATGTGAAAATGTGGCCTGTTGGTATACAATGCTCCCAGTGTCAAGGTCATTTTAATGGTGTCATGAGTGCGTTACATGATTAAGTGTCACAATGTTAAAAAATTCAAAAAATACAGCTAAGTGTTTCTGTCATACTTGAAGGCACATGCTTCAAAGTGTTTAATCAATTTTTAAAAAAAACACATACTAGTAGAAGCGGTATGACTGTTGGTGCTACCCTCTTCAAACAGGGCGAACAGTTCCCCCTCCTCTGCCCTATCCCAAACCTGGCCTACCACACCCCCACCATCCCTATAACCACATACTAGTGGAGGCAGTATGACTGTTGGTGTTACCCTCCTCAAACAGGGTGAAATGTTCCCCTACCCCCGCACTATCCCAACCCTGTCCTACCCCACCCCCACCATCCCTATAACCACATACTGGTAGAGGCAGTATGACTGTTGGTGTTACCCTCCTCAAACATGGTGAAATGTTCCCCTACCCCCGCACTATCCCAACCCTGTCCTACCCCACCCCACCATCCCTATAACCACATACTGGTAGAGGCAGTGTGCCTGTTGGTGCTACCCTCCTCAAACAAGGCGAAGAGTTCCTTGGCGTTGCTGGCAGACTTCACGACTGAGTTCTGGATGTACACAAGGCCCTTCTTGTCCTTCTTGATCTCCAGCTTCTCCTGGGGAACGAAACATTGGAAATTGAAATACTGTTAATTGATTGGTTTGTCAATATTTTCTCTGATCTAATAGTTGAGTGTTTAATTGAATGATTGGTCGCAAATTGATCAATTTTTAATTTGATTTATTGATTGCTTGATTGCTTGAATGGTTTAATTGATTGAGTGATTGATTCGCTGATTGAGTGATTGACTATTTCAATGAACAATGGATTGCTTGATTTATTAATTGCGAGAATTAAATTTTGGTTGATTGATACGTTGGTTAATGGAGTGGTTGATTATTTGAACAAAGATTTGTTGAATTGATTCACTGACCAATTGATTGGTTTTAAGAATTCTTGTTTTAAGAATTAAATATAAATAAACTAGTGGTTTGGATAAGTATGTAGTAATATAACTGTTACAAAGCAATTAAAATACTATTAAAATTAACATACTATTCATCTCAAAGCATTGATAAATTCCAATAGATTTCCATGTCTATATTCATGCCATTAGTCCGATATGACATTTCATGATAATCACATATCTCTGATACTATATCAGACAAATTATTAAAATAAAACAAGGTATTACATAATACGCACACTGAGAGTGTATAAACACGGTGTAATCAAAATTGTAATACACTAGAGTAATAAATATGCAAATTGGGTTGCATCACAAAACAAGCGGGCCATGATGGCCCTAATTCGCTCACCTGACTCCATGAACACCAGAGGAGAATGTGACATTGAGTTCATGTGTTTTAAAAAAATTGTGCTATTTTTAGATGACGGTCATCTTGGATTAAGCGATGACTCTCATTTTACCAAATCTGAAAATGCTTCACCCAAGGATCTTAACTTACTATGAAGTTTGGCCAGCATCAGCTATGTGGTTCCTGAGAAAAAGATGTTCAAAATCTTGAATAAATGGACCTTTTGGTGGCCATCATGGATGACATAATCATCTGATTCCGACAAATATTACACCAGAGCAATCACCTCATCGATACCTTCAATTTGATATATGACATGAGCATATTCGATCAAAAATAAAATTAGACTCCACCATTTTTGACCTCGGGGTCACTATTTTAACACCTTTGAAAGAGCATTCTACATCGATCATTCCTACCAAGTTTTGTGGAAATCCGGCTGGCGGTTTTAAGAATTTGTGCTATTTTTAGATGGCGGCCATCTGGATTAGCGACGACCTCCGTTTTAACAAATCTGAAAAGGCTTCACCCATGGACCATAACTGTGAAGTTTGGCCACCATGGGCCAAGCGGTTCGTGTGAAGAAGAATTTTGGAAATCTCTAATAAAAGACCTTTTGGCGGCCATCTTGGATGACATGACCATCCAATTTGACAAAAAATGTACCAGAGCAATCGCCTTTTTGATACCTTCGATTTGATATAGACATGACCATATTCGGTGAAAAATAAAATTTGACATCAATTTAACCCCACGGGCCACGCCCATTTTTGACCCCGGGGTCACCATTTTATCAACTTTGAAAGAGCATTGTACATCGATCATTCCTACCAAGTGTCGTCGAAATCCGGCCAGCGGTTCATGAGAAGATTTTTTAAGAATTTATGCTATTTTTAGACGGCGGCCATCTTGGATTAGCGATGACCTCCATTTTAAAAAATCTGAAAAGGCTTCACCCTTGGACCATAACTTTTAAGTTTGGCTACCATGGGCCAAGCGGTTCATGCGAAGAACAATTTTGAAATCTCTGAACGACCTTTTAACCTTTCGGCGGCCATCTTGGATGACATAACCATCCAATTTCGACAATAAATGCACCAGAGTGATCGCCTCGTTGATACCTTCGATTTGATATATAACATGACTATATTCGGTAAAAAATTTGGTCATCTTGGATGACATAACCATCCGATTTCGACAAATAATGCATCTTGGATTACATAATGATGTCATATTAACAATTTTGTAATCCCCCTACCTAAGGACCATGACCATGAAGTTTGGTGACTATAGGCCCAATGATTACCGAGGAGAAGACATTTGAAAATGTTCACAGACGACGATGACAACGGACGACGACGGACACATTGTGGTAACAATTAATAGCTGACATGAGCTTCGCTCAGGTGGCTAAAAATGCTGTATGACAGGGGCTCGTTCTTCTGTTAGGTTTAAACAGTGATTATTCACACTGTGTGAGTATTTGCATGTTATTGTTATATAAAAACCAAAATACTATAAAATACTGTTATTTCACCCGTTTGTTTGTTTATTGGTGTTCAACGGCCTATCAACAGCTAAGGTAATTTAAGGCCGGGCCAACGGGTTCGATCCCGTATTTAACCTGCTGCATTGGTGATGGAAGGGGGGGGGGGGGGGGGGGGGGGGGGGGTGGGGATTCCAAAATCAGAGCAGATATTTATATCGAGAAAAAATATATTCAGCTATGAAATTAGAAGAACCTGACCTGGTGCCAGGTCCATACCACACCAAAGTCACTTGGCCCCTTCCCCTAAAAGCAATACCGGTAGAATTACTCATATTTCACCCGGCGTATTTCAGTTTATATTATTATTTGTAGCTCATTTAGAAAATAAACAAGGGCCACTACGTGGTTGTACGCAATTTCCTTGACATACTTTCTTCTCTAGGTTACAAAATGCACTCATTTCTTATTATAGGAATGAATGGCCTTTTTGTGGAATTTATCGGGGTATAAACTTGGAAAAGTCGCGGGAATATTCCCGCGACTTTTCCAAGTTTATATCCCCGATAAAGTCCACAAAAAGGCCATTCATTCCTTATAATTCCAGCATTTGAAATAAATTCATCAAGAAAATGTGTTTATTTTCAGTTCTCATAAGAATTATTTTAACTGCGCCTGACGGTTACGGAAAGTAGTTTGGCATGGGAGTTTACTGGGATATAAATTTTGGACAGAGACTTGCTAAGGACCAATCAAATTGTGTAAATATTTTTGTGCTGGAATTATAAAATCAGTAAACTTGTTTCATAAATACTATATTAAATCATCACTCGTGTAAGATCCTATAATTATATGATCTGAGCATGTAAGCACACTACTGGTATATTAGTAATACAAAATGTAGCTGGTTAGAAATACAAAATTGTCAGGTATGAAAAATAATTACAATATTGCACATTAATTGCATATTGTTAAAAAATTACAAAATGATATCATCTGTGCTGTTGAAGTCACTAACAATCTTGCACCTTAGGCTATACAAAAGTAATTAGGTTCTCAGATTGCGGAAAGTTACATGGAAGGGTTTATTTTTGCAACCCTCACTATGCGGGAGACGGAAATTGTCGTCTGCTGTTTTTAATTTTTGCCTCAATTCTTGACGACAAAAAAACTGGTTTTGACAGCACATGAGAATCATCTCCAGTGGAGACGATTCTCATATGTTGGCAAAACAGAGTTTTGTCGCCAAATATTGAAAATAAAGCATTTCCAGCAGACGACAACATTTAATTCAGAATAGTAAGGGTTGATATATTTTTTGTATGAGATTCTGGTCTCGGATTTATTTCATGTTACTATTTTACATGTCAATTTAGCTACTATAACCTCTGTAGACATGAAAGATCACCAGATTTTCGACAGACATGATTGGATTAACGTACTTTTGCAAATTTATAATATGTTTTTATTTGTCCATGATGAGGAATAAAGCTCTGACGCATGTATTTTTCTGAAGCGGAAGTATCTGAGAACCAAAGTACTTATTTATTATGGCCTTAACTTGATGTTTACATGTTGCTGTGACTAGGAAGTATGGTCTTTATAACCAGTGTAGAGCAAGATCAGCTTTGTGAATCACACAGTCTGATCAGTTTCTGCACTGTTTCTGCATTGCAATTCCGTCGGTGAAAATCCATTATCCCGTGAACACAGTGCGTATGTGCCGTGAATTAAGCACGGTGCCGTGAAACATTTTTCATATCCTGTCAATACGACCTAATCACTGCGTATGAATATGTGCAGTGGCTGTGGTTATTTTTTTGCATTTTAAAGCCATATGTAGGTGTTGACGGGATAAATATAATAGTAGGTTAGTGCCGTGAATAGGAAAAAAATATCTGGCGCGGCACGGAAACGGGATGTACTCGGCAGAGCCTCACCCATCCCGTTTCCTGAGCCATGCCATATATATTTTCCCATTCATGGCTCTAACATACTACATGTATTCTCTATTATTCTTCCAAAAGCACAGATCAGGAGCTACTAGCTGGAGAAAAGTGGATGACGGCATTTGTGACCAGTGTAGCTCGGAGCCTCCGAGCTACACTGGTCACAAATGCCGTCATCCACTTTTCTCCAGTCACAGCCACAGATATAGTACATTTTAAAGCAGACAACACATGAGATTAACCTGTTACTACCACAATTATTATATATGTATCAAATAGCAATAACAAAATAAAACAAGTTATGTCAAAACATTAATTAATAATGTAAAAATATGTTGACAAAATCCTGGATATACATATAACTACAGCTGAATCTCGTTATCTCGATATACCTGCTTATCTCGATATACGTCCCAGGTCCCGCCAGAATTCCCCATATAGATAATTTTACTCCTGATAACTCGATATCGGATATGTCGATATATCGGTTTAGTCGAAGTGGAAATCAAGTCCCGATAGTATGTTTCCTTCACATTTGTATTCTGATATGTCGATGCGAAAATTAAGCGCCCGGCGCCACCAAGTCTGAATCAGCACGATTATCTCAGGTAAGTTTTCACACGTCTATAGAAACCAAAGACACCGCCGCCGCTAAAATGCGTTTAAAGTTGCCTGTCCAGTTAAAACAGTTCACTTAAAACCATAATTAATCAATTAAACTTAATGTGATATCAAATCTCTTTTAACAGAAAAATGAATTAAACGGTGTAGCAATAAGTAAATCGTAGATGTTTGAGGGAGAAATTTTCAATTTTATGATAAATTTATTAATTTTTATTATACTGAATTTATTACATTATCACAGCCATTTTGGCTGTGATAATGTAATAAATTCAGTATAATAATTCTGCATACTTCTAATCATCAAATATATGCAGTAGTTAGTACTGTATGAAATAATGCATTTTGGGAAAAGTAAATGATTATACTCCCTCAAAGTATACTTTGCTAGAAAAGTATACTTTGCAATTTTGATGAAATCGGCTACAGGACACGTAATTCAGTTGACTAACGAGTACACAGGATGTACATGTGTTAGTCAACAGAATTACGTGGGCCAGGCGGCCCGTTTCACTAAACTTTGTATGACTAAAATGTTCGCAAGTGCAGTTATGATAGTCTGTAAATTTCACATTAACAATGTTTTCTTGTAAATAATTATTGGATATAGATTTATTGAGCATAGGCTGCATATGCAGCCTCTGTTCATTAAATGTAAATCCATCAATTGAAATTTCCAGCCTGTCCTACGTTTGCACTTACACACATTTTAGTCATACAAAGTTACAAAGTTTAGTGAAACAGACTCCTGATGTCAAGTGAAATATATTCTGTACCCAACAAAGACGGGTGTTTATTATATTTATTAAATACTTTGTTTAAAAATAGTATTTTATATTTTTACACTGCCTAATCAGAATGTTAGAATTAAAACATTTTCCTTTAAGTTCTAAAACAAAACACAATAAATATTCACATTGTTATATTTAAATCACATTAACTCATAAAAGCATCAAACCGTAGACCGCTACTCACAACAATTGTTGTCTGCGGTTGCTTGTATATCTTGCCTTATTTGTCAATAAAAACATGGTTTGACAGCACTTCAGAATCATTTCCAATGGAAATGATTCTGAAGTGCTGTCAAAGGATGTTGTAAATTATTCTAAAGTGCTGTTAAAGCATGTTTTTGATGATAAAAATGGAAAATAGACAGCAGACAACAAAACAATAAGATAGCGGTCTAAGGGTTAACTCTAAACCATTTTAAAAACCACGCCCATTTTACACGAGTGTACATGGTTGTCTCTATTCATTATGCATCAGTATATTCCTCAGGGTTTGCAGATTAAAAAGACAGTTTGTCTACTTTTAAAAAAAATACTCCAAAGTTTCAATGCAATTCTGCAACATTGAAAACGGTACCAGAGATAATATATAAATAACATTTATGAATTGTTGTGCAAATGACTGCAACAAAAAGTTTTTTAAACTGAATGCAGAAAATAATGTTTTTCAAAAGATGTACAATAAACATAAAATTTGGCAAGAAAGATAAAATATTTTATGCATGTTTTTTATTAATAAATAGAATATTTTTATATGTAATATTTACACTTTACATAATTCATAATGGAAACGCCCATTTGACGTATTTCATTTATGTCCCAATTAATTACATTAGCCCCACGTGATGTCACGCAACGTTGTTTGGACTCAACACACTTTTAACAGATCAACTGTTTTTCCGCCTACAGTAAACGCTGCAGCACACTATTTCTTCACTTTGCTTCAAATTTAAAACCATGTACATCAAGTGAAAAATATTCCAAGACACTAGATGTAATACACCAGTCAATGTAATGCCCCACCCACCTCCCCCATCACTAGCCAGGAGAATAGTGGGGCATTTAAAGTACCATAATAACCCTAAATATTCAGACACCATATACTTGGGGAAATACATACATATACAGTAGCGCTTTTCTGCAGGTCAACTATACGTATTACCAATACTATACGCATACTATACGGTATACCAATACAATATGTTTTCTATACGATATGCATACAATGTATAGTATAAACGTACGGTATGTTTGTACCGTACATACCAACCAATATCGTATAGATATACCATTCAAATCGTACGTTTATACAATTTTTATTCATGTGTATAATTCTGGTACGTTTGTATCGTACAAACATACCAGATTTGTGTACAGTATAAATGTACCAGAATACCGTATATTAACGGTGTTGCCGTGTACTATTTTCTCTAATACTTGGTCCGCCTCGGCAGTTTTTTGTTCATAATATTCAGAAATGCGTAATATTACTAATCTATCTCTGTGTTTCATGAAATATATTTAAAGAAACTGTGATATTGTCTGTAAATGACGTCGATATATATCCACAAAACAAGAAACAAAATCCAATTAAATAATGAAATAATGAAAAACTTGTGATTGTTTACGAGATACGATTCGATAGGGGCCTATGCCTAACTAGAGTTTAATCTCTCACCCGGTGTTGTTACTAGCAACAATAAACCGGCATCAATAAATAAAACAACAGCACAAACGTATCTGTGTTCCAATCCAAAATTTTATCCCATCTATTTAATTCAAAGTGACTAGAAAATCAGCGGTATTGGTGATCTGTTTTTTTGGTGCGCAAATATAAATCGACGGGTTATTGTGAGACAAACAGTGAAACATTGACCATGACAATTTCTTGGACAAAACAAAATGTCGATCGTCACTACCGTTCCGAATATCAAGAGCAAATTACTAGACACCACCATGCTCACAATATATTTATTTTCATATACAATCAAATTATAATGTGTGGTCTACGGTATAATATGGCAAAACTTAGCACCAATTTAGCGTTTTGTTTACCTTTTTCGTCAGTATCAAATTACGTTTTCCTATTCTGTTAACATTATTTCGACGCGATCCTATAGTCGACATGACAATTTCTGAGATATAACACAACTTTTCATAATGTCTTTCAATTTCAAGCTGCAAGACACTGTGAATTGCATATTAACCATAATAACATGGTGAACATAGTGATAATAATTTTAAAAGAAAAGCATATTTTAATTTTCGAAACCTGATAATAAAAAAAAAATAAAAAATTTCTTTTGGAATTAGATTTCTATTACTGCAAACGTTCTGCTCTGGTGCGCATCTTTCTATTGGCCCGAATCAAATTTTGTGAAGATAATATTTATTCCGGTGATAGCCATTTCTTTAAAATAAAACAGAGTGAGAAAGATAAATAACGGCCCGGAATCGAACCAGGGACCTCATGTTTACCGTACCATGCCCATGGCTCTACCGAGCAAGCTAACAAGGCACAGATCATAAAATTCTTCTCCACCAAATTGAAATTCGTCCTCGAATTCCATGTTTAATTTTGTCTCCGAATTCCATATGTTTGGGTACAATTTTGGGAGTATTTATCAGTCCCGGTCCTTCGTTGGGCAACAATTGTCACTGGGCAGATATATTTCCACGCTGAATTCCATATTTGTGGAACATTTCTTCATCAGTCACGACTCCACGTTGGGAGTAGTTGCGGCAAGTAACTGCAGAATACTCGTGCAATTATCGTCCGTACCCAGAGTTACGGTGCTCCATAGGTTTTTCCTGCAGAGTACCGAATCGGATCTCATTCGCGCTTTAGCTGTTAATTGTGACATATTCTTCTGTACTTATTACACAGAAATGAATGTAAGTATAATACTGACATTTCTTTCAATTGAAAAATACAGAAAATATGTCTCAATTAACAGTTGAAGTGCAAATCAGATGTGATTTGGTACTTTGCAGGGGAAACCGACGGAGAGCACCATAACTCTCGGTACGGACGATACGGGAGTATTCTGCAGAGTTACTTCCCGCAACTACGTTGGGCACTAAATGTCACAGGGTGAGAAAGATGCGCACCAGCCCGGAATCGAACCGGGGATCTCTGGTTTACCACACCATCGCTCTACCTACTGAGCAAACCGGGCACAAATACACACTTATTCACCATAGTGATCACTATTCAACCAAAAATTCACAAGCTAGAAGTTATGCCAAATTGTTACAGTCAATGTCACAGATTATGCTCTTGGCGACATTACCGGACACAAATTTGTCCATCAATTTGATCAAATAAACTGCGGAATCTGACAGATAACACTACGACAGGGCATGGAAACATCATTATTCTGGTAATTGGATTAAAAATAGTGGATATTAAGATCAATATGTGAGGCGCTGACAGAACCTTTAACATTTTTTATCACGATAGCAGCTACAGGGATTGTTGGACGCATTTATTTAGAGAAACAAGAGATTACAACCCGCATGGATAATATACTAAGTGACATTTTGATCAGTCGCCCATCGCACCAGGACCAGTTTAGCTCTTGATTAGTCGGCCATCGCACCAGGACTAGTATAGCACTCGATCAGTCGGCCATCGCACCAGGACTAGTTTAGAACTTGATCAGTCGACCATCGCACCAGGAATAGTTTAGCCCTTGATCAGTCGCCCATCGCACCGGGACTAGTTTAGCCCTTGATTAGTCGGCCATCGCACCAGGACTAGTATAGCACTCGATCAGTCGGCCATCGCACCAGGACTAGTTTAGAACTTGATCAGTCGGCCATCGCACCAGCACTAGTTTAGAACTTGATCAGTCGACCATCGCACCAGGAATATTTTAGCCCTTGATCAGTCGGCCATCGCACCGGGACTAGTTTAGCACTTGATCAGTCGGCCATTGCACCAGGACTAGTTTAGAACTTGATCATTCGGCCATCACACCAGGTCTAGTATAGCACTTGATCAGTCGGCCATCGCACCGGGACTAGTTTAGCCCTTGATCAGTCGGCCATCGCACCAAGACTAGTATAGCACTCGATCAGTCGGCCATCACACCAGGACTAGTTTAGAACTTGATCAATCGGCCATCGCACCAGGACTAGTTTAGCCCTTGATCAGTCGGCTATCGCACCAGGAATAGTTTAGCCCTTGATCAGTCAGCCATCCCACCGGGACTAGTTTAGCCCTTGATCAGCCGGCCATCGCACCAGGACTAGTATAGCACTTGATCAGTCGGCCATCGCACCAGGACTAGTTTAGAACTCGATCAGTCGGCCATCACCAGGACTAGTATAGCACTCGATCAGTCGGCCATCGCACCAGGACTAGTTTAGAACTTGATCAGTCGGCCATCGCACCAGGACTAGTTTAGCCCTTGATCAGTTGGCCATCGCACCAGGAATAGTTTAGCCCTTGATCAGTCGGCCATCCCACCGGGACTAGTTTAGCCCTGGATCAGACGGCCATCGCACCAGGAATAGTTTAGCACTTGATCAGTCGGCCATCGCACCGGGACTAGTTTAGAACTTGATCAGTCGGCAATCGCACCGGACTAGTTTAGCCCTTGATCAGTCGGCCATCCCACCAGGAATAGTTTAGCCCTTGATCAGTCGGCCATCCCACCGGGACTAGCTTAGCCCTTGATCAGTCGGCCAGCGCACCAGGATTAGTATAGCACTCGATCAGTCGGCCATCGCACCAGGACTAGTTTAGAACTTGATCAGTCGGCCATCGCACCAGGACTAGTTTAGAACTTGATCAGTCGACCATCGCACCAGGAATAGTTTAGCCCTTGATCAGTAGCCCATCGCACCGGGACTAGTTTAGCCCTTGATCAGTCGGCCATCGCACCATGACTAGTATAGCACTCAATCAGTCGGCCATGCACCAGGACGGAGCTTTCACCAGAACTAGTTTAGAACTTGATCAGTCGGCCATCGCACCAGTACTAGTTTAGAACTTGATCAGTAGACCATCGCACCAGGAATAGCTTAGCCCTTGATCAGTCGGCCATCGTACCGGGACTAGTTAGCACTTGATCAGTCGGCCATCACACCAGGACTAGTTTAGCACTTGATCAGTCGGCCATCGCACCAGGACTACTTCAGAACTTGATCAGTCGGCCATCGAACCAGGACTAGTATAGCACTTGATCAGTCTGCCATCACACCGGGACTAGTTTAGCCCTTGATCAGTCGGCAATCGCAGCAGGACTAGTATAGCACTCGATGAGTCGGCCATCGCACCAGGACTAATTTAGAACTTGATCAGTCGGCCATCGCACCAGGACTAGTATAGCACTCGATCAGTCGGCCATCGCACCAGGACTAATTTAGAACTTGATCAGTCGGCCATCGCACCAGGACTAGTATAGCACTCGATCAGTCGGCCATCGCACCAGGACTAGTTTAGAACTTGATCAGTCGGCCATCACACCAGGACTAGTTTAGCCCTCGATCAGTCGGCCATCACACCAGGAATAGTTTAGAACTTGATCTCAGTCGGCCATCACAAGGAATAAGTTTTAGACTTGATCAGTCGCCATCCCCACCCGACCCTAGTTTTAGCCCCTTTGTCAGTCGGCCATACCAGGAATAGTTTTTAGAAATTGATCAGCGGCCATCCACCGGACTAGTTTAGCCCTTGATCAGTCGGCCATCGCACCAGGATAGTATAGACTTGATCAGTCGGCCATGCACCAGGTCTAGTTTAGAACCTTGATTCAATCTGGCCATGCACCAGGACTAGTTTAGCCCTTGATCAGTCGGCCATCCCACCAGGAGTAGCCCTTGATCAGTCGGCCATCCACCACGACTGTTTAGCCTGTCAGTCGGCCATCCACCAGGATTTAGTATAGCACGATCAGTCGGCCCATGCCACCAGGACTAGTTTAGACTTGATCAGTGGCCATCGCCATGGATAGTTTAGAACTTGATCAGTCGGACCATCGCACCAGGAATAGTTTAGCCTTGATCAGTCTTGCCATCGCACCAGGAATAGTTTAGCCCTTGATCAGTCGGCCATCGCACCAGGACTAGCATAGCACTCGATCAGTCAGCCATCGCGCCATGACTAGTTTAGAACTTGATCAGTCGGCCATCGCACCACGACTAGTTTAGAACTTGATCAGTCGGTCATCGCACCAAGACTAGTATAGCACTTGATCAGTCGGCCATCGCACCAGGACTAGTTTAGCACTTGATCAGTCAGTCACGTCATCCTGCGTTACAGACAGAAGTGAAGTGGTGGGAGGGGGGAGGGGGGGGGGGGTGTAGTGTAGTCCCCGGCGGTGGTGCGGAGTACAATGATGAATTACTGATGAATTACTGTATTGAAGAGACATGTATAAGATGCACTGTGATACCGTACTTCACAATCCTCTGTTTTAAATTGTTTCTGTATCGTAAAACTGAAAATGTATTAATTTTGAAAAACTTAAAATTGTGGCGGATAATCGAAATGAAAACCGGATGTTTACATGCGAAATGAACCGGTGCATCGGTATATTTTAACTGCACGATGACCCCACTGTATATTCATACCATATCCGTACGGATATATCGTATATACGAACGGATATCGTATGTTTGTATAATATTTGTATAGTACGTTTTTAGAAATGTAAACAAACTATACTATACTATACTATACTATACTATACTATACTATACTATACTATACTATACTATACTATACTAATACTAATCTATTACTATACTATACTATACTATACTATACTATACTATACTATACTATACTATACTATACTACTATACTATACTATACTATACTATACTATACTATATACTATACTATACTATACTATACTATACTATACTATACTATACTATACTATACTATATATACTATACTATACATACTATACTATACTATACTTATATACTATACTATACTATACTATACTATACTATACTATACTATACTATACTATACTATACTATACTATACTATACTATACTATACTATACTATACTATACTATACTATACTATACTATATCATACTATACATATACTATACTATACTATACTATACTATACTATACTATACTATACTATACTACATATACTATACTATACTATACTATACTATACTATACTATACTATACTATACTATATACTATACTCTACTATATATACTATATACTATATACTATACTATTTACTACTATACTACTACTACTATACTATACTATACTATACTATACTATACTATACTATACTATACTATACTATACTATACTATACTATACTGATATCGTATGTGTATATATGTAGTACGTAGTATGTACAAAACTATACTATACTATACTATACTAATACTAATACTATACTAATATACTAATACTATACTATATAATACTATACTATACTATACTATACTAATACTATACTATACTAATACTAATACTAATATACTATACTAATAACTATCTATACTATACTATACAATACTACATACTATACTATACTATATATACTATACTATACTATACTATACTATACTATACTATACTATACTACTATACTATACTATACTATACTATACTATACTATACTATACTATACTATATATACGTATAGTATGATACGGTACAAACGTACGATATGCTCATTAAATATACCAATACTATACGATTACGATATGTATACGATATTAGTACGTACAAATAGGTAAGGAGCAGAAAAGCGCTACTGTATATGGTTTCCCCACAAGAGTGAGCATGCCAATATTTAACCCTTTCAACACTACAGGCCTGAGTAGCGATATAGGCAAAAAGTGTAGATCCAGATGAGCCGGCTTGTGACGAGCCATCTCATCAGGCTCTGCACTTTTTGCAAGTAATTTTCGTATTTTTGAAAACATAAACACCCACTTTTCATAAATGGATTAGTCTGAAAATTATTTTGTGACGATTTGATTGGTTGCAAAATTAACATATCAAAATCCATTCCAGTTAGTTAAGGGTGAAAAGGTTATGGTACCATTAATTTTGCAGCCATGTGTGCCATTGTGAAAGGTTAAATCCCTGGCATGTGCCAATATATGTCCCGCTATTCCCTCAGCTAAAGTGGGTGGGCGATTACTTCGGCTCGTGCATAAATGACTTACATCCATCAACGCATACTTTTGGAATAGAATAGAAACATTGTGCAATAGTGGCAGATATGTCACAAAGCTAATGATAGGAAGAATGTAATATACATTCTCAAATTATTTTACCATTAGCAATTTGATTTATGTGAAAATGCACAATCTGTCGTATGCTGTTTCTAAGAATAGATTGCAGTTTTAACTCTCCACACTGAACATTATCATCTTGCTGTTTATTTATTATTTTCAATTTGACTAAAAGAAAACATGGCAGGTGCTTGAGAATGGAGCATTGAGCATGGAGTATTGAGATTAAATCTCAATACTCCATGCTCAATGCTCCATTCTCAAAGCATGTTCTCTTTTAGACAAATTGAAAATAAAAAGTAAACAGCAAGACGATAAAATTCAGTGTGGAAAGGAAAAACTGCAATCTATTCTTGGAAACAGAAACAGGATATGAAAGATTGTGCATTTTCACATAAAGCTAATTGCTAATGGTAATATAATTTTCTAAATTGATCAGAGGGTTGGTTGGTTGGTTGGTGGGCACCATAGAAACCACACTATCCTGATCTGATGACAGGTATCCTTACCACACCAGCTCACTTGGTCATCAATGAGCTATACTGGAAAGGATGGATTCACTATTGAGGTATGAACGCACCATATATCCCATACGACGCCACGTTTTGCATGAACAAATATATGATTATATAAGTAGGTCATTCTTTGAATTCACAGATATAAAACAACAATACAATATCAGTAATAACGATTATTTAAAATATTACAAGATTGTAGCAAGCATAACTACAGATTGGAAGAGACAGATCAGAAACGAAAGCATAAATGGAATAAACACAAATAATAGAAAGAATCAAATCTACAAAAGAATGTAACAAAATGCTATATACTATGCTTCTTAACTCTTTGCATGCTAGCGGCGAAAATATCCGCCAAACAAATTAGGACTACATGTATATGTTTTATTTCTCCCTGTAAATATGTCTTGGAATTTCATTAGAATTGAGTCCTCAGGACTCAATTCTAATGAAATTCCAAGACATATTCATGACATTTACAAGGAGAAATAAAAGAAAATATGATGAATTTTTGTCCGCTAGTTTTGAACTATTTATAGCCCACAAGTTTCCCAGCATGCAAAGAGTTAATAGTCAAACAAATGTTGTTTATAAAGCAAGAAGAAAATGGAATGAAGAATTTGTCGATAAAAATATTAACTGGAATGTAGTAAACACACATTATTTTCAAAGCACAATAAGTTCTAAACTAAGAAATTTTCAATACAAATTTCTAATGAAAATTGTAGCAACAATTGATTACTTGTACAAATGTAACAGTCAATTCTAATGTGTGTGACTTCTGTACCATGGCCCAGGAAACAAATAAATATCTATTTTGGGAATGCAATAAAAGTCAGCATTTCTGGTCATAAGTGGGCTCCTTTTTCAAGGATCATAATGTTTAAATGTAATCTAGATTTTCATTTAATAAGTTTTGGACATTATAAACAAAAAAGTATATTCTTAAACCTGTGCATTATATTTGGAAACTATTTTATATAGTCTTGTAAATTAAGGAATGCAGAACCAAACTTTTCTGATTTTAAAAGATATTTAAAAAAAAAGAGAAGATATTGAGAGAGATATAGCTATAAATAAAAAGAGAAGATATTGAGAGAGATATACCTATAAATAAAAATAAAGTTGCTACACATGAACACAAGTGGGATGGAATACAACTACGTAGATTAACAATGCACAACGTACATATAATGCTCTTGTTGCATAGAGACCCGAAGTAGTAGACATACTAATGTGTATTATGACGTTGCTTGATTCAAATCTATCATCTCCTTCCACCTCTCTCTCCTTTTCTATGTTCCCTCTAGCCTCAACTCTACTCCTAAAATCCTTATAACCATTAACACTCTCAAATATATTAATTTATTTATCATGTCTATGCATGTCAATTCACATGTCAATTCACATGGATACATGTCAAAGTACACGACAATAATACTTTTATTGTATGTTTATATATAATTATGTCTACATGTTGAATTTAATTTGTGTTTATACATGATTTTATCAAGTAACCTATCTTGTATTGACCGAGTACATACTGACTGATAACATATTGTTGTATCAGGCATTGACCTGATACAAACATCCGGGTTACAACGAAGCTAAAACTGACGTTCCATTGGTCGGATGACGTCACGTGATGTTACCGTATGACGTCAGTGTAATGACGCAACGTAAAAAAGTCTGCATTCTGTCCATAGACAATGTCATCTGTGGTCATTTTCGAGCGACAACAAAGTGAAAACTGACGTTCCATTGGTCGGATGACGTCACGTGACGTTACCGTATGACATCAGTGTAATGACGCAACGTAAAAAAGTCTACATTCTGTCCATAGACAACAACGTCATCTGTGGTCATTTTCGAGCATAAAACGCTACCTGATAAATAGAATACCAGGCTACTGTCTTTTGATATCAAGTTTATCAGGCTCGGCTCGGAAACGGTATGAATTCCTCGGCAAGCCTCGGAAATCCTACGCGTTTCCTAGCCTTGCCTGATAAACTTGATATCAATATACACTAGCCTGGTATTCTCTATATATCTGGAAATAAAAAATACAAAACCAGGAATCCACACTGGATACCACATGATGACCACACAAAAAGTTCCAACATGAACGCATACATATTTGAGATAAGACACGTGATTTTGTACCCAAGATGATGTGGGAGTTTTCATGAAAAATCTATACAGAAACTGTGACATTTTCTGTAAATGACGTCGACAGCTGACAAAATGTTCAGAACAAATGCGGTATTTGCTATGAAAATTTTGTTCACCTTCAACGTCAGGAAAATATTGCAAACTTTGTAACTCAGTTTTCATGACATAACGCACATCTTCCAGGGTACAAAATCATATGGCTCGTCTCATATGTGGCTGTCGCTGGAAAATGGAGCTTAATATTCGATTTGTGACCAGTGTGGCTCCTGATCACATAGCACACTCCCATAGCCTGAAAACGATCTATATTTGTAGTTAGAAGCATAACGGTGGTTCATCAATGGAATGGTGAACAGTGCAGATCCTGATCAGATGCAGTCTGATCTGGATCTACACTGGTCGCAAAAACCATAAGCCCCATTTGTCCAGTCACAGCCATGCATGTACAATGATTTGTAGAACACCATTTTTATAAAGTCTACTGTGTAAAGACCAGCACCAACTCTACACGATTGCTACCAGAGGAATAATGTGTGTATTCTAGTATGTATATGTCTACAGTGTAAATATGCATAACTACCCGTCTTACCGTCAGTGTTCATATACTTACATTCATGGAAGCATACTAAAATTGCGCATTCATATACATAAATGTACATACATTGAAAGTACATTATACACATCATGCTTATGCTGTAGTTTATGGACCATACTGATCATGCTGATCAGCTTGTGAAAAAGCACAATCTGATAAATATTTAAATGATAGACAAATAATGGAAACAATGGCCACAAACTGTTCCACGTTACAAGATACATTTCTTCAGCTGAAATATATTTATTAACACTTAGAATGCGGGAACCGAAAATAGTTGTCTGCTGTTAATTCATACTTTGTCTTTTCTCTCAGTAAAAACATGGTTTGGCAGCATTTTAGAATCATTTCCATTGGAAATGATTCTAAAGTTCTGCCAAACCAAACTTTGATGAGAAAAATGGAAAAAATATTCAGCAGACGACACAAATTAATTCAGCATTGTAAGGGCTAAGAGAGCTTGCTGGAATAGACAAAAAAGATTGGTTATACACTGCAGCTCCATTATAACGCGATTGTCGGGGTCCATGATTTCAAATCGCGATCGAATCCGATCGCGCTATAAAATTTCGGGACATGCACGGGTACTGGTATCATCCGCATTTCGGTTAGCAACTATTGCGGGAATTCCATATCATTATGCCAGCATGATAAAGTTTCACAATCTTGATACTTGCTTGTACAGACCCAAAATCTCCAGTATTTGCACCCATGATATTTGTGTTTGTTTGTTTGTTTATTGATGTTTAACGGCCTATCAACAACAGCTAAGGTGATTTAAGGTCGGGGCAATGAGTTCGATTCCGTATATAACCTGCAGCATTGCGGGGAAAATCCCAAAATCAGAACGGAATATTTACATCGAGAAAAAATATATTTAGCCCTGAAATTAGAATAACCCGACCTGATGCCAGGTCCATACCACACCAGTCACTTGGCCCCTTCCCCTCAAATAGGATTACGAATAATCGTAATACTCACATAAGGGGTATAACCAGATTCAACTGTCACATACAAAATGCCAAAGACGTATGTGAGGGCCAAACCAGGTCTCCAGTCGGAATTCCGGTAAGGATGAACTCCGATCGTTAAATTATCCATCGCATACTCTCACCTGCCACCCGTAAATTGCATCAATGATTTTATTTGTAAATTTAAGATTGTGAGCTTTGACAAGACACCACTGAAACACAAGGTCCACCGACTATGCTACGTAAGTGTAGATCTTGATCATCAAGCACTTTTGGAGCCAATTCTAATCTGTTTGCTTACACCGGAGACATTTCAGAATGGTGAACCAAATAAGCTGTGCTCAGACGCTGAAATGGGTCACAAATGAAGGGATCAGTGCAAGAAGGGGGCTAAGTCCATAAAGGACTTAGCCCCCTTCTTGCACTGACCCCTTCAAATGTCATGAGGTCACATGTAAGTGAATATGGACCAGTCCATGTGGTTTTATTCCTTATCGCAAATGAATATTTTCCTCAGCCAAATTTTCTGAAAATGACAAGGAACGTTGGTAGAACTTTTACGGTAGATGTGAAGAAAAAAAATCAGCATCTGCTCTGAAAGTTCTTCCAACTTTATCTCAGCTCCCAAATCCGACTTCCAGAGATAATATTCAAATCTTTCATCAGGTACATTACAAATCTATTAAGATATAGATCTAATCACAGAGCAGAGAACTTCAAAAGCAGTTTGGCAGGGATATTTTCCAATTGTTTTCTCAGATAATGTTCGAGTATAAAGACATACAATCGCAGAGCACAGATCTTCGAAATATTTCCAGGGGTAGTTTTTAAATATGTTATTGGATGATTTTCAAGTACATTAAGGCATTGAAGAACATAAGTTTTCCAGCGACAACTCTGAAATATCTATTCGGATCATTTTCAGTACGATAAAGCATATTATCCCGTCAACATAGTGCGTATGTGCCGTGAAACACGGTGCCGTGAAACATTTTTGATATCCTGTCAATACGACCTATTCACTGCATATGAATATTTGCAGTGATTGGTGTTATTTTTGTAGGTGTTGACGGGATAAATAGAATAGTAGGTTAGTGCCGTGAATGGGAAAAATATCTGGCGCGGCACGGAAACGCCCATCCCGTTTCCTAAGCCTTACTAGATATTTTTTCCCATTCACGGCACTAACCTACTATTCTCTATAAGCACATGACCACATAGACAGGTCCATATATGAAGATACATACATCGTCGGCGTTACCGGGTCTGGCGAATAGATCAATCAGCCTGTCATTGTACAACTCCAGCATGTAGGCATCCACCTTAACGTTGAACTTGTTCCTGGAATATAGCAATTTGTAAAATGAGATAAGCCAAGTGATTTTGTACCTAATAACATGTTCAATATCTCATGAAAAATATTTACAAAACATACAATATTTTCGGCAAATGACGTCAAAAGTTGACGAAATTTGCATAGCAAATTTCTTCATCTTTCGACATCATTTACAGAAAATAATTATCCCAGTTCTGTTTGTACGACTAAAATGTTTGTAAGTGCAAAATTAAAATGTACAACAAAGTTCGCATTGCCTATTTTATGACCCTTAAATTTAGGTGGAAAAAGCTAGCATTAACGTTAATGTGTGAAGTGAATTTATAGAAATAATCATACAAACATTTTTATTGTAAAAAGTTTAGTGAAATGGCCCCTGATCTGGCGACAGGCTTACATATTTTAAGACTTGTTGATCCGAATTATTCTGGGCTGGGCCTAATAAACTTGATATCAACAGACACCAGCCTGGTTTTCTATTTACCAGATACAGCGTGTACGGTTTCTTTACTGTATGGGTGGGGAATGAATATACAGAAGATAATCATGTACAAGAAGTTATAGGAGAATGGAGAAACACGCACGCATCTACTGAATGTGAAAATCTATTGACTATGAAATTTATTTGACTTTGACCTTGGGCACGGCTAGCATGGGTGGGGTGGGGAATGAAACTATGGATGATAATAAACAAGCATCCTTATATCCCATTTTTGCTACGCGATGGGATAATAAGTGTATCGTGCTGCTGGTAAGCGATTGGCATAGAAAGTATGGTGAACTATAAATAGTTACAATACATTGATTAATCACACATTCTCACCTGAGCTCGTTAATAAGATCAAATATCCTGTTGAAGGCCCGTGGTGCGATGCCGGGGTGATTCTGCTCCTTGTCACCAATCATGGTGAATGTCTTACCGCTGCCCGTCTGTCCGTACGCGAATATACAAACATTGAACCCATCCACGGCTGACTGTATCAGGTTCTGTGAGGGAACACAGGGAGAAAACTGGGTTAGTGTCGTTTGATATCAAATGTATCAGGCAAGATTTGGAAACAAAGGTATTGTCATATGCAAAACACTTTGTTTAACCCATTACATGAGGAAAACACAATTTTACGGGTATGAATTTAAAAAAAAAAAAATATATTTTTGTTATTTCTTAATGAAAGTATATGTTGTAACCACTCATTTGAACCGTCTTGACGAGACGGTTCAAATGGTGGTCACGACATATATTTCTGAATGTATATAAAGAAAATATTTAGGATTTTCCACAAACAAAATGGTGTATCCTTAGCATGAAATGGGTTAAAGTGTGTGGAGTCTGAAGGGCACCTCGCTTGCAAACTTCATCCACACGAAATGTTCAGCTTATCACAGTAAAAGCAAATAGCCCATGGTTTTATTATTATACATGTATTTACAACAAATTGTATCTAAATGTATTGTTATTGCGATACAACCAGCTTAACCATAATAACCCTAAACATTGGGACACTATTTGTTATGTGAATTGGATATGTACAGTGGAACCTCTCTAAACCGGACACCCTGGGTGTCCGGTTTAGAGAGGTTCCACTGTAAAATAGACAGAGGACTTCAATAAACGCGTGGGTGCTTTGTGATCATGAATATACAGTATGATCGGGGATAAGTGGCATTGAACCTGATCAAAATGAAGCAGAACTAATATTTATTTATGTCCGGTTTAGAGAGGTTCGACTGTATATGTGTTTCCTAGAATACTGTGTCCAAATATCTAGCGTTATTACGGTACTTACGTTTGTATCTTCGAATATCTTCTCCTGGCTGGTATTGTCCAAGAATACCTGGTCGTACTGGAACTCCTTCATGCCCCTCGACCCCTGGATGCTGAGGGTGTACTCATCAGGAGAAGTCACCACCGGCACGTTACCCTGACAACAGATGATACAACCAGGTGATAAAGACAGGTGATACAGACAGGTGATAAAATGGGAACTCCTTCAGGCCCCTTGACCCCTGGATGTTGAGGGTGTATTCATCCGGGGAACTCACAAACGGCACGTTACCTGGTAACTACAACAGGTGATACAGCCTACAGACAGGATATAACCAGGTGATACAGTTAGGTGATACAGTAAGGTGATACAATGGGAACTCCTTCAGGCCCCTCAACCCCTGGATGTCGAGGGTGGAATCATCCGGGGAACTCACCACCGTCACTGATACAGCCTACAAACAGGTGATACAACCAGGTGATACAGACAGGTGATACAACTACATGTAGTTGATACAATGAGAACTTCTTCAGGCCCCTCGACCCCTTGGATGTTGAGGGTGTATTCATCCGGGGAAAACACCACTGGCACGTTATCATGGCAACGACGACAACAGGTGATACAAGCAGGCGACACAAACATAATGCAACCAGGTGATACAACCAGGGGATACAACCAGGTGACACAAACATAATGCAACCAGGTGATACAACCAGGGGATTACAACCAGTAGCCTATTTCACCAACATTGCAAAGTATACTTTTCTAGCAAAGTATAGTTTGAGGGAGAAATTTTCAATTTTAGGATAAATTTATTCATTTTTATCATACTGAATTTATTAAATTATAACAGCCATTTTGGCTGTGATAATGTAATAAATTCAGTATAATAATTCTGCATACTTTTAATCATCAAATATATGCAGTCGTTAGTTCTATATGAAGTAATGCATTTCAGGAACAATAAATGATTACTCCCTCAAAGTATACTTTGCTAGAAAAGTATACTTTGCAATGTTGGTGAAATCGGCTACAGGTGATACACCTAGGTGATGAATTTCTCACAGCATGACAAGCTAGTGGCTCACCAACCAACTCGGGGACAGTGCGCATGGCACATTTCCAAGCCTCACGCGATAAACTTGAGATCAATAGACACAAACAGGGCTCCAGATAAGGTGCATGTTGACGTATTTTACGCACTTATTTTAGCAGAATACACATTGATTATCAAAAATGGGAGTACAAAATACAGCACAGCAATGTGAAAATACGCATGAGTAGTAAAATTCTGTAGTAAAGTAGAAAATTTACTTATTTGAGCTGAAAACAGCAAACACTCACAGTGTTTGCTTTTTGCAGCTCAATTAAGTGAATTTTTAAATGTTTTATTTTTTTTATCATTTGTTCCCTATTTAATAAGGAAGAAAATCAATAATACATTTGTAAAAGTACTATATGCATTAATTTGAAATACGAGGAAATAATACTCTTTAGATACAAAATTTATCTGGATCTCTGCACAAACCTGGTATTCTCTAATACAAACCCACACGATATTGATATCCTGTCTATACATACCCGGGCGAGTTCGTCCTTGCTCATCGGTCGGGAGCGACAGAAGACTCGAATCTTCCCCTTCATGTCCTCCACCATGTTGTAGTATTTCTTACGCAGCACCTAACAACACACGTGCATTAATCCATTAGGGGTATAGCAATTTCAAATATTTTCCACAAATTTTTCTAATTTCTTGTCCAAAATATATGTTGTGATCACTCATTTGAACTGTCTCAAAGAGACGGTTCAAATAGTCATCACAATATATATGTTTGAGACTAAATGAGATTTTTTTTTTAATTCTTCGAGGAATTGTGTATCCTTAGAAAGTGAAGTGCTAAAGGTAGATGAACACGTATGAGGATTTTTTTTTCTAATTTGGAGATTGGTATATCAGAAAATCACAAAATTTAATGGTCTACTAGGCTAGCTACTACAGTTTAATTAACGAGTATAATTTAAACTTTGATATTAAAGGTACATGCCCACTCAGTGGGCACAAAACGTTCTTTATAAGAAACAAATAAATGTATAATTGTGTCACTATTCCACCAGTTTGTGCCTACCGAGTGGGCATGTACCTTTAACACTGGTCGCCAGTCAGTCAGTGAAACACCCATCATGCTTGTCACAAACAGTATAGATCCTCTGTCTGCAAGAACACACAAGCGATAATTGCCTCTATATTTAATCTCCCTACAACAGCTACCTCTATCAAAGCCAATTTTCTATCTTCCCATGGGTGGCTGTTGTAGATTTTCACTGTACTTATACTCCAGGATAAACTACTCACCCTTTCACTTTCAAAGTTCTTGGTAAGTGTAACATTCTCGTCAGCCATTTTTTTGTTGTCTTTCTCCAGGGTTTTCACCTTCACGGCAGCCTCTACGCCATCTTTAGCTGCGACAGCTATCATCTTCAGGTCTGCATTGAGCTTGCCAAGGTCGTGATCCTTCTCCTCCACAGCCTGAAAAAAAACATGGAAAATACTAAAGAGCTCTAGATACTGTCATTTCGGCTAATTCCGCGCATCGGCTAAATAGAGAATAGTAGGTTAGTGCCGTGAATGGGAAAAAATATCCGGCAAGGCCCAAGAATTTCTTTATTTCTCATCAGAAGTATATGTTGTGACCACTCATTTGAACCGTCTCGTCGAGACGGTTCAAATGAGTGGTCACAACATATATTTTGGTTCAGAAATAAGGAAAATAGATAGAGAATAGTAGGTTAGTGCCGTGAATAGGAAAAAATATCTGGCAAGGCTCAGGAAACGGGATGGGCGAGGCTCTGCCGAGCACATCCCGTTTCCGTGCCGCGCCAGATATTTTTTCCCATTCACGGCACTAACCTACTATTCTATTTATCCCGTCAACACCTACAAATGGCTGTAAAATGCAAAAATAGTATTGACTGGATATCAAAAATGTTTCACGGCACCGCGTTTCACGGCACATACGCACTGTGTTGACGGGATAATGCGCAATTCACATCAATTTACGTTGATTCATCCCATTGATGGAATAGCCATTTTGTTTACTAAATTATAGTTCAACTAATAAACTAACCGTCATGTCACTGCATAGTACTACTTCAAGTTCAGTACAAACTTCGCTACATCGATGATCCAGTATGGACATTTTTGTTTACACTACCAGATACACAGAATTATCCCAATAGATTTGAAGTTATAAACACGCAGAGATGATGTAATACATCACACAATTTACGTCATTTACCAACATCAGAATGTGATTACAGTTTACCTTCACAGACTTCTTTGAACTGCCTTGAATGTTCAGCGTATTTGGACTGAATATGGTATAGGCAATGACATGTAAATTTGTTTGGAAATTAAGTCTTAGGTGAACAGAATTAGCCGAGATCACATTTAATACATGTAAACTATGTCCCTAATGAGTATTATGGTATTATACTCCCTGAATCAGGGCTTCTAAAATTTCAGAATGCCAATCGGTCCAGAGTCCAGACGTAACACTGTCGGCCATTGTCGGCCTGAAGGATCAGACCACCCCCCCCCCCCCACCCCTTGCTCTATTAACCCATGTGAAAAAATAAATGTACAATCAGGGAGTCCCTGATTGTAAATTTATTTTTTCACATGGGTTACTGAAATATTATACTCACTGATTTCAATTTTATTGCCAATGGATTTGCTGCAATTATCACATGTACAGCCGACCGGCCACCTGGGAATAGCGGCCACCTGTCCACAATGGCCAGTTAAAATCTCCCCATTTTTCTTGTGAGTTGCACATGTATACCAATAGAGAGTTATTACGGAATATTTAAACCTTCCATAAATTCATAATGAACAGGCCCAGTCAATGTATTGCGTTTATATCCCAAACCATTACATTAGCCCCATGTGACATTGCAAGACATTGATTTGTTAATGTTTGTATGGCGTCATTAATTTCCACTACATTGTTAATAATGGCACGCTATCGACAGGCAACATAACTGTTTCATGAACTGCATTTTGAAACTATCCGAACATGCAATGTAAATGTAAGTAATAAAACAATGGGCTGTTGTGTTTACTGTAGTATGAAAAACATTTGGTCTGTTTAAAGGACTCCTCGCAAACTTTAACCCTTACTACGCTGATTTAAATGCTGTCGTCTACTGGAAATGTTTTATTTTCAATATTTCTCCACAAAAACCTGGTTTTGACAACACATGAGAATCGTCTCCACTGAAGACGATTCTCATGTGCTGTCAAAACCAGGTTTTTATGGAGAATTAAAGCAAAAATGAAAAACAGCAAACGGCAATTTTCGTCAACAGCGTAGGAAGGGTTAAACAGCCCATGGTGTAATTCCTTAAATGTAATCCAATAAGCGGACCTTTGTGAGTTTTTTGTTCTCATCATCAGCTGTCTTGAGTCCTTCGATGAGTTTCTCCGATTTGTCTTTCTCCCAGCCGAGTTTCTTTTCCAGTTCTTTGACAACCTTCTCCTGCTTCGCTCCTTTCTTTGTCTGAAACAGAAAGTGAAAGTGTTTAATGTCCCAGCAACAGCTACAGTCATATAGAGACGGGACCACTGTCATCCGACAGACCAATGGGATGGAAATACTATGTAAGTATTTTTCATGCCTAGGGTGAGGATTGAACCCTTCAATGCCATATCCCCTACATCATTATTTAATGATGTTTACTGGCCTGTCAACAGCTATGGTCATTTTAGGCCGGGTTAATGGGGCCAAATCCCATATTTCGCTTGTTGTGAGCACAGGTGGAAGACTCAGACCTGTGACACCAAAAAAAATGCGTATTAAAAAAATCCCATTACCATATATATATATATATAGCATATGGTACTGTACGAGACCAAGTGGGTGGGGTAATGGGATTTTTTTAATACGCATTTTTTTTGGTGTCATAGGTCCGAGTCTTCCACCTGTGGTTGTGAGGGGGGAATATCCCAAACTCAGAACTGAATATTTACAGAAAACAAATAAGAATGAAGAACCCAGTCAGAGCTCCAGATAACTTTTGTATCTAAAGAGTATTATACCTCCAGATTTCAAATTTAATGCATATTTTACAAATGTACTATTGATTGTCTTCCTTATTAAATAGGGAACAAATGATAGAAAAATAAAACAAATTTAAAAATTCACTTATTTGAGCTGCAAAAAGCAAACACTGTTTGCTTTGTGCAGCTCAACTAAGTAAATTTTCAACTTTATTACCGTACAGTGGAACCCCTCTAAACCGAACACCCTGGGGACAGACTGAAAAGTTCGGTTTATAGGGGTTTTCGGTTTAGAGGTGTTTTCTATTTCCAGTTAAGGAAATGTATGTTTTCCATCATTAACACTTGGATTTGTATAGTATATACCATTATTACCATATTGAAAGCAAATGAGACGATTCTAAAGCACTCCCAACTTGCCATTTGTATGGAGAAATAAGAAATGTACCCCCAAATTACGCTTGGCTACCCAGTTGTGTAATTCCCAATAAACAGAGTGCAGATGACATGGGATAAAGGCCCCTAAGTATTTTGTGCCAATGTGGAACTTTCTCGATCAGCTGGAGCGCTCTTTTAAGACCAGAATGTGTTTTTTTTATTGACATTGCAAATAGTGCAGATTCGCAAGGGGTATAGCAAATAGTGCAAATTCGAAATGTAATCCGAGTCTACGGTCTACACTGGTCGCAAAGAGCATAGGACACATTTCGCGTGTGCTGTGTAGTTACTGTGAGCTGCTACAATAGCCCACAGGCTACAGTCACGAGTTTACAGCCTCGTTAAGTAATTATCAGATTATCTCAATTAATCGGTCGGTGGGTTCACAAATAATGTGCCGATTATTTTATTTCCGTAATTGTTACGTACGTGTATAATTAAATTGTGAACCATGCTATTGTAATGAGCTTGTAAAACAGCAAACATGTCTCGTATTTAGGTCGCATGTATTGAATAGATTCTTAACTTTGTAATGCCGCTTATGACGTTAAAAAAACACGCCGTTTAGCGCATTACACGCATGGATAGCGCGTAATTTGATCAAATTTGTTATTTCTTCCACACAAATGTCAAGTTGGGAACTACCGGGAACCGGTCTATTGTAAACACGGTGTGATTTTGACACCCGCTTGAAAAAACAACATTGAAATTGGGCGCGGTGTATTTCTTGGATGACATCCAGACAGGTGATCGTGTTTCTGGTTTTCCGGGGTTATTTTAACGCTGACATATGGTTTTAGGACTTGAAATGGCGTACGGATTACGGAGTAGAGGGGTTCCGGAATAGAGGGGTAGAAACTAATGTGTTTATATAGCAGAATATTCGGGACGTGGTAGTATGTTCGGTATAGCGCGAATTCCGGTATAGAGGGGGTCCGGTTTGGAGGGGTTCCACTGTATTTTCTAAATTCAATTTGAAAATAAATGCGTATTTTCACATTGCTGTGAGTATTTTGTACTTCCAGTTTTGATAATCAATGCGTATTCTGCTAAGATAAGTGCGTAAAATACGCCATTACGCACCTTATCTGGAAAGAAAAAAGTGAAAGTGAATGGGTTTAACATCCCAGCAACAGCTAAGGTCATATAAAGATGGGACACCTTATCTGGAGCTCTGCCCACCAACCTACCTCAGCCATGGCAGTGACTGCGCCACCAGCCCCAGCTGTTTTCATGAAGCTCTCCAGCTGTTTGATGCGTGCGGCCTGCGTCTTTACTTCACGTCTCAGTTCGGCCGATTCAGCATCGCCACCCACTGCCGGGATTCTCGCCTAGATAGAGACAAAAAATTATTACATGATTAATTTTCTTATTTCTCACCCAAAGTATATATTGTTACCACTCAGTTGAACCGTCTCGTCGAGACGGTTCAATTGAGTGGTAGCAACATGTATAATTTTGTTAAGATATAATTTTTTCGGTGAGAAAATTTTATCAGCAACACCAGCCACTGCCGAGACTCTCACCTAGATAGGCAAAAATGAGTAACTTTCTTATTTCTCACCCAAAGCATACCGTATGTTGTATACATATACGTTTGGTGATGCTGGGACTCTCGCCTAGATTGGAACAAGATTTTATGATTATTTATTTTTAAATTTCTCACCCAACGTTTGTGTTGTTGTAACCACTCAGCTGAACCGTCTCGTCGAGTTCAGATGAGTGGTAACAACATATATAATTTTGGCAAGAAACAAGAAATTATTTTTTCTGTGAGAAAATTTAATCAACATCACCCGCCACAGCATGGAACTTATGGGATTTGTGACCCGTGTAGCTCAGTAGGTAGAGCGTCGGACTTCGGATCGGGAGACCCCGGGTTCGCTTCCCAGCTCGACCCGCTGCGAATGGTCGATTCAGCACGTTCTTGAGCAAGATAACTTCGTGCTAGCCTAGTCCTATCAGATGGGGACTTAAATAGTCGGTCCCGACATGTAAGGTCATCGAGCCAGTGCCGTCGTTAAATCAAAGCATTTACATTTACATGATTATTTTTCCTATTTCTCATCCAAAATATGTGTTGTTACCACTCAGTTGAACCGTCTCGTCGAGACGGTTCAACTGAATGATAAAACATACCAGTATTGGTGAGAAATAAGAAAGATACTAATCTTTTCCATGAAAATATTTAGGTCACCATTCCAGCCATGTGTGGACGACTGTCGCCTAGATAGGAAAGACCAGACAGTATGATTATATTTCTTATTTCTCACCCAAAGCATATGTCTGGTCGATGAGTGGTAGCAATATATACTTCCAGTGTGAAATAAGAAAGATAATATTTTGTTATTGTTCTGGGGGACATGTCACAAAACTTTGTACAAAAAATGTTTGTAAGTGCAAATTTAGGACCGTTTGGAAATTTAAATTGATGGATTTACATTTATTGATTATTAAATGTAAATCCAATAATCGTTTTCAAGAAAACATTAATGTTAATGTGAAATTTACAGACTATCATAAGTTTAAGTCGTACGAAGTATAGTGAAACGGCCCCCTGGTGCTTATTCATGTATGAACTAATGTGCCATGTGCCCAGATGTGGCAACAGTCATGGCCAATGAAAATTGATATTACTTACTGTCTGTTTCACGAAACCTGCCCAAGTTTTACAGCCATATAAACAATGCAAAAACAATTATTTTTTCGATAATATTAAATTTTATCAAAATTGAAGAATATATTTTATTACGAAAAATTGTGTTATCTATGGGAATTTAACCAGGGGGAAAAGGATGTAGTGGAGCTGTGGGAGGTGACTAAAAAAACGAAACATTTTGGAAATTGACTCCGAAACCTGGCTATCTTGGAATTGATCTAAGAAAATAAAAATTAAAATTTTGAAAATCGGTCCAGTATTTCTGAAATTCTAAAAAATTCCCATTTTATTTCGCAATAAAATCAATATTTGACCAAATTTCATGAAATAAAAAGAAGGCTCATTCTTAAATTTTGCTTTAATTTAATATTATCAATTATTTTTTTATGTTTTTGCATCGTTTATATAGGTGTAAAATTTGGGCAGGTTTCGTGAAACAGACAGTAGTTGTGGGGAACAGGCTTATTGGGAATATCAAACCAATCCACACGTGTTATGACAAGCTACACACATCTATGCAATCACAATCACAGCTAGGTGCTTTAAGATATCTTGGAATCTTGGAAGGTGGGTGGGGGGTGGGGGCCGTTGGGAAGGCGTACTAGGGTGTTGCGCTATGTGATATTACTGATTAACCAACACTTGCATGTTTACCTACTCTTTGGGATCTACATTTAACTTTTTGCATGCTGGGAAATGTGTGGGCTATAAATAGTTCAAAATTAGTCAACAACAATTCATAATATTTTCTTTTATTTCTCACTGTAAATATCATGAATATGTCTTGGAATTTTATTAAAATTGAGTCCGGAGGACACAATTCTAATGAACTTCTATGACATACTTACAGAGAGAAATAAGAAAAGTTCTACTTTGATGGCTGTTTTTCATCGCTAGCATGTAAACAGTTAAATACCAGGGAGGAAGCAGGGATATGTACTAGCTTGGAATGGAAAACAGTGAAACACATGTTAAACAACACAATAACACAATTATATGACACGCCTCCCATAACCATACAACACGAAGGCAACTGGCGTATGTACATGTAATTTTGACATTCAGTGACAAAACTGACCCAATTTATTTTGCTATTACTGTGTATTGAAGGGCACTGCATTTGTATATAAACAAGTACATGTACAGGGGTGGATCCAGGATTTCAGGTTGGGGAGGGGGGCGGAACTTGTATTTTCGAACTAGCACCGTTCGTTCGTCGACGGAGCAGAGCTCGGGAGACAGATTGCTAGGTGGGTCCAGTGGTATGCTTTCTGGAATATTTTGGATATGACTACACCTCATTTTGCTGCGTTCTGGTGCATTTTAGAGCAAAAATATCTTTACTCCCCTATTTTTAGGGGGGGGGGGCGGGGAGGGGGGGGGGGGGCGGTGGGGGGGGGGGCGAGTGCCGGGTTTTTGCCCTATGTGAATCCGCCCTTGATGTAGGTGAATAATAATTGAATACCGGTAGGTAAATTTATTTCATTTCTTTCTGAACAAAAAATTGCATTTATGGATGATCAGAAAAGTATATAATAAAAAAATATATATACGAGACATTAGCTGAGAGATGGTGCCTGACTGCTTCAAAATTACTGCTTTTACCAACTAACTGAATAGTCTGAAAATGAACATGGAAGAGTGCATGGTAGAACTGATCAGCGACAGGTTTACACGGTCAATTGGGTCAATTTTGTTCTGGAACATCACATGCAAATAACTCATTACATTCTGCAGATACATCATTTTCTTCATATACATGTACAATTTTAATGTTTTTTTTCATGCTTCACGGAAGTCTATGACCTACGGAAGCCCATTAGGGCCACTTCACTTATTTTTTTATTTCCATTTATTCAAGATCATATCATGAATATTAAAGATCTTTTCTTGAATTTTCAAGACACTTTCTTGAATTTTCAAGATCTTTTCTTGAAAATTCAAGAAAATATCTTGAATATTGATCTTGAATAAATAGAAATAAAAAAAAAGTGAAGTGACCTTCCATAATGACCTCCATATTGCGACAGCAAAGAGAGTGGTCACTTTCAACTATTTTCATAGAAATATCAAGTATTCCGAATAAAGTGGGTACGATGTGTCTCAGATGGTACTTCCGAATATGCATTTCACAGAAACAGTGAATACTGTCAATAAATGTTGTATGAACACAGTCGCAACTTGTCACAGGTAAAAAACATGAGTTTGTCGGCTAATTATCACGTTTGAATGTTAGCTTCCGATATCGAAAACATCAACTCCAGAAAATTTCATACTAAATTGAAATTGGCTGTATGCCTATCTATCGGGAAACCATACGAGTAGCGATGTAATCCATCTCACTGATTCATTGTTACTACTGACCACCGCTTTGCTGCAGATAAGACACAAAGACACACCTGCTTGTGTATGATTAGCAAAAATAACCGAATACAGCATGCATGTTATCGCTGACGTAGTCGATGATGTAGTGTCCAGTCAAAACAAGTTTGTCATGTGACTACATATGTGGATAATATGACTGCTAAACATTTTGTTTTTATTTTTACTTTCTTTTTTCACGTCATGTATGTTCAGAAAACCAATACAAATCTACTGTGAAATGCTCTTTTACCAACTGCTCACAATTCCAGCACAACAATATTTACACATTTCCCTAACATTTGATTGGCCCGTAGCAATGAATTTATTTCAAATGCTGGAATTATAAGGAATGAATGGCCTTTTTGTGGAATTTATCGGGGATATAAACTTGGAAAAGTCGCGGGAATACTGGACGAGGCCTTCCGGCCTTCGTCCAGTATTCCCGCGACTTTTCCAAGTTTATACCCCGATAAATTCCACAAAAAGGCCATTCATTCCTATAACATTTCATCCACATCCGAGACCCAGGCCCTTTAATATCCCTGAAGGGAGGTAAAGAAATAAATACTTTTTTCTGCTTACCAGTATATGATGTGACCTCTCATTCAAACGATAATCAAAACAGGTACAGTACATGTTAAAGAAAATATATATTCTAATTTCTTATGAATCCTCAGAATGAAATGACTCGCTGTAATTATCACTGACATACCTTTAACCCTCTCGGCTTTTCATCCTGGTTTGAAAACAAGAAATAGTTCATACATATACCCAGACTGTTTTTCTGACTATAGGAAATAGCGTAATGGCCATTACAAAAAAATCCCCATTACCCCACCCACCTGCTGTCATACAGTAAACCTGCTGTCATACAGTACTGTACAACATAAGGTGGGTGGGGTAACGGGATTTTTATGGGGTTTTTTTTTCAGTCATAAGTTGATTCGAGTCTTTTACCTGTGCAAAAATGGTGTTGTCACCTAACACGTAAAAAGACAAATTAACCCTTAAAACGCTACTCACAACAATTGTTGTCTGCTGTTGCTTTTATATCTTGCCTTATTTATCAATAAAAGCATGGATTGACAGCACTTCCGAATCATTTCCCATGGAAATGATTCTGAAGTGCTGTCAAAGCATGTTGTAAAATTATTCTAAAGTGCTGTCATCCATTGATGATAAAAATGGAAAATAGAAAATAAACAGCGGACGACAAAAAAAATAAGATAGCGGTCTAAGGGTTAATTGTCTGCACAAGTAAATCTACGGCCACACCATTGGTCTGAGAAAAGTTCATGCCTTTCCATGTGGAGCCCCACCCCATTGTGCTATGCGATCCAACCAATCAGTGGTGCTGTGAATGCCAACCCAGTGTGCTACGAGATATGTAGCCGATTTCATCAAAATTGCAAAGTATACTTAATTAACAAATTATACTTTGAGGGAGTAATCATTTATTTTTCCCGAAATGCATTATGTAATATAGAACATATGCATATATTTGATGATGTTAAAAGTGTGCAGAATTATTATACTGAATTTATTACATTATTACAGCCAAAATGGCTGTGCTAATGTAATAAATTGAGTACAATAAAAATTAAAAAATTTATCCTTAAATTGAAAATTTCTCCCTCAAAGTATACTTTGCTAGATAAGTATACTTTGCAATGTTGGTAAAATATGCTACTGGTATATTGCATTGTGCGTCACCTACTCGCTTGATTTTCGACTCTCCTCTAGTATCTTGGCAAACTGAGTGAGCAAGTAATTGTTGTGCATGATAAATATTTTATCAAGTAACTCGTTATACTGCAGAGCTCCAGATAAGCTGCGTATTTACTTAAATACCCAATTAAAATTGCCAAAAACCCAATTGAAATCAGAAGTAACGAGTATCAAAAAGCAAAATTTATCATGCTGCAGAAAACAATAAACAGACCACAAATATAGCAAATTTTCTTACAATAAACAGACCACAAATATAGCAAATTTTCTTATTTTCCATGAAAACACATCTTGGTATATCATTAGAATTGTCTCCAAGGAGACAATTCTAATGAAATGCCAAGATATATTTTCATTTCGAAGAAAACTATTCAATAATTGCTGTCTGTTGATGTGTAAAGAGTAGTGTAATTTTATTTTATCCAATTAAAATTTTGAAATACCCATTTGTTTCAGAAATGATGGAGTGACAATAAAAATTACTAATTCCTTATCTGGAGCCCTGATACTGCATTGTAAGGGTCTACTTTATCACAAATTGCTTACCAGAAAAAGAGCAAGTCATGCGATGATAAAATATCGAAAGCAACTATGGTACTAATAATTGGACCTTTTCAAAACTCTATGTCTACAGGGGTCATACCAGTTATCCGGACAATCAGTTTATTGGACAAATGAAAATACTTGTTAATTAAGCGCATTCATTTGATCCGATTCCGCAATGAACACATCTATAAAGTCAGTCAGGTGCTTTCTGTTTCCATGCCAGTGTGAAGAATATCGTCAAGGTAAACATTTAGTCAAATTTACTGAAAACATTCCTCAACTCTGTCCACAAGTTGTTACAACGTCTAAAGTCACGCGGGGGCTTGCAATCGAGTGCGCCCATTATATCATTTCACAGTTGTTCTATAAATACAATAAATTCTATAAATACGGTGTTTTCCAAGAAGCAAATGGTGATTGTGATTTCTGCAGAACTACACAATGCTGTTTACACTGGTTTACAGGCAATAACATTATGATTTCAAGGTGAAAATAGAAGTTATAAGACGAATATACGTTTGTCCGGATAACTGATTGTCAATTTTAATTTTGGGGCAATCTTATGACTGATGATCCGACCCAATTTTTTATACTCAAACTCTATCGAAATATGTCATAATCCCTAAGGTTAATAAACTCACAATTCCTTTGCCAGCTGTTGCCTCCAGCTCCTTGACACGTTTCACCAGTATGGTGATACGTTGTTTGTCCTCCGAGCCACGTTTCTCTTGTTTCTCCTCCATGTAGCGTGACATTCGCTTCGTCTCCTTCTCCTTGTCTTGTCGCCCATGTTTTACCTTTGACTGCAATCGTAATATTCATGGTGCAAATATATGTGGCTGTGACTGGAGAAATGGGGCTTATGGGTTTTTGCGACCAGTGTAGATACGGATCAGCCTGTGCATCTGCACAGTTCGCCATTCCATCAATGAAACACCCGTCATGCTTCTAACAAACAATATGAATCACTATCAGGCTACAGGAGTGAGGTATTTGACATTCGCTCGACTTTCTTCTCCTTGTCTAGTCGCCCATATCTCCGCTTCGACTGCAATCATAATGTTAATGAACAGAGAATGGCTTATAATGAACGAGGGTGGAGAAATTGGGTTTATGGCTTATTATGAACAAGAGCAGAGAAATTGGATTTATGGCTTATAATGAACAAGGGAAGAGAAATTAGTTTTATTGCTTATAATGAACAAGGGTAGAGAATTGGGTTTATGGCTTATAAAGAACAAGGGTAGAGAAATTAGTTTTATTGCTTATAATGAACAAGGGAAGAGAAATTGGTTTCATTGCTTATAATGAACAAGGGTAGAGAATTGGGTTTATGGCTTATAATGAACAAGTGTAACATCATCACAAAATAATATGATAAAATGTGGTTGAGACTGGAGAAATGGGGCTTATGGGTTTTGTGACCAGTGTAGATCCAGATCAATTAGCACACTGATGTAGCCTGATAACGACCTATGTTGCTTGTTAGAGGCATGAAGGGTGTTTCATTGATTGAATGACTAACAGTGCAGATCCTGATCAGACTGTGCAGATGCAGTCTGATCTGGATCTACACTGGTCGCAAAAACCCATAAGCCCCATTTCTCCAGTCACAGCCACATATGAACTTAACTCACGAGTGACCTTTGGTGTTAGGATGTGGGGTTTTATTTGAAACAAGACACCCTCTATAGTCACACATTGTGGCCACATATTATAATAATCGTTGACGGGGTCAAAACTGAATAATTCCAGCACAAAAGTATTTACACAATTCCCTAACATTTGATTGGTCCGTAGCAAGTTTCTGTTCAGAATTTATATCCCAGTAAACTCCATGCCAAACTACTTTCCGTAACCGTCAGGCGCAGTTAAAATAATTCTTAAGAAAACGGAAAATAAACACATTTTCTTGATGAATTTATTTCAAATGCTGGAATTATAAGGAATGAATGGCCTTTTTGTGGAATTTATCGGGGATATAAACTTGGAAAAGTCGCGGGAATACTGGACGAGGCCTTCCGGCCTTCGTCCAGTATTCCCGCGACTTTTCCAAGTTTATACCCCGATAAATTCCACAAAAAGGCCATTCATTCCTATATTATGAAAATAACAATAATAGTATCAACAAAACATTGACAGATGCATTAGGCCATAATAAAACAGTATTTGAGTTCTTGGACACAGAGTTGTCAGAAAGTGGTGCAAGAGGGCAGATTCTTTTTGCAGATTATCGTCTCTGGAGTTCTTTTGAAGTTGCCTGGGCCCGGTTGTCCAAACATCAGTTAGCTTAACGGACTGTTAAATCCTTAACTGAATGGTTAAAATCTCTGTTTAAAACATCAGTTAGCTTAACGGACTGTTAAATCCTTAACTGAATGGTTAAAATATCTGTTTAACAGAGATTTTAACCATTCAGTTAAGGATTTAACAGTCCGTTAAGCTAACTGATGTTTTGAACAACCGGGCCCAGATGTATTCTGCATATCAATTTAATATGTGGTTCACATTATATGTTTAAAAGTGTTACTGTATCCTCTTTAGACATGAAAAATTATCAAACTTTTATCAGACATGATTAAATTTAACATGTTTTTGCTTGGTAGGGATCATGCAGAGAATTTTCAGTATGTTTTTATTTGTCCATGTCAATACAAAGCTCTGATAAGCAGGGATTTTTCTGATGCGGTGGTATCTGAGAACCAAAGTATATTTTTTGTGGCCTTATGTACAGACCTCAAGTTCGCGTGTAGCGACCCGCTGGGTCTCTAGATTGTTGGTGGCGGCGTCCAGTTTGGCCGTCAACTCCGCTACTTGTGCCGTCAACGTGGCCGATGACGTCGCTCGACTGCTCCTGTCTTCGCGCAGTTCTTTCTGAAATTAGATTTATTTATTGTGTTTAACCCTTTCAACACCACAGACCTCTATAGAGACAATGTTTGCAAACAGTGCAGATCCAGATGAGCCGGCTCGTAACGAATAGGGGTTTCCCAAACGAATTGTGTCCGAATATTTACGGTTATTACGGTACTTACAAGTTGGTCCTGCATCGTTTTTAGTTCCTTGGCCGTGTCGGGCGGCATGTTGGACAGTCTCTCCTTCTCCAGCACATCCAGGCGGTCTTGGAGGGTCTTCAACTCCTGTATATGACATACATGTCAAACTATAGCAAGTGACTAGGATTTATCAGCAAATGAGGAAATAAATTCTTGAAAACAAATAGAGAGAGTTTATTCAACTGCCATTTTGAAATACCCATGCAGATTTATTTCCCCGAGACATCTGGAAATCCAACAAAGAAAAGCACGAGTTTCTTTGTCGAATTTACAGATGTCAAGAGAAATAAATTTGGTATTTCAAAAATGGTAATGAAATAAATTGTATATTACATGCTCTTCAAAAAATGTGAAATTTGCTCTTAGACCAGCTTATAATGTATGAATTGTTTCTTCACCGGAAATGATGTCAAAACGTGATTCAATTATGTCTCGCTAATGTCTAGGAGGAAATGTTTACTTCAAGAAAATAAATCCCTCCAGAATCACGGTAAATCACTGGGTAGCATTAAGTTGTCACTCGATGTTTGTGTTTTGAAACAGTTTATAGCCGCCGTATTATGGTTTTGTTTGTATATGTATATTTAAAAAGGGGGGGGGATATTTAAAAGAAGGGGTGGGGGCGTTTAATAGAATAAATACAGTACATTCTCTTCCAATGGCGTGCTAACATCTGATGTCATCCCACTTCCTCCTTATTCCCAATTTGAAACTCATGATGTTAATCCTGATGGTGAGCTCGCAAGATTGTGACATTTTTATCTCACACGCAGGAATCTAGCTGTGACTGAGACATGGTACCAACCAGTAGCCGATTTCATCAAAATTGCAAAGTATACTTTTCTAGCAAAGTATACTTTCAATTTAAGGATAAATTTATTATTTTTTATTATACTGAATTAATAAATTCAGTATAATAATTCTGCATACCTTCAATCATCAAATATGTGCAGTGATTAGTTATATATGAAATAATGCATTTTGGGAAAAATAAATGATTACTCCCTCAAAGTATACTTTACTAGATAAGTATACTTTGCAATTTTGATGAAATCGGCTACAGAAACCACCTGACTTTTCAAGTCAACCTGCCTCCTCCATATTCCTGAGCTATTAACTCGGACATGGACATGTCATCTTCCTCACTTAAAATTGGGTCAGATCATCAGTCGTAAGATTTCCCCACAATTAACATCGACAATCAGTTATCCGGACAAATGTATACATCGATCTTATAACTTTTATTCTTGCATTGAAATCATAATTTTATCGCCTGTAAACCAGAGTAAACAGCATTGTGCAGTTTAGCAGAATAAGCAATCACCCTTCTCTTCTTGGAAAACACCGTATTTATAGAATTTATAGAACAACTCTTGTCATGACATAATAGGCTCCCCCGCACAACTTTTGACATTGTAAACAACTTGTGGACAGAGTTTGGGAATGTTTTCAGCAAATTTTACTAAAGTATTTACCTTTGCGATATATTCTTCACACTGGCATGGAAACATCAAGCGCCTAAGGGGCGCCTCGGAATTTCTACACATTTCCTAGTCTCACCTGATAAACTTGATATTAAACGACACAAGCCTGTTATTCTCTATTTATCAGACTCAGCTGTATAGTGTTGTCAATCCTGATGCTGAGCTCTCAAACTTCATTATCATGCTTTTATATCAGACATAGAAACAAGAACCCATCAAACAGTTATAAAATCACCCTACCTCCTTATTGCTGAGCTGGGATTCATACGACACCCGGTGCTGTTGATCCTAATGTTGAGCGTCATTGTCCCGTTTTTACCTCGTATGTGAGAAACTAGCTTTAACAAAGACACGATATACCAACCAGAAACCACCAGATAGTTCTAAACTCAACCTACCTCCTCCTTATTCCCGAGCTGCGACTCGTACGACACCCTAGTGCTGTCGATCCTAATGTTGAGCTCACGAGTGTCGTTGTCTCGTTCCTCTATGACGACGTCCGTCTGTTTCTTGAGAGTTTCCAGTTCGTCTCGGGTGTTCACATGGGACATCTTCTCCTGCATCAGCTGAGCTTCCATTGTGTCTGATTTCTTCTGTAGGTCACTTAGTTGTTCGCCCAGCTCCTATGTAATAATGATGTGGATAATAAATACATTGTGGATTGTGTCTAATATAGGACGTCCCGAGTAGGTATTTCATTCTCATGCTTGAAATCGGGAAGTTTGGTTGGTCGAGGCTGAGCTGTGCTCAATCTCGGCCAATCAAACTGCCTGATATTGGGTATGAATTTGACCGGGGCTTCCATTGCGTCCGATTTCTTTTGAAGGTTAATTAGTTGTTCCCTCAGCTCCTGTGTAACAGCAATGGGCATTGTGGGTAATAAATGGGTCTATATTTATAAGAGGTCGTGAGTAGGTATTCTCGGGCTTGAAATCTGGAAGTTTAATTTGTCGAAGCTGAGCTGTGCTTTATAGTCTCGGAAAATCAAACTGCCTGATTTTGGGTAGGAATTTGAGCTGAGCTTCAATCGCGTCCGATTTATTCTGAAGGTACTGTGAGCAGGTACTCCATTCTTGTGCTTAAAACAATCTGGAAGTTTGATTAGCCGAGACTGAGCTGTGCTGTGCTCAGTCTCGGCCAATCAAACTGCATGATTTTGAGCAAGAATTTAGAGAAAATGCTCAAATCTGTCAGAGCTATACAGCCAGTGTTTAGGCCCATGTCTAATTCACATTAAAATCAATTTACATAATTTTGTCACATAAAATCAGTGGGACAGGAACATTTAATTTATATGAGTGGCGGTTTAATATGATATTTATTAAAAAAGTTCAATGATTTCATAACAAACAAGATTATGCCAAGTTTGTTATGAAACCTGTCAACAAGTTTAATAAATAACATTTACTACATGTTTTATACATGTTAGTATGTTTAACAACTTGAACACCACAATTGGGGTCCATCAGAAACCTTTGTGTTATTAGTGAATATTTCACTAATGTACTAAAATGTATAAAACATATTACATATTGTAATACTGAATGAAAATTAGGGAGCAATGACTTATATTATAATGCTACATGACGATAGTTAACCCATGCTGAATACACCTATACATGGTATGAACAAATTGAATTTGATGAGACGGTTCCAATGAGTGGTAACAACATATACTTCTGTGCATAATTAAGAGAATTATATTTATTTTTCATGCAAAAAATTATGTAGCCTCAGCTTGCAATGGGTTAACAATGAAACTGCTGATACTTACAGCACTGCTTTCAGCATCGGCCATCAATGTTTCATTCACCTCCGCTTGTTTTCTCAGTTCTTCTACCTCTGTCTCCAAACTCTGCGAAGGTAAATATAGAGAATAGTAGGTTAGTGCCGTGAATGGGAAAACATATCTGGCAAGGCTCAGGAAACGGGATGGTCGAGGCTCTGCACTTGTTTGTAATTTAATGTTAATATTTGGTCAAATTGATGCTATTGGTTGGTCAATGTGCAGTCAATATGTGGTCAATGTGTAACTTGTTACATGATCGATTGTATTCGGGACGTACATACGTACATAGAAATGGCTTATGGGTTTTTCGACCAGTGTAGACACACATCAGCATGTGCTGCGCTGTTTGTCATTCCATCAATGAAACACATGTCATGCTTTTAACAAGCAAGTTAGCCTACAGGAGTGTGCTATTTGATCAGGAGCTACACTGGTCACGAATCCCATAATCCCCTTTCTACAGTCACAGCCGCATATGAACAGAACGACAGATGCATTGCATAGCAGTATGCCCATCTTGCTATCGCAAAAGGGGCATCGAAAAAGAAAACTGACACCAATGTATAGACACACTATAGTTCCATTGGTACTCACTTCCAGACGGTATTTGTTCTTCTGCTTTTCGTCCATGATATTCCTGTTCTCCTCCTCCAGGTCGATAATCCTGTTGTCCGATGATGTCAGGGCCTTCTCCATGCTCTCAAACTCAATATCCGCTGTAGGTCACAAGGTCATAGGTCAAGGTTACAGTGGCAAGTTTTTGTACATAGTTTATATTAACCATTAGAATGCGGGAACTGAAAATTGTTGTCTTCTTTTTTATTTACATTTTGACTTCTTCCTCAACAAAAGCATGGTTTGACATCACTATATTGAATTATTTCCATCAACAAAAACATGGTTTGACATCACTATTGAATTATTTCCATCAACAAAAACATGGTTTGACATCACTATTGAATTATTTCCATCAACAAAAGCATGGTTTGACATCACTATTGAATTATTTCCATCAACAAAAACATGGTTTGACATCACTATTGAATTATTTCCATCAACAAAAGCATGGTTTGACATCACTATTGAATTATTTCCATCAACAAAAACATGGTTTGACATCACTATTGAATTATTTCCATCAACAACAAGAACTGAGTCTGTCGAATGCGGATGCCACCTGCAGCATATTTGAGAAACTGTGACAAAGTGGTTAAGTCATTTAAGTAACCTGGTGAAGGTCAAAAGACGAAGGTCATATAAATTATGAAAAGGCAGGTGTGGCACACATACCAATGAATGAAGTGTTGAAGTATTGAAGCGATTAAGCAACTTATGTAGATGATATGGCCAGTTTGAGAAACTGTGACGAACTGGTTAACCAAAATTGTTAAGTCATTTAAGTAACCTGGTGAAGGTGAAAAGGCGAAGGTCATATAAATTATGAAAAGGCAGGTGTGGCACACATACCAATGAATGAAGTGTTGAAGTATTGAAGCGATTAAGCAACTTATGTAGATGATATGGGCATTTCGAGAAACTGTGACAAACTGGTTAACCAAAATTGTTAAGTCATTTAAGTAACCTGGTGAAGGTCAAAAGGCGAAGGTCATATAAATTATGAAAAGGCAGGTGTGGCACACATACCAATGAATGAAGTGTTGAAGTATTGAAGCGATTAAGCAACTTATGTAGATGATATGGGCATTTTGAGAAACTGTGACGAACTGGTTAACCAAAATTGTTAAGTCATTTAAGTAACCTGGTGAAGGTCAAAAGGTGAAGGTCATATAAATTATGAAAAGGCAGGTGTGGCACACATACCAATGAATGAAGTGTTGAAGTATTGAAGCGATTAAGCAACTTATGTAGATGATATGGCCATTTTGAGAAACTGTGACGAACTGGTTAACCAAAATTGTTAAGTCATTTAAGTAACCTGGTGAAGGTCAACAGGCGAAGGTCATATAAATTATGAAAAGGCAGGTGTGGCACACATACCAATGAATGAAGTGTTGAAGTATTGAAGCGATTAAGCAACTTATGTAGATGCTATGGCCAGTTTGAGAAACTGTGACAAAGTGGTTAACCGAAAAGTGTGACGGACGGACAGACAGACGGACGTTCAAACATTTGAGAGTTATGAGCTATTTGTTCTTTAAAAGATCAAAGGATTAGCTCCTAAAGATCAATGGAATTAGGAGCTTACCGACTATAACAAAGGAATCCTTTGTTACTAACCCTTACCCTAAGCTCCTAAACCCCCGATGTTGGCCCGGACAGACGGACGGACAGACGGACGGACGGACGGACAGACGGACGGTCCAAAAACAATATGCCACCCGGCTCTTCGAGACCGGTGGCATAAAAACATGGTTTGACATTCAATAGTGATGTCAAAATATTTTTGGTTGAGAAAAGTCTAAAACAGAAAATAAACAAACAGAAAATAAACCGCAGTTGATACAATTTTAAATCACTGAAGCAGTTCATAAGTTATTGAAAAATCAAAGGTGTTACTAACATACGCATGCACGTACGTGCACACATGTACGCACGTACGTACGCACGCACATGGACTAACGCTATATCCCCTCTTGCCTATCGACAAGGTGATAATAAACAAGTTTCAAGTAGAGAGAGATTTGGGGCCCGTTTCATTAAACTTCCTGCGACTAAAATGTTCGTATGTGCAAATTTAAGATCGTCTGTAAATTTCAATTTATGGATTTACATTTATTGAGCATAGGCTGCATATGCAGCCTATGCTCAATAAATGTAAATCCAATAATTGTTTACAAGAAAACATTGTTAATGTGACATTTACAGACTATCATAATTTTGCACTTACGAACATTTTAGTCGTAAGAAGTTTAGTGAAATGGCCCCAGGTCCTTACCGTTACCAGCCTGTGGTCTCTGCTTATAAGTGAAAACCCTGGTCTTCATGAGTTGAAGGGCGGGCAGGTGGAGGTGGGAGACCACAGAATAATTATAAAGTGCTGCCACTACATGTACTTGTTAACAAAAATCCCAGTAGCCTATTTCACCAACATTGCAAAGTAAACTTTTCTAGCAAAGTATACCTTGTCTTTGAGGGAGTAATCATTTATTTTCCCGAAATGCATTATTTCATATAGAACTAACAACTGCGTATATTTGATGATTCAAAGTACGCATAATTATTATACTGAATGTATTACATTATCACAGCCAAAATGGCTGTGATAATGTAATAAATTCAGTATAATAAATTTATCCTTAAATTGAAAATTTCTCCCTGAAAGTATACTGTGCTAGAAAAGTATACTTAATTTGCAATGTTGGTGAAATAGGCTACTGAAACAGAGAAAGAGGACCTCGCTTTAAAGTCTCGTCAGAAGGATGGAAAAACTAAGACTGTATGTCGTCATGCCTAGGGTGGGGCTTGAAACCACAACCTCCAGAATTGAAGTACAATGCTCTACCCCGAGACCATAAGCCGTGTCTATTAGAATAAATAGATGTCATATCTACACAATAGTCCTTACCTTTAGCAGCCTGTGGTCTCTCTTTATCCGCGAACACCCCGGTCTTCATGAGTTGAAGGGCGGACAGCTGGATGTGGTGTTCCTTGTACTCCGCCTTTGCCGTCTCCCATTCCTTGTGTAGGGCCTGTCCCTCCTCATCCCTGCAACCGGGAACCAGGCAGACTTTAGTGTTATAAATATGGTAAGCAATAGGGGTGTAACGATATGCATAGCTAACGATACGATGTGAATCACAAAACTGGGGTCACGTTGGTCCATATACGCGATATAACATTTAAAACCAAACCCAAAAATGGTTCCTGGCCACTGGAATGGTTGTTGTATATTCTTCACAATAATTTAATTTTAGTATTCGTACAGTGTACCCGACAATAACGTCTATTTATAGCATAATGTGGGATTCAAAGGCATTGCATTTTAGTATTCGTACAGTGTACCCGACAATAACGTCTACTTATAACATAATGTGGGATTCCAAGGCATTGTATTTTAGTATTTGTACAGTGTACCCGACAATAACGTCTATTTATAGCATAATTTGTGATTCCAAAGAATTGAATTGTGAAAACCGTATCAAATTGAATATCAGTAGTGTTGAGCAACGTGGATCATATAGTCTGCAAAATATTGCGGTGCATCGAACGATAGGTGAATTGTTAGATCCCTAGTAAGCAATTTTGAAAAGTCTCACCCCCATGAACCCTGCAACCGAGAACCAGTGAGATCTATAAATAGACCAGGGGCTGTTTCACTAAACTTCATACAATAAACAACCGGGAACCAGTGAGATCTATAGGCCAGGTGCCGATTTCATCAAAATTGCTAAGCATACTTATCTAGCAAAGTGTACTTTCAGGGAGTAATCGTTTATTTTTCCTGCAATGCATTATTTCATATAGAACTAACAACTGCATATATTTGATGAATAAAAGTATACAGAATTATTATACTGAATTTATTACATTATCACAACCAAAATGGCTGTGATAATTTAATAAATTCAGTATAATAAAAGTTAATAAATTTATCCTTAAATTGAAAATTTCTCCCTCAAAATGCACTTAGCAAGATAAGTCTACTTTGCAATTTTGGTGAAATATGCTGTGTTTCACTAAACTTTGTATGGCAGAAGTTTGTAATAGCAAAATTTAATTTTAGAATAACATTTACACCGATTGATGTTGAAAAATCTATAGAGGATGTGTTCACGTGTGATACATGTAGGTGCTACATGTATAAGTTAGATGTACGAGGAGATAATCCGCGAGCTTTAGCAAGCGGATTATCACTCGTACATGCGGACAAACGTGATCTAACTTATTTATCATATCCGCATGTACATACCTTGCACACGAGCTGTGTTAATACAGAAACAACACCCGGAAATGTGTCAAAGATGTGATAAGGTAGCATTAGATAACCACGTTAATGTGAAAAGAAATTTAATAAATATATTCGTGGCTAACTAATGCTACCATTTTCCACCTACATGTACACATCACACTTCAACAAAAAATGTCCAATATCGACTGTGAAGGTAAATGTTATTCTGATATTAAATTTTGCACTTTCAAACTCCTTAGTCTAACTAAGTTTAGTGAAACAGGCTTAGACAGACGTCTTAGTGGCGATAGTCTTTGAACTTTCTTGCCTAAGAACATAAAATACAAGGGGATGGCAGTAAAGAACAAGAAATGCATCTGTCAAACGCGGATGCCACCTGCAGCATATTTGAGAAACTGTGACAAATTGGTTAACCAAAAAGTGTGACGGACGGACAGACGGACAGACAGATGGACAGACGGACGGACGGATGGTCCAAACACTATATGCCACCCGTTTCTTCGAAACCCAGTGGCATAAAAATGTGTGCTTTGTCAATTTCAAGAAATAATTGTGTATGACGATATTTCCTATATGAATGGTACGTACTAGACTGATAAATTAACCAGTAGGTCAAGCACACCTAACTATGTGAATGAAACATAAATAAGTGAAAAATTCATGATGTTATCACAGAAACGTTTGAGTTGTAACAACTGGTAGTTCATTTAAGCACTTTAATCGGAGTCCTTGTATTCTGTATTGTGTATAAGGCGACACATTAGAATCATTGACACCAGTTCCTGCGTAACCAAGTAACTTTGAGGAAAACAGAAATATATTCCATAATTCCTACAATCATTAGAGACACGCCATATTATTTTGTACATCAGAATATGTGCGATTTTACATGAAAAAATATTTACAGAAGCAGTGATATTTTCTGTAAATGATGTCGAAACTTGACACAATTTACATACATTTAGTAATTATGGAATTCTGATCATTTCGTCAACTTTCGACTTATATTTTATGGAGAATATGGTAAGTATTTTCCATGAGATATCGCACATTTTCTTCGCACATCATACGAAATCACATGGCTTGTCTCATTTCAGAACCCAAACTGATAAGCTCACTATCAAAACATTTAATAGTTACTATTATTGGCAATGACAGACAATTACTTGTCAAAGTATTTCTTGACGAAGAACGTTTTTCTGATTATTTCTCCAAATTTGATGTAGAATCATCTAAGAATCAGTCTGAATAACAAATTCAGTGCATTTATTAATTAATCCATTCCGTTCGGAATACACCTTTACGGGTATGAAATTTATTAAATATTTTATTTTTGTTATTTCTCAATGAAAGTATATGTTGTGACCACTCATTTGAACTGTCTCGACGAGACGGTTCAAATGGTGGTCACGACATATACTTCTGAGCACATGGAAGGAAAATATTTAGGATTTTCCGCAAACATCATGACGTATCCTCAGTATGAAAAGGGTTAACAGAAATTGGACCTGTATTATTCCGTGAAAATGAACAAAAAAATCTGAAATTGGTAGATTTCCTTCTTTGTTAACATAAAACAATCCAGAAATGTTCATTAAAGTCAAAAACAATTAGTGAAAATCAATATTAAACCTTTCAAGTAACTGGAATGGAATATTCCATTTTAATTTTCAGAGTGTATCGATCAGAAAAGGGGGAATTTTATAAAAAATATCCACAAATAGTGCAGATCCTGATGAGACGGCTCGTTACGAGCCGGCTCATCAGGATCCACACTGTCTGTAAACATTAGGACAGAGGCCTGTGGTGTTGAAAGGGTTAATGAAAACACTGAAATTCAAATGTGTCATTAGCAACGTAAGAAAACTGTATTGTGACAAAACAGTTTTAATTTTGGATGATATTTTTCGCTATTAAAACTATTGTTGGAAAATGTTAATACAAAACCCACACAAACTTCTATTTCACAGATATGTGAACACATTATAATCCAAATCCCGTGCATCCCAAACTTCCCCAATCCACAAAAAAACACATGCACTATATCAACCCTTAGAATGTGGGAAACAAAATTGTCATCTGCTGTGACTTTAAAATTTTGTCTTCTCCCTCAATAAAGAAAGACATGGGTTGACAGCACTTTATAATATTTTCCATTGGAAATGAGTCTAAAGTGTTGTCAAAGCATGTTTTGAGGAGACAAATGGAAAAGAGAAAATAAACAGCAGACGACAAATTTAATTCAGCATTGCAAGGGTAAATAAAACAAATATCCACAAAGAACACATGCACTATATTAGAAAGCTGCAAACTTACTGTAAAATGTACAAATTATTAGAACATTTTATTCAGCAAAACATTTAGTTATGCAGTATACCATGCTACATGTATGTTACAACTGTTCATGGCAATACAACGACTCAACACATGTATCTAAATGTCAATAAAGGAAAAACAATTAAAAGGCATTTCTTTTCATCTGACTTATTTAAATTCCATTGTTATGAGCACCAAGAAAAATGTGAAAATGGTGTACTTTGTGTGCTTTAAAAGAAAAACAAATATTGCAAACTTTTAGGAAAAGCAAAAAAAAATCAACATCAGATCTTCAGTTATAATATTTGTTTAACATATTACGAATAACACACACATTTCCAAGTTACGACACTCAGCTAAATTAATATTTGCAAACCAATCAACATGCCATGTCCACACAGCAGAGAGCACAGACAGTGCTGACCATACCACTTATAGAGCCCGGTGCTCACAGTGTCCTCCAATTCCGGAGTGCTGAACGGCCTAGTAACACAAACATACCGGTATATGGTGTGATTGGTTGGTTGGCTGGCTGGCTGGCTGGTTGATTGAGTGATTGATTGATTAATTGGCTGATTGGCTGGTTCATTAATTTATTGGTTGGTTGGTAAACTGGGTGGTTGGTTGATTGATTGGCCGATTGATTAATGATTGATTGGTTGATTGGTCAGTTGGTTGGTTGAATGGTTGGCTGTTTGGTTTATTGGTTGGTTGATTTGTTGGTTGGTTGTCCGATTGGTTGGTTCATTGATTGGTTGATTGATTGATTGGTTGGTTGGGTTGGTTGGTTGGTCAATTGGTTGGTTAGTTGATCGATTGATCGGTCGGTCGGTCGGTCGGTCGGTCGGTCGGTCGGTCGGTCAGTTGATTGGCTGATCGATTGGTCAGTTAAATGGACAATTGATTGGTTGGTTGGTTGGTTGGTTGGTTGGTTGGTTAGTTGGTTGGTTGGTTGGATGGTTGTTTGGTTGATTGACTGACTGATTGATTGATTGCTTGCTGGATTGATTGAGTCAATGATTGACAATCGGTTAGTTGATTGACTGAGCCTGAGCTGTGCTACAGCTCAGGTTCAACCCATCAAACTGATTGATTCCGAGTTGATATTGCCAATAGATGTTCGGAAACATTGGCATCTGGACAAGATTAACGTAGGCAGTGGTGTCGGAAGTACAGTTACAGGGTGGGACAAAGGTAGTCACACATTCCAGTTTTGTAAACGGCCTGATTAAATACAAATGTAACGGGAAGTATACATACAGGGTGTAACAAAATTACTACGTTTTTAACCATTGTGGCCAGAGTTTGGATGCTAAAGCTTCTGTTGAAAATGTAATGTTCAACTTAAAGGTAGGTAATATTGCAGTTTTTTGCTAAATGCATGGCTTAGTGTCCAATATCCATTCACATAAAGCTAGTCATCTGGAATTTGGATTATGTAATCAACTAAATCAGACATCAGACCCACATTCTTTTAAACACTGAATCACCAGAAGCTGGTCACAAATGACATGAACCTAATTCTCCCACTACAGTCATATATCGCGAGTTAGATTGGCCACAAATGTCATATACCCAATTTCTCCACAGAACGGAAACCCATCAACTAGCATAAAATAGAATACCATGTTAATATCTTTTGATATCGGGTACGGCTCAGAATTCCTACTCTTTCCTAGCCTTGCCTGATAAACTTGATATCAAACATGATATCAAAATACATTAGCCTAGTATTCTCTACATCAGGATGGGCTTGGAACGCAACGAGGAATTCCTACTGTTTTCCTACCTGCGATAAAGGCTATCAAGGACACAAACCTTGGTATCTCTACATAACAGGATGGGTTTTGGAAACTCAACGAGGAATTCCTACTGTTTCCTAGCCTTGCCTGATAAACTTAATATCAAGACACTAACCTGGTATTCTCTACATATCAGGATGGGCTTGGAACTCAACGAGGAATTCCTACTGTTTCCTAGCCTTGCCTGATAAACTTAATATCAAGACACTAGCCTGGTATTCTCTACATATCAGGAGGGCTTGACTCAACGAGGAAATTCCTAACGTTTCCTACCTGCCTGAAACTTAATACAAGACACTACCTGGTATTCTCTACATAACAGGATGGGCTTGGAACTCAACGAGAATTCCCTACTGTTTCCTAGCCTGCCTGATAAACTTAATATCAAGACACTAGCCTGGTATTCTCTACATATCAGGATGGCTTGGAACTCAACGAGGAATTCCTACTGTTTCCTAGCCTTGCCTGTAAACTTAATATCAAGACACTAAGCCTGGTATTCTCTACATATCAGGATGGGCTTGGAACTCAACGAGGAATTCCTACTGTTTCCTAGCCTTGCCTTGGAAACTTAATACAAACACACCTGGATTCTCTAAACAAATATCAGGAAGGGCTTGGAACAACGAGGAATTCCTCTTTCCCTAGCCTTGCCTGATAAACTATCTACACTAGGGCATGAGGTTCTCTACATATCAGGATGGCTGGGTTGGAACTCAACGAGGAATTCCTAACGTTTCCTAGCCTTGCTGATAAACTTAATATCACACTTAACCTGTATTCTCTACATACAGGGCTGAAACAACGAGAATTTCCTACTGTTTCCTACCTTGCCTGCCTTAATATCAAGACACTAACCTGGTAAATTCTCTTACAATATCAAGATGTCTTGGAACTCAACGTGGAATTCCTACTGTTTCCTACCTTGCTGATAAACTTAATATCAAGGACTAACCTGGTATCTACATTCGGAAGGCTTGGAATCAACGAGGAATTCCTACTGTTTCCTAGCCTTGCCTGATAAACTTAATATCAAGACACTAGCCTGGTATTCTCTACATATCAGGATGGGCTTGGAACTCAACGAGGAATTCCGGACTTTTCCTACCTTGCTGATAAACTTAATATCAAGACACCTAGCCTTGGTATCTACCATATCAGATGGGCTTGGAAACTCAACGAGGAATTCTACTGTTTCCAGCCTTTGCACTTTTAAATAAAAATAGCACCTGGTATTCTCTACATATCAGGATGGGCTTGGAACTCAACGAGGAATTCCTACTGTTTCCTAGCCTTGCCTGATAAACTTAATATCAAGACACTAACCTGGTATTCTCTACATATCAGGATGGGCTTGGAACTCAACGAGGAATTCCTACTGTTTCCTAGCCTTGCCTGATAAACTTAATATCAAGACACTAGCCTGGTATTCTCTACATATCAGGATGGGCTTGGAACTCAACGAGGAATTCCTACTGTTTCCTAGCCTTGCCTGATAAACTTAATATCAAGACACTAGCCTGGTATTCTCTACATATCAGGATGGGCTTGGAACGCAACAGGAATTCCTAACTGTTACCTAGCCTTGCCTGATAAACTTAATATCAAGACACTAGCCTGGTATTCTCTACATATCAGGATGGGCTTGGAACTCAACGAGGAATTCCTACTGTTTCCTAGCCTTGCCTGATAAACTTAATATCAAGACACTAGCCTGGTATTCTCTACATATCAGGGGCCCGTTTCACTAAACTTCATATTAAAGACTAAAATGTGCGCAAGTGCAAAATTATGATAGTCTGTAAATTTCACATTAACAATGTTTTTCTTGTAAACAATTATTGGATTTACATTTATTGAGCATAGGCTGCATATGCAGCCTATGCTCAATAAATGTAAACCCATCAATTGAAATTTCCAAACGATCCTAAATTTGCACTTACGAACATTTTAGTCGTACGAAGTTTAGTGAAACGCCCCAGGTTCCCTTCATACTGTTTCCTAGCCTTGCCTGATAAATTTGATATCCAACTTGGTATAAAAAGACAGTAACCTAGTATTCTGAACATATCAGGCTCAGCTTGGAAACGGTAGGAATTCCGAGGATCTTCCTACCATTTCCTAGCCTAGCCTGGTAGCCTCTATTTACCTTTCCTCGGTGCCCTGTGGTTTCTTGTACTTGGTGACCCAGTGTCCGTACGCCTGTTTCTTCGTCTCTAGGACGGCGCTGTAGTGCTCCATCTCAGACTCAACGTCCTCTAGGCGTAGGTTCACGTCGTTGGCCGCATCCGGGGCCTTTGAGTGGATCTTGTGCACCTGACAAGTAGGTACTAGGCATTTAACCCTTTAAACAATAAATAAATGGAATGGATTTTGATATGTTAATGTTTCGACCGATCAAATCGTCACAAAATGATTTTCATACTAGTCCATTTGTAACACGGGCATCATTGTCACTAAGCTAATCCCCTCGCTGGAAGCCTTGATAACAGAACACAAACAAGGTGAATATAAGTCCTCAGTGACCTTCACCTTGGGTGGTCGGATGTTGGTTGTATGCAAAACAAATCACCATCCCATGACACACATTGTGGCCAACTATTATCAAAATTGGTCAAGCGGTTCATAAGTTATTGAAAAAAGAAGATGTTACTAATGTACATACGCACGTATGTACATAGACTAGTGCTACATGTAAATCCCCTCTTGCATATTGGCGAGGGGATAAAAAGGGGATTTTTTGGTCTAAAAAATTATGAAAATTCAGATCCTGCTGAGACGGTGCATCATGAGCCGGCTCATCTGGATCTACACTGTTTGCAAACACCGCTATAGAGGGCTGTAGTATTGACAGGGTTACTAAAGGTAATTATTTGGAGAAAATCTGGGACGAAATTGGTCATTTTCAGTGGCAAAACTGGAGAGTGGGCGAAATTGTCAAATGCGCATCTCATATAAACTTAGTCAAATTGACATCGATAATTTGGAATTCTTGTCCAAAATATCCTTGATGATACACCAAAATAAATATGACTTGCTCTGGGCCGAATTATTTATACGATATTTGGCAATTTTCTCTGATTTTACCATAACTTTATTTTTTGTTCGTCCGTATTACTGTTCGACTCACCAGCATTGCGACGATCTCGAGTAACTGGACGGCTTTCTCAGCCGAGGATAACTCCTTGAGTTTCTGTTTAGATTTTCCGTGCTCCTTAATCATCTTCTTCATGTCTTTATGCATCGCAACGTTCTCCTCACGCAGTTTATCCAGGTCCTGAAACACAGTAACAAGTATAGGAACCAGTGGATAAAGGAACCGATAATTGGGAATCAGTGGAAACAGGAACCAGTAATAGGAACTAGTGGATACCGGAGCCAGCATAGAAACTAGAAGTTATGTTTGTAAAACATGGGCATGGCCCCATGGCATATTGGACTCTAATTAGAGATTGAGTGTAAAAAAGAAAACTTTAAATTTACACAAATTTCAAAGTCATTTGACAGTCTTACAAACTTTTTGATGTAACAAAATGGCTAAGTGTTTCAGCACAATTTAGGAGGTCACAAAGGTCAAGGTCATGTAATTGATGGTGTAATTGCGTCACACATGTTCAGGTGAATGAACTGTCCAAATATTAAAGTAATCCTTCAAGCTATATTGAAGATATTACATGTTGGAGAAACTTACAAACTTTTCGACACAACAAAATGGCGTTTCAGTGACATTTGGAAGGTGACCAAGGTCAAGATCGTGTTAATGGTGGCGCAAGTGTGTGACAAATGTTCAGGTGATTCAAGTGTCCAAGTATCGAAGCAATCCTTCAAGTAATATTGAAGATATCAAGTTGGATAAACTCTTAAAATAAATGACGTAAATGTACATGGACGGACAGACGTACATACGGATGGACGGACAGACGTACATACGGATGGACGGACAGACGGACGGACGGACGGACGTAAGGAACCTCCAAAGCAACACAATGTGCCCCCCTGGCTATCGCATAGGGGGCATAAATAACCAGTGGATACAGTGGATTCTCTGAGATTGTAGTGAGTGTACAAAGTGCTCGCTAGTGCTATAAATTCAATTTGTCTGGTTAGAAGGTCGGACCCATGCGGGGGTCACCTTTAGGGCACCGTTTGATAGTATGGACACGGGTGCCGACCAGGGACTCTGAGATTTAGGCTAATTTCGAACAAGTCCACTATACGATTGCAAAACTACGGTGTTCGTGTTAGAGAGGTTCCAGGGACCAGGTGGGACTCGGTGTAAATCTGCTATAAATAACCGCCTCGGTATGCATTAGCTGGTTTTCTGGTTATAGATTCCCAGCTTGGCTAGTGTTGGAACCCGAATTGGCTGGTACAGTGGAACCTCTCTAAACCGGACAACAAGAAAACATCTGTAATCATATTTGTGATAAGTAGTTTCTTCGTCATTTATCTCGGATGATAATGTCTATTCGTGATCGCATAGCACAAAACTATGGCTCAGAATAATTAAATGCCTGATGTACGGGGACCTCCCAGGGTGTCCAGTTTAGAGAGGTTTCACTGTACTGGGGACCTCCCACAGTGTCCAGTTTAGAGAGGTTTCACTGTACTGGGGACCTCCCAGGGTGTCCAGTTTAGAGAGGTTTCACTGTATAAGGAACAGATTACAGTGCAGTCTCCGTTTTTGTTCCACCGTAGACAACACTTGCAAACTCAACGCGAACGCAACGCGAACGCAACGGTTTGCTGTAGCGTTGTATACGTTGTTTAAACGTATAATACGGTTCGTACACGTGTAATACACATTGTCAAACCGTTTAGTTTAAAAGCGTTGCATACGTTGTTTAAACGTATAATACGGTTCGTACACGTGTAATACACATTGTCAAACCGTTTAGTTTTAAAGCGTGTAATACGTTTAGCTTCAAGGTGTATAACACGCTTTGGCGTATAATTATGTAGCGAGGTGAAAGAGTTGAAACGTGTACAACGCTTTACCTGGAAGCGTGTAGCTATATGAAAGCGTTGAAACGTGTACAACGGTTACACGTTTTAACGCAAATACCTGTTCGGCCCCGATCGCTTCGAGGCGTCCTTGTTTCGTCACTTTTAAAATATCGCGAATACATACCCTCAGATCGAGTTCAAAGTACATCGGCGGTGTGATTTAGCACTTCAATTGATCCCTAATCCCTGATGACTAATGAGTCACGCTTTTAACACGACAGATGTACCTTGTCGTTTATCAAAATGTTTGAGAATTGTAGATCACGTGAGCCGGCTCATCAGGATCTGCGGCATTCCTATGTACATTTTACACAAAAATGACGCATAATATAGCGTAATGTAACAGTTCCTAACTTAATATGGAATAGCCCGGGCCGATAGTCCGTGTCAGTTAATTGGGGTTAAATATTACGAACACAGATAAACACAGTGCATGGTTTCTTTATTTTATTTTAACATCATCAGAAATGGCGAGTCTAGGAACTCTCGTATTATCTTTACGCTGAAGCCAGTCTATTTCAGTCACTAATCCGCTATACACCTGTCCCACGCGTGTGTTAAGATTAATCGATATTTGGAGAAACTGAATACACAGCAAGCTGCACACTGGTTTAACACGGATATGGCCCGCGGATATGTGTCATAAATTACTTGGTGGTCAAAACCGGTAAATTTACAAGGTTTATAGCGAAATAGCAGCCGACTGGCAATTTTTCTCGGACCGATTTTTAAGACTAGTTTTCAAATCTCAATCGGTCTGAGAGTTCAAAAATCGGTCCAGAACCGGAAAACTGAAAATGTTAGAAGCCCTGCAGTGAGTCTAGAAGTATATATACAAACACGAAGAACGATCAGAGCATGCGCATTCTACGCAATACAAGGTTGGCATACCAAAACGTGTAATGCGTTAAAACCCGTGGAAACGTGTTATACGTATAACACGGTTTCATCTGTACGGTGCTGTGTACATGTAGATGCGTGTAACCGTTCGTCAAAGAAAGCGTTAAATCGTTTGAACGGTTTACCTTAGCGTTGTATACGTTTACAACCGTTGTATACGTTTACAACCGTTGTACACGGATTACACGCTTTTGAAACTCAATACGTTGTTTACAACCGTTGTATACGTTTACAACCGTTGTACACGGATTACACGCTTTTGAAACTCAATGCATTGAACACGGTTTGTTCGACTTTCGCGCATGCGCAAGAGTGGGGAAACGCAACGCATGGCCGAAAACGTATTACACGTAGACGACACACGGTTTGAAACGCAACTAACGGAAACTCCACGGATACGCAACGCACAACACTTTGTACAAGTATAAACCCGGAACATTTTGACAGAAACAACTGTAGATAGCGTGACGATTGGTTTGATGGTAATCCGTGCCTGAAGCCGAATATGCCATTGTATCGCATGCCGTAACATACGGTCTCCCTGTACAATGAAAGGCCGGACAAACTATCTGGGTACCCGAACAGTATACATGTAGTTACCTGGTTCAGCTCGGCAATCTTATAATCCTTCTGCTCCACTTCCCCTTGGTGTGTAATTGTGATTGTCTCGGTTATCGTCTGGAAAATTGTTAGTGCTAAAGCTAGCTATATATACAGGGCATATTACATGTGTGACGAGGTATAGAGAATAGTAGGTTAGTGCCGTGAATGGGCAAAAATATCTGGCAAGGCTCAAGAATTTCTTTATTTCTCATCAGAAGTATATGTTGTGACCACTCATTTGAACCGTCTGGCCGAGACGGTTCAAATGAGTGGTCACAACATATACTTTGGTTGAGAAATAATGAAAATAGATAGAGAATAGTAGGTTAGTGCCGTGAATGGGAAAAAATATCTGGCAAGGCTCAGGAAACGGGATGGGCGAGGCTTTGCCGAGCACATCCCGTTTCTGTGCCGCGCCAGATATTTTTTCCCATTCATGGCACTAACCTACTATTCTATTTATCCAGTCAACACCTACAAATTGCTGTAAAATGCAAAAATAGTATTGACTGGATATCAAAAATGTTTCACGGCACCGTGTTTCACGGCACATACACACTGTGTTGACGGGATAAAATATGTTTTTATTCCCATTTCATGCTGAATACATTTTAAAGGGGCACATCAGTATTTTTTTTTAAAAATACAAAAAGAGTAAAAACAAGTTTTCACCACGGCCCAGTGAACAGTGGTAAATTGAAGATATATGACGATACTAGGACTGTTGAGTTGTTTCAATTTTCACCGATATCGGTACATAAGTATCAGACTTTCTATCTTGCACAAGATAGGAAATCCGATATTTATGTACCTATATGGGTGAAAATAGAAACAACTCAACAGTCCTAGTATCGTCATATAGTAAACAAATTTACACAGGGCCATGATGAAAACACGTTTTTATTTTTTATAGTATTTTTTAAAAAATATTCTGATATGCCCCTTTAAATAAATAGTTTATCGCTTTTATTTTCATTTTTATTGTTGACTAGTTATTTTTAGTACTTTTATTTTTATTTAGCCCCTTCGACAATAATTTTTCCAAAATATTCTCCCAAAAAACTTTTTTGCTCTCAAAAATATGAAAATTACATGCAAAAAGTGCAGATCTTGATGAGACGGCTCGTCACGAGCCGGCTCATCTGGATCTACACTGTTTGCCAATACCACTGTACAGTCCTGTAATGTTGAAAGGGTTAAGATCAGAATAAACATTATTGGTGGTGTACTACTGGCCATCTAACATGTAACTGGCCATCTAACATGTAACTGGCCATCTAACATGCTTTCTGTAGCAGTACAAATTACATATTTACTATTACCTCGTCAACACAGTGCGTATGTGCCGTGAAACACGGTGCCGTGAAACATTTTTGATATCCAGTCAATACTATTTTTGCATTTTACAGCCATTTGTAGGTGTTGACGGGATAAATAGAATAGTAGGTTAGTGCCGTGAATGGGAAAAAATATCTGGCAGAGCCTCGCCCATCCCGTTTCCTGAGCCTTGCCAGATATTTTTCCCCATTCACGGCACTAACCTACTATTCTCTATCACTAGTGTATCGGTAATTTAATACATTGTGTTGTTGCACTGTGAAAGCCAATACTATGCAATAAATGCTATTCTGCATCTATACGCGACTTACCATGACAAACTGTGTCTTACCGATATTTAGATCTTTGATTATTAAGACAAACATGCACTTTGAAATGGGTTGAACATGTTTGTTAGAGGCAACAAGAGTGCTTTCCCGATTCAATAGCGGACATTGTAGGCCCTGTTCAGACTATACAGTTACAGTCACTGGTCTTGGGCTACACTGGCTGCAGACTTGGCAAATCACAGCTGCTAATATGCACCTACTTGCTACATACTAGCTAACCAACATAAATTATGACAGACATGATCTAGACTTATCAAGGTTTGCAAAATGTGTATCCAGCGACTATTAACCCATTGCATGTGGAATACAACTTTACAGGTATGAATTTGTCGGACTACTGATCCAAGGGTCGTGGGTTCGAGCCTGACTAGCGGCGTGCGTTGTGTCCTTGAGCAAGACACTTTATCCACACTGCTCCAGTTCACCCAGCTGTAAATGGGTACCGATAATTCGTAGTTGCTCTGTAAATACGAATTACCGGCTTCTCTCAAAAAGTCTCTACCTCCGTTCATTCTCCCATTCTTGGGAGACGGCATGCAAGGTCCTAGAGCCAGTGCCGCCGTTAAATATAAGCCAAAAAAAAAAAGTATGAATTTTTTTAAATATTTTATTTTTATTTTTGTTATTTCTCAATGAAAGTATATGTTGCGAGCACTCATTTGAACCGTCTCGATGAGACGGTTCAAATGGTGGTAGCGACATATACTTATAAGCATATTTAAAGAAAATATGTATGATTTTCCCCAATGAAAATGGCATATCCTCAGCATGAAATAGGTTAATTGGCCTATGTGAAATACATGTTGTGTTGGGAATTGGAATGCTAGTACAATCCCTCTACATGTTCTCATTTGAACATATCTCATGCGGAATACTGGTTGGTAGGCAGCAAAAGTTAAAAAAAAAATCTAAATTTTTTTATTCATATACAATGTGATCACTCATTTGAAATAGTAGTGATAAACGTTGTTGGCATTAGGGTAGTTGGTGGACTGTGACAGTTTTTTTTTATTTATTTCTCAGAACCTGGGTAGATGGTAAAATCGTATGATGCCTCAACTCGCAAGTCCAAGTATGAGAAATAATCACAAAAATGTGTCCGTGTCTTTTTTAGTTAAAACAAGAAAGTATCCTCGGCAAAATTGTGTTAAGTCTGCGAAAATGTAAAGCATGCAAGTGTGCATTGATTTGGATCTTATATGGTACAATTGCCATTCTGTCCCTGAGCAAAAGTTGCTAAGGGAAAGAATGGAAATTGAACAATATAACAATGTATATTCTGATCACTTCATGCTCACATGGTTTACATTTTAACATTAAACATATTCGCTTTTTCACCTCTTCTTTCCCTTTATAGCATGCCCAGTATCTATACTGTGCTAATTACAGGCCACTAATTCACTGGATGCTTATAGCATCCAGTGAATTAGTGGCCTGTAATTAGAGACCTACGAAGTGCACTCTATCACCATGGTTTCCTGAAATAAGGCAACACACAGTGGCCATGGCGACCTACAACTGTAGCCTTAAAGGTACTGCGTCTCAGATGAGGTTGGAAAGTGGGGTACTGAGTTAGGAAGCATTTAACTGAAGATTTGTATTGGTTTCCTGAATATATTTGCCCCTGTGAGTGATCTGGGAATGTAAAAAAAAAATGAATTTTATTATCTAAAAAATAACTAGCGTTAGTAACGCTAGTTTTGCTAAATATAGAATTCATATTTCCCACTGATGTGCTGACACTTAGTAGCCACCCGCCTTGCATTGACTAGACACAATAGCACCAACTACCTCACCGATAACATTCAGTTCTCGCTTTTTTAAATTTGGTTATTTTTTATGGCCATGCGCGTACATCATGTGTAATTAAAGGTATTACAGTGTTAATATGGCGTTTATATAGAAGTTTGCAATGCTGACCATATCTTGTGATAATGCCTTTGAAGCATTTCAAACAAGTTCTATCTTTTTGTCTTATCTGCAGAAAAGCGGTAGTCACTGATAACATGAGGAATTACGTCACTGCTTGCGGGTTTTTCTACAGATTGGAGACAGAATTGCATCACTACTAGTGCGTTTTTCCAGATACTGCCAAGTTAAACTGTGCATGGAATTTCCTCCACTTAATATGCAAATGAGATAATTAACCCACAAACGCACGTTTATAACCAAGAACAAGTTACGACTGCATTCATACAAAAGCCAGTGTTATATCTCAAGTATTCTTAGGAAATGCTTATTTGGAGGTACCATCTGATACACAGTACCTTTAAATAACGCCATACTAGTTGATAGTGGTCATAAGCCAACCATGTGAATGCACATACTGACCTGAATCTACAAATTATGAAAGCTTTTGATTGCCAGCAAGGAGCCTAAATGAACTACTGTCTGTTCCACGTTTTGCTACAGGCGATCTGTTGGCCATTAAACACATTAAATCTTAAAAATATTTAAATGTAAGTACTTTTTCATCAATAACAAAAAAGTCACACCCTCCCCAATTTTTTTCAGTTGATGAAATTCCGTCAAATATTGATTTTATTGCGAAAAACTATTTTCCTATGGGAATTTAACATGGGGGCTAAAAAAAAATAAAAAAATTGACTCCTCCCCCAGCACCTCCAGCGCCTCCAGCGCCTCCAGTGCCTCCAGCTCTTCCTCCACTTCCCCCACCCCCCCCCCACCCATGTTAAATTCACATAGGAAAATCGTTTGTTTTGCAATAAAATCAACATTTGATGGAATTTTGGGGTGGGTGATTTTTTTGTTATTGGTGAAAAAGTACTTGCATTTAAATACTTTTAGATTTAATGTGTTACATTAAATCTAAAAGTATTTAAATGCAAGTTTGTCGGCAGAAAAACAAGGAACAGACAGACAGTAATGATGACTGAACTACTGTCGCTCTAGACGATGGTGACCTACCTTGACACGGTCACGCAGAACGACGCGGTCGTTCCGGAGAGCCTCATTTTCAGCCTCAAGGTCGGCAACCTTGTTGTCAAGTTTACCTAGTTCATCGTCCTTCTGGCTCTCATTGTCTTCTGTTAACAAATGTTGTAAGATTAATCCTTAGACTGTCTTGGAAATGATTCTAAAGTGCTGCCAAAGCAAGTTTTTGTTGAGAAAAATGGAACTCAAGAAACAAACAGCAGACGAAAAATTTACAGCATTGTAAGAATTACGAATATCTTTTAAATGAAATATATTCCACTGAGAAATGTCCAACCCCAAATCTTTTAGTAGTTGTGTGAAGTAGTCCAGTTCCATCATCTAAATTTGTATAAAGACATTTGTCTATTCAAATATGGTAAGGTTCATTGGATTCACCAACAGTCAAATAGTAAGCTGGTTTTTGTACAGCTATATATTGATATATTGTACAGCTATATATTGGACCTACCCGCTTCCCCAGTTTTCTGTCTCTGCACCAGTCTCTCGTATTGCTTGATCATCTTCTTCATGTCTCTCTTCAAGTCACGGTTCTCTTGCTTCAGCGCTTCCATCTCCTACAATACCGCAATAACATAGCTCCAGTTAAGGTGCGTAATTCTGAGGTAAATTTCTTATTTCTCCATCAAAAATGACAAGTTGGGAGTGCTTTAGAATCGTCTCAATGAGACGATTCTAAACGACTCCGAACCTGTCATTTTTGATGAAGAAATAACAAAATGTCACCCCAAGTTGGTCAAATTACGCACCTTAACTGGAGTTCTGAATAACCTTAACCCTTAGACCGCTACTCACAACAATTGTTGTCTGCTGTTGATTTTATATCTTGCCTTATTTCTCAATAAAAACATGGTTTGACAGCACTTCAGAATCATTTCCAATGGAAATGATTCTGAAGTGCTGTCAAACCATGTTGTAAATTATTCTAAAGTGCTGTCAAACCATGTTTTTGATGATAAAAATGGGAAATAGAAAATAAACAGCAGACAACAACAAAATTAAGATAGCGGTCTAAGGGTTAAATATTTGCACCCCATTTGTTATAAAACAGGGGTTTGTAAGAGCATACCGTGGCCAAGGTGTAACACTGTCAGACTGCCATGCTGGCGACCCGGTTTCGACTCAGGGTTCAGTTCCAGGGCATCAGTATTTTTTGAGATACATTGTATTTCCTGCTCTACTAGTCCTTTCGTATTGGCACTTTAAAAGGCAGTCCCTTGTTGGCACGTTAAAGAACCAGAGCGGACTATTCTGATAAGAGTTAGGCCCCCTGGGGCCGGTTTCCTATGTATCCACCTCTTCCTTCTCCCCGTCTTGGGAGACATGAATGGTCATCGAGCTTGTGCCGTCGTTAAATTCAAGCATTTACATTTAACAAATTGTGTCCAAATACATTGTTATTGTGATAAACAAGTACAACCATACTAACCAGATATATTTGGATATTACTTGCTGTGAGAAACCATATAAGTGTGTTTCCCAGAATAAATTGTGTCCGAATATTTAGGATTTGTACGGTAGTTTAATTGTTAGTCACTACATTGGTTGATTTACTGACAGTCGGGAATCACATGGCCTATTGTTTTGGTTAATATACATAATGGTGGCGTCCATGAATTATGAGGTAAATCTTATTTGTCTGACATTCATACTACTGCAGTTTGTTCCTATTAATGACAACCATGTGTAAATGCTATAAGTCTTGCAATACCAAATTTAGCAACGTTACTTCTGTACTTAGTCTGAAAATTCTGTGTAGAGAACGCAAATGTCACATGTGTGCAATTTTTCTGCTGTTTCCGGCCATTGTCAGATTGGTCCCCATTCTGGGATTGACGTCACGTTTCTCGGCACACACTCTGGGATTAGTCCCCATTCTGAGGCTTACATGTTAAATTATTAAATGTGACTGTGACTGGATAAATGGGGTTTATCGGTTTTGCGACCAGAGTATATCCAGATCAGCACTATTGGCCATTCCATTAATGAAACATCCGTCATGTTTCTACTATGAATATAGATCGCTATCAGGCTACAGGAGGGTGCTATTTGATCCGGAGCTACACAGGTCAAGAATCCCATAAGCACCATTTCTCCACATTTATTAAATGACTTATGGTAGTTGTGGCTAGTCCAACATCTAATCCAGTCGCAAGCTATAGTTTTGCCAACCCATCACCGAAATCACAACTTGTGTTTTACTGCTAGACAGAATATGTGGCTGTGACTGGAGAAATGCAGAGCTCCAGATAAGGTGTGCATTGGCATATTTTACGCACTTATTTTATCAAAATACACATTGATTATCAAAGGTGGGAGTACAAAATAATCGCAGCAATGTGAAAATACGCATTGATTTTCAAATTGAGTAGTGAAAATACTGTAATAAAGTTGAAAATTTACTAAGTTGAGCTGCAAAAAGCAGTGTTTGCTTTTTGCAGCTCAACTATTTAAAGTTCATTTTTAAATTTGTTTTATTTTTTATCATTTGTTACCTATTTAATAAGGAAGAAAATCAATAATACCTTTGTAAAAGTAAAATATGCATTGAATTTTAAATATGGGGGTATAATACTCTTTACATACAAAACTCTCTGGAAATGGGGATTATGGGATTTGTGACCAGTGTAGCTCATGATCAATTAACGCACTCCTGTAGCTTGACAATGATCTACATTGTTTGTTAGAAGAATGGCGGGTGTTTCACTGATGAAATGGCACACAGGGCAGATCCTGATCAGACTGTGCAGATGCACAGGCTGATCTGGATCTACAGTGGTCGCAAAACCCATAAGCCCCATTTATCCAGTCACACATGTGGTTGTAACACCATTTCCTCTCCAGGTCATAAAATATGTTTATGCCAACAGTTAGTTAAATAAAAACTTGAGTCTTTATTGCGGTCGGGTACATATCTAAACACAACAACTACCTCACAATGCCTTGTTCATATTTGTAGTGACTAACAATTAGAATTCTAACCACAGTATACCATACCTTCATTACATGCCATCTACGCCATATCCTTCTGTTTTCCAGATTGTGGAGAAGAATTCATATAAGCTTTTATACAGCTTCTAATCCTGTTTATGTATCCTACTATCAAGTTATGTATGTATGCATGTTCATCTACCTGACAAAATGAAATGACATAAATATTTACACAATTCCCTAACATTTGATTGGCCTGTAGCAAGTCTCTGTCCAAAATTTATATCCCAGTAAACTCCCACGCTGAACTACTTTCCATAACCGTGAGGTGCAGTTAAAATAATTCTTAAGAAAACGGAAAATAAACACACTTTCTTGATGAATTTATTTAAAATGCTGGAATTATAAGGAATGAATGGCCTTTTTGTGGAATTTATCGGGGATATAAACTTGGAAAAGTCGCGGGAATACTGGACGAGGCCTTTCGGCCTTCGTCCAGTATTCCCGCGACTTTTCCAAGTTTATACCCCGATAAATTCCACAAAAAGGCCATTCATTCCTATAATCAACACCAACCTCGTTTGATGCAGTGGTTGCAATGACAATCGGTGCACCGACACTCCCGCCAGCCTTTAACGTGGCTAACTCATTCTCCATCTCGGCAATGGTGACCCGCAGTCTAGAGAGCTCTGCATTCTGGTTGCCCAGTTCCCGCTGTTTGTCGGACATGGCCTGGTTCAGTGCGGATACCTCTGATCTCACCATCTTAGTCTCCTTCTGGGACTTGGTCAACTCGCTCACGATGGTCGGATCTGGAATCTTCACCTGGAATAACGTGTCAGGGTGGCATTGGTGAACTGCCGAAACCCATACAAACAAGTGGTATTGGTGAACTGCCGAAACCCATACAAACAGGGTGGTAGGTAACCCGATACATACAAACAGGGTGGTATGTGAAACGGTGAATGCCGAAACCCATACAGGGTGGTATTGGTGAAACTGGCCGAAAACCCATACAAAAGGGTGGATGGTAAACTCCGAAACCCATACAAAACAGGGTGTATTGGTGACTGAACCCCTCCGAAAAACCATAGAACAGTGGGTGGTAGGGGTGAACTGCCGAAACCCATAGAAACAGGGTGGTATTGGTGAACTTCCGAAACCCTCAGAAACAACGTGTCAGGCACAGGCATTCGACGTGTTTCGGCTTTCATCGGTATAACTCTATATATATGAACAAGGCTTCTAACTTTGGTTGGACACGACCTCGTATGATCACAAAATAACATGTTTAAAATTGTAATTTTCTATGCATTCTATGTATTTCTGCAGGATATCGATCATTCTCAAATGATCATATGAACTTGCCACTACAATATTGACGTTAGAGCCTTAAACAGTTTATTTCATTTGTTATGATACAAGGTTGTGTCCAACCTAGGAAACGGAGCTGAAATTTGATATTATTTGCATAAATATGTTCTAACTATGTTATTTTAGCAAGATAATAATAATTGTCAAATGAACATGTGCACTTTCCGCCAAAATATTCTCATTAGCGTTAATAAAATCGCGGAATGTGTTATGATACGAGGTCGTGTCCGACCAAAGTTAGAAGCCTTGTTCATGTATATAGAGTTATACCGATGAAAGCCGAAACACGCCGAATGCCTGTGGTGTCAGGGTGGTATTGGTGAACTGCCGAAACCCTTAGAAACAATGTGTCAGTGGATGGTGAACGGCCGAAACTTAGCATGTGTCAGGGTTTTTTTGGTGAACTGCCGAAACTCTTAGAAACAATGTGTCAGGGTGTAAATTGGTGAACTGCCGAAACCCTTAGAAACAATATGTCAGGGTGGTATTGGTGAACTGCCGAAACTCTTAGAAACAATGTGTCAGGGTGGTATTGGTGAACCGCCAAAACTCTTAGAAACAATGTGTCAGGGTGGTATTAGTGAACCGCCAAAACTCTTAGAAACAATGTGTCAGGGTGGTATTAGTGAACCGCCAAAACTCTTAGAAACAATGTGTCAGGGTGATATTGGTGAACTGCCGAAACACTTAGAAACAATGTGTCAGGGTGGTATTGGTGAACTGCCAAAACAACAATGTGTCAGGGTGGTATTGGTGAACCGCCGAAACTCTTAGAAACAATGTGTCAGGGAGGTATTGGTGAACTGCCAAAACTCTTAGAAACAATGTGTCAGGGTGGTATTAGTGAACTGCCGAAACCCTTAGAAACAATGTGTCAGGGTGGTATTGGTGAACTGCCAAAACTCTTAGAAACAATGTGTCAGGGTGGTATTGGTGAACTGCCGAAACTCTTAGAAACAATGTGTCAGGGTGGTATTGGTGAACTGCCAAAACTCTTAGAAACAATGTGTCAGGGTGGTATTAGTGAACCGCCAAAACTCTTAGAAACAATGTGTCAGGGTGGTATTGGTGAACCGCCGAAACTCTTAGTAATAATGTGTCAGGGTGGTATTGATGAACGCGCGCGAACAGAAACAAGTGTGTCAGGGTGGTATAGGTGAACTGCCGAAACTCTAGAAACAAAGTGTCAGGTGGTATTGGTGACTGCCGAAACTCTTAGACACAATGTGTCAGGGTGGTATTGGTGAACTGCCGAAACCCTTAGAAACAATGTGTCAGGGTGGTATTGGTGAACTGCCGAAACTCTTAGAAACAATGTGTCAGGGTGGTATTGGTGAACTGCCGAAACTCTTAGAAACAATGTGTCAGGGTGGTATTGGTGAACTACTGAATTGGGAAGTTATTTGACCTGGACCTCGGGCAAGGGGGGAGTATGCTGCGGTGCAAAATAAATATATGGATGATGACAAACCTGCATGAAGTGTTAAGATAATACAGTAAAGAAGTTATAGAAGAATGGAGAAACTTGCATACATCTACTGGACGGAAAAAAGATATTTGACCTTGAACTTGGGCAAGGGGAGCACGGCTTGGGCAGGGATTGAACGCATGAATGATGAGAAACATAAACATGAAGTCTGAAGCCAATGACTCATACAGTAAAGAAGTTATAGGAGATGGAGAAACACGCAAACATCTACTGGACAAACATTTCAAACTTATTTGACCTTGACCTTGGGCATGGGGAGAGCATGGGTGGGGCGGGGACTGAAAATATGAATGATGGAAAATATGCACATGAAGTTTCAAGCCAATCATTATTACAGTAAATAAGTTACAGGAGAATGGAGAAACTCATGCATATCTCCTGTATGCAAATTTCTAAGCTATTTGACCTTGACCTTGGGCATGGGGGAGCATGGTTGGGTTGGGGAATGAAACATGGCTATTAATAAACATGCACATGAAATTTCAATTGGTCATACGGCAACAAGTTATAGCAGAATGGAAAATGTGATGGACATACAGACAGACTGACAGACAACTTTTACGTCCCTATATCCTATTTTCTCTACGCAATGGGATAATAGAAAGTTAGTAAATTTTAACACCTGTAAATCAATATCCCACAAGAAATTGACTGAATTGAATATGTCAGCACACACCTGCACAGTCATGACCTCCTATTCCCTGTAGCCTATTTCATCAACATTACAAAGTATACTTTAGTAGCAAAGTATACTTTGAGGGAGAAATTTTCAATTTTATGATAAATTTATTAATTTTTATTATACTGAATTTATTACATTATCACAGCCAATTTGGCTGTGATAATGTAATAAATTCAGTATAATAATTCTGCATACTTTTAATCATCAAATATATGCATTTGTTAGTTCTATATTTAATAATGCATTTCAGGAAAAATAAATGATTACTCCCTCAAAGTATACTTTGCTAGTAAAGTATACTTTGCAATGTTGGTGAAATCGGCTACAGGTGTCCACACATGTTTGTAAGGCACGACTGGGGGGTCTGGTACCCGGCCCAATACATACCTGCATAGTCACGACCTCCGGTTCCCTGGTGTCCACATGTTTATAAGGCACGACAGGGGGGTCTGGTACCCGTCCCTTCTCCAGCTGTTTGAATGTGTCCTCCTTCTGAGCAAGGGAGGTAACCATGAACTGGAGCTCTTCCCGGGTTGTGTACATCTCCTTGGCACTGTCGCTCCTGGATATATAAGGTTCGACAATGTCCAGCCGTGGGTAAACGTTTGCCGTGGCACGAGGGAACTGTTTGAACGCCAAGGTCGTAGTAAATGTTTACCCATGACTGAACATGGTCGAACCTGTTGTCATGGAGGAAACATCCCAAAATCAGTACTGAATATTTACAGAAAAAATATATTATAGGAATTAATTACCTTTTTGTGGAATTTATCGGGGTATAAACTTGGAAAAGTCGCGGGAATACTGGACGAAGCGATAAAAAATTACAATTTTCGAAAAAAATCTTTTTCGAAAATTGTAATTTTTTTTAAGGCCTCTTCCAGTATTCCCGCGACTTTTCCAAGTTTATATCCCCGATAATTTCCACAAAAAGGCCATTCATTCCTTATAATTCCAGCATTTTAAATAAATTCATCAAGAAAATGTGTTTATTTTCCGTTTTCTTAAGAATTATTTTAACTGCGCCTCACGGTTACGGAAAGCAGTTCGGCGTGGGAGTTTATTGGGATATAAATTTTGGACAGAGACTTGCTATGAGCCAATCAAATGTTAGGGACTTGTGTAAATATTTTTGTGCTGGAATTATTCAGCCCTGAAATTGAAATACAGAATCCCATGGGTGTTGATATCCAATGTAGTCGATTCTCATATGTTGCCAAAACAGGTTTATGAATCAAAATAAAACAAATATGAAAACAAGAAATCTGTAACACTGACGGACTTATCACTCAAAAGCTCTAACGTAAAAAAAAAACACCTTGAGAATAGGGGCCGCATAAGTGAGCTTATCTAATGAAAATATGGATGATGACAAAAAAGTATATTAAGTTTCAAGCTAATCAGACTTACAGTAACAGAGATAGTAGGTAGCCAAAGACATTAGTGCAAATCTTGGACAGACACATGGACAGACAGACACATGGACAGACCGACAGATGGACAGGGTGGCGACTATATGTACAAGAATTCGACCACGTAAGCGGTTTTGAGCCTTTCCAGTATACACAAGATTGGTGCATTGTAGCAGGTCATGATGTCCGTGAACTTGTGAAAGTTAATATTACAAGGTCATATTATTAGCCAGATGATTGCGATGCATATGTTCATATGTGCCCGAATACTGAAGAAATTCCTCAAGAAATATCTTGTATGTCATGATAAATAAACTTGTATCTTTTAAATAAATATTTTAAAGTAAGTCAGAATCAGACGTTCCAGGTTGTGTAGTTACTTTAACCCTTTCAACACTACAGGCCTGTATAGTGGTATTGGCAAAATGTCTAGATCCAGATGAGCCGGCTCATGACGAGCCATCTCATCAGGATCTGCACCTTTTACAAGTAATTTTCATATTTTTTAGAACTTAAACGCCTCCTTTTCATAAATGGCTAGCTGAAAATCATTTTGTGACGATTGGATTGGTATCAAAACATATCAAAATCCATTCCAGGGGTGAATGGGTTAAGGGCTAAAGCCCTAACGTACTTCTCTTCCTCAGTAGGCTTGTGCCCGTTGGAACGCTGGAAGTCTGTCTCAAACTTCTTGATTTCGTTCTCCATGTTCGTTTTCTCCTCAATCATCGACTGTTTTTCCTGCTGGGTCTTGTCCAGTTGCTCCTGTAATCAATTGATTTGTTGGTTAGTTGGTTGATTGATTGATTGGTTGATTGATTGGTGGTTGGTTGGTTGGTTGGGTGATTGGTTGGTTGGTTGGGTGATTGGTTGGTTGGTTGGTTGGTTGGTTGGTTGGTTGGTTGGTTGGTTGGTTGGTTGGTTGGTTGGTTGGTTGGTTGGTTGGTTGGTTGGTTGGTTGGTTGGTTGGTTGGTTGGTTGGTTGGTTGGTTGGTTGGTTGGTTGGTTGGTTGGTTGGTTGGTTGGTTGGTTGGTTGGTTGGTGGGTGGGTGGGTGGGTGGGTGGGTGGGTGGGTGGGTGGGTGGTGGTGGTGGTGGTGGTTGGTTGGTGGTGGTGGGTTGGTTGGTTGGTTGGTTGGTTGGTTGGTTGGTTGGTTGGTTGGTTGGTTGGTTGGTTGGTTGGTTGGTTGGTTGGTTGGTTGGTTGGTTGGTTGGTTGGTTGGTTGGTTGGTTGGTTGGTTGGTTGGTTGGTTGGTTGGTTGGTTGGTTGGTTGGTTGGTTGGTTGGTTGGTTGGTTGGTTGGTTGGTTGGTTGGTTGGTTGGTTGGTTGGTTGGTTGGTTGGTTGGTTGGTTGGTTGGTTGGTTGGTTGGTTGGTTGGTTGGTTGGTTGGTTGGTTGGTTGGTTGGTTGGTTGGTGGTTGGTTGGTTGGTTGGTTGGTTGGTTGGTTGGTTGGTTGGTTGGTTGGTTGGTTGGTTGGGTGACTGATTGATTGGTTAGTCGGTATATCTATTGATTGGTTGGTTAATTTAGTGATTGATTGTTCGATTTATTGATTGGTTGATTCATTGATTGATTGTTTTTTCTATTGACTGGTTGGTTGGTTGGTTGAGTAATTGATTGATTGATTGATTGATTGATTGTTTGGTTGATTAATTGTTTGATTCGGTAATTGATTGACTTACTGAAATATTGATTGATTAGTTGCTTTGTTTATTGATTGAGTGATTGAATTGAGGTTTTTTTTATCCGTTCAACATCAAATTCATATACATCCTTAGCTAATAAACTTGTCATCAAAAGACACAAACTTGGTATACATTCCTTAATTATCAGACTTGGCTAGAAAACAGTAGTAATTCCGAGGCAAGCCTCATAATTCCGATACATTTCCTATCCTCACCTGATAAACTTGATATTAAACAATACAAGGCTGGTATTCCCTATTTATCAGACTCAGCTCTGAAATGGAAGGAATTCCTCACCAAGACTCAGAATTCCTACACATTTCCTATTCTCACCTGATATACTGGATATTAAACGACAATAATCTGGTATTCCCGATTGACACTCGGTTAGAAAATGGTATGAATTCCAAGGCAAGCTGCAGAATTTTTAAAAATTTACTGATAAACTGATAGTCAATAACCAGGTATTCCCTATTTATCAGACTCGGCTCGAAAATTGTAGGAATTCTTAGCCTCACCTGATATTGCTATCTCACCTGTATCTGTTCCGTGTTATCCTGGGGCTTCACCATGAGGGCGAGGGCGGCATACTGGCTCTCCAGGGCCTGGTATTTATCCTGCAGGTGGGCGTCATTATCAACTCGCCCCTTCATCGTGTGGTACTTCGTCTTCCACTCCGCACCCGCCTGGAACGGTTATATAGATAAATTGGTTGGTTGGTTGACAAACCCCCTGATTTAAAGTACGTGCTCAGAAAATTTCATAGACCCTGAAAACAGTTTGCTTGGTCGAAGCTGAGCTGTACCAACTTTTATAATCACGGGTCTGATCCAGAAAACAGGTAGTTTGATTGGCAGAGAATGAGCACAGCTCAGGCTCAACTAAACTAACCCCCTGATTTTGGGCATGAGAACAAAGTACAAACTCATTCCAACTAAACAATTACCGTGTCCTGGTCAGCCATCTGTGTCTCTAGGTTCTGAATCTCATCCATCCATTTCTTCCGCTCACCGGAGAACGTATCCCTCTCCTGTTCAAATGCCGTTCGCTCGTTTGTCCATCTATTTCTCTCTTCATCTATCTCCTTTCTCTCCTTCTCTATCTGTTTATTGTTATCGCGAGTCATGTCGAGGGCTCCTGCTGCGATGACTGCCCCACCAGTGGCTGCACCTGGTATAGAGAATACCATGCTAGTGTCTTTTTTTGATATCAAGTTTATCAGGCAAGGCTTGGAAATGAGTAGCAATTCAGAGGCTTGCCGGGTAATTCCTACCATTTCCAAGCCGAGCCTGATAAACTTGATATCCAAAGACAGTATCCTGGTATTCTATTTATCAGGTAACGTTTTATGCTCGTAAATGACACAGATGACGTTGTTATCTATGCACAGAACTTGTTTATGTTGCGTCATTACACTGACGTTATTCGGTAATGTCAAGTGACGTCATCTGACCAATGGAACGTCAGTTTTCATTCGTTGTAACACGGATGGTTGTATCAGGTCAATGCCTGATACAACAATATGTTATCAGTCAGTACGTATTCGATCAATACAGGTTACCTGATAAAACACACGACGTTTGTAAACTACAAGATAGTCAGACAATCTGTTCTGCTCACGTTGGTCAGAAAGTCAGGTTACCTAACCCTTTCAACCCTAAATAACCATGATAACTGGAATGGACTGTTATATGTTGATATATGGAGTATGGACCAATTCAATTGTCACACAATAATCTTTCAGACAAGTTCATTTATAAGAAGGATGTGTTATGTTTTAAAAAAATATATGAAAATTAGTTTGCAAAATATGCAGAACCTGATGAGACGCCTGGTTACGAGCCGGCTCATCTGGATCTACACAGTTTGCCAACACTGCTAAAGAGGTCTGTGTTGTTGAATGGGTTAAGAGCAATTACTGTCCCATTGGTGGTCGCACCTCGTAACATAAGATCTTATTATTAAACTACTAGACACAGTTAAACCAGATGGCCGTGACCCACATGTCGAGCCCGCCGAAAAGTAAAAGTGAAGTCTCATCCAAAAGACCAGTGTGATGGAAATAAAGTACTATAATTCCAGCACAAAAATATTTACACAATTCCCTAACATTTGATTGGTCCGTTGCAAGTCTCCGTCCAAAATTTATATCCCAGTAAACTCCATGCCAAACTACTTTCCGTAACCGTCAGGCGCAGTTAAAATAATTCTTAATAAAATGGAAAATAAACACATTTTCTTGATGAATTTATTTCAAATGCTGGAATTATAAGGAATGAATGGCCTTTTTGTGGAATTTATCGGGGATATAAATGCCAGTGTAGATCCAGATGAGCCGGCTCGTATCGATCGAGCCGTCTCACCAGTATCTGCACTTTTTGCAAGCAATTTTTATATTTTTTCAGAGAACAACACCCACTTCTTATAAATGGAGTAGCCTGATAATCATTTTGTGATGATTTGACAGGTCATTAAATTAATATTTGGCTGTGGCTGGAGACATGGGGCTTATTGGATTTGTGACCAGTTTAGCTCCTGATAAAATACCACACCCCTAGCCTGATAACGATCTATATTGTTTATTAGAAGCATGGCAGGCGTTTCATTGATGGAATGGCGACCAGTGCAGATCCCGGTCAGACTGTGCGGATGCACATACTGATCTGGATCTACGCTGGTCGCAAAACACATAAGACCCATTTCTCACAGCCACATATATGACAGTCATGCCAGTTAATTAGTGTTAAAAGGGTGAAGAGGTTAATTGATTTAATTTGCGGCCACTGTAGTAGCATACCTGGTGCTGACTAGGACGTCCAGGTAATGATTTGATATGATTCGGCTTATATTTAAGCGTGGGAATTGGCTCGAACACCTTCCATACCCGCTAAGAAGTAGCGTACCGGACGTCCAGTTCATAATTTGATTAATTGATTGGGGTTTTATGGCCACTGTAGTAGAATACCTGATGCTGACTGTGATGTCCAGTTAATATTTCATTAATTGATTGGGGTTTTGTGGCCACTGTAGTAGCGTACCTGATGCTGACTGTGATGTCCAGTTAATAATTTCATTAATTGATTGGGGTTTTGTGGCCACTGTAGTAGCGTACCTAATGCTGACTGTGACGTCCAGTTAATAATTTCATTAATTGATTGGGGTTTTGTGGCCACTGTAGTAGCATACCTGAAGCTGACTGTGTCGTCCAGTTAATAATTTCATTAATTGATTGGGGTTTTGTGGCCACTTTAGTAGCGTACCTAATGCTGACTGTGACGTCCAGTTCATAATTTCATTAATTGATTGGGGTTTTGTGGTCACTGTAGTAGCGTACCTAATGCTGACTGTGACGTCCAGTTAATAATTTCATTAATTGATTGGGGTTTTGTGGCCACTGTAGTAGCGTACCTAATGCTGACTGTGATGTCCAGTTAATAATTTCATTAATTGATTGGGGTTTTGTGGTCACTGTAGTAGCGTACCTAATGCTGACTGTGACGTCCAGTTAATAATTTCATTAATTGATTGGTGTTTTGTGGCCACTTTAGTAGCGTACCTAATGCTGACTGTGACGTCCAGTTAATAATTTCATTAATTGATTGGGGTTTTGTGGCCACTGTAGTAGCGTACCTGAAGCTGACTGTGTCGTCCAGTTAATAATTTCATTAATTGATTGGGGTTTTGTGGCCACTGTAGTAGCGTACCTGAAGCTGACTGTGTCGTCCAGTTAATAAATTTCATTAATTGATTGGGGTTTTGTGGCCACTGTAGTAGCGTACCTGAAGCTGACTGTGTCGTCCAGTTAATAATTTCATTAATTGATTGGGGTTTTGTGGCCACTGTAGTAGCGTACCTGAAGCTGACTGTGTTGTCGCCTCCACCAGTGGCACCTCCTTATGTTCACCAGTCAGCTGATCCTTCAGCTGGGAGACCTGGACCTTCTCACTCGCCAGCTGGTCTTCCAGGATCTAGGAATATCAAACATGTTATGTGGCCATGACTGAAAAAATACGGGGTGTACAGTGAAACCTCTCTAAACCGGACACCCTCAGGGTGTCCGGCTTAGAGAGGTTTCACTGTAAAATCAGTCATTTGATCATTCTGAGGCATAGTTGTGTGCTATGCGATCACGATCAGACCGTATTCCTGAGATAAATGACCAAGAAACTCCGGAAACCAGTGCAGCTCCTGGTCAAATAGCACACTCCTGTAGCCAGATAATGATCTATATTCTTGCCAGATGTATGACGGATGTTTCATCAATGGAATTGCGAACAGTGCAGATCCTGATCAGACTGCGGATTCACAGGCTGATCTGGATCTACACTGATCGCAAACCCCATAACCCGTGTAGTTTGTGATTCTTTGATTCAGTAACCTTGATTGGACCGTCTATAGATTGTGTTTCATTGATGCAGTAACCGTAATTAAACATCTATAGATTGTGTATATTCTATCCATTAATATTTTTTTTAAATTGCATATACATTGTGTACATCTATCCATTAACCATGATTGAAAATAAAATGTTTGCAAACATGTTGATTGAAAATATGTATGCTACAGGACAAAATGCACCACCATACCTTTTTCTCAGCTTCCCATTTGTCCTGTATTGGAACTGAAAGATAACATCAGTCAGAGTTGAACCAATTGTGTTCGCCTGGACTTGTATGGTGACACTGTTAGATGCAATAATGAACATCAGGTGTTCTGATGCAATATGTTTAACCCATTCCATGTGGAACACCCATATATCGGTGTAAAGATTTCTAAAAAAAAAATCGGGAAATTTTCTCATTTCTCATCGAAAGTATATGTTGTGACCACTCATTTGAACCGTCTCGATGAGACGGTTCAAATGGTGGCCACACCATATACATTTATGGAGATAAGAGAAAACTGATCAGATTTTTTTATCAGCAAAACGTGGAATCCCCAGCATGAACTGGGTTAATTAATGGCCTACACGATATGTAATTTTACAATCTCATAATTTATGACTTTCTATATAACCTATGGCCCACCTTTTTCATGGACAACCTGATTATGTTTCTTATTTCTCACCAAATGTACATAGTGTTACCACTCTTGATGAGATGGTTCAACTGAGTAATACAATATGATTGCAGTGAGAAACATTGATGGTGTCACAAATGACCCATATCATAATTATCTAACCATATAATGTACAGTCGAACCTGTGCTGAAGACCACCTCCGAATAGCAATCACCTGGCTGTAAAGGCCACACTTATGTTGTCCCAATGGCACAATTACTATATAAATGACCCTGCAATAAAGACCACCTGTGAACCCAAGGCTGGCCTTTATTCACAGGTTTGACTGTAGTACGTTACCTGGTGCCGCGGCATATGTGAATTTTTCCATTTTGTTCGTCAAATCCTTGGTGACAGTGGTCTAGAAAGAGAAACAGATAATTACGTTGTTATACAGCATGATTTATTTTAATACTAACCCATCTTTTTTTGCACCCTGCCATATTTGCAGAAAAAGGTTATTTTCAAATACAAGAAAATGTGGTGTCATAAGATTTGTATTAATCTTATGAATAATGATGTATTGAAATATTAACCCTTAGAACGCAGGAACCGAAAATAGTCATCTGCTGATAATTCATATTTTGTCTTTTCTCTCAGTAAAAACATGGTTTGGCAGCATTTTAGAATCATTTCCATTGGAAATGATTCTAAAGTGCTGCCAAACCAAGTTTTTGATGAAAAAAATGGAAAAATAACAAATATTCAGCAGACGACACAAATTAATTCAGCATTGTAAGCGTTAAGTAATCCTTCAAGGAAAAAGAAGTTATGACAGAATTGAAGTACTGAAATATTACAATACTACTAGTACTCATTCAAGAGATATAGAATTTATGACAAATTGAGAAACTTCAGCCAACTTCTTAATCAAAACTTCTAAGTGTTAAAGCAAAGTTGTGAAGGTCGAATGGTCCATTATTATCCATGACTACGTGTAATGGTCAAGGTCATATTAAGGGCAGCATGGATGTGTGGCATTTGTGCACATGTATGATGCAGTGAAATATTAACCCTTTCAACCCTAAGGAACTGGAATGGACTGTGATATGCTAATGTTCCGACCAATCCAATGGTCACAAAATGATTTTCAGATTCGTCCATTTATGAAAAAGGGGTGTTTTTGTTCTAAGAAATATGAAAATTACTTGCAAAAAGTGCAGATCCTGATGAGACGGCTCGTTACGAGCCGGCTCATCTGGATCTGCACTGTTTGCATAAACCGCTATAGCGGCCTTTCGGGTTCAAAGGGTTAAAGTAATCTTTCATTGGATATAGATGTTATGACATAATTGAGAAACTCTGGCAAACTTCTTCACCAAAACTTTTTAAGTGTTTAAGCAATGTTATGAAGGTCAAAATGTTATATTAAGGGCAGGATAGATGTGTGGCACTTGTGCACAAGATTGATGTATTGAAGTAATACTTCAATGGATATAGAAGTGGTGACAGAATTCAGAAACTCCGGCGAACATCTTAATCAAAACTTCAACGACTTTAAGCAAAGTTGTGATGGTCAAAAGGGTCAGTGTCATATTAAGGATGTGTAGTATTTGTGCACAAGTATGATATATTAAATATTAATGTAATTTCAAAAGATTTGGACGTTACAACAGAATTGAGAAACTCCGGCATGCTTCTTAACCAGACAGACACACGGACAGAACACAGACACATATAGTCTGTTTCACGAAACCTGCCCAAATTTTACGGCTATATAAACAATGCAAAAACAATATTTTTTTCGATAATATTAAATTAAAGGAAAATTTAAGAATGAGCCTTCTTTTTATTTTGTGAAATTCAGTCAAATATTGATTTTATTACGAAAAATTGATTTGTCTATGGGAATTTAACATGGGGGAAAAAGTGGTAAGGAAGTGTGGGAAGTCAAAAAAAGAAAAAATTTGGAAATTGACTCCGAAACCTGACTAGATAGCTTGGATATGATCTAACTAAGAAAACAAAAGTTAAATTTTAAAAATCGGTCCAGTATTTCTAAAATTCAAAAAAAATTCCCCATGTTAAATCCCCATAGACATCTTCACGGAGTGAAGATGTCTATGGGGATTTAACATGGGGAAATTGTTTTTTCGCAATAAAATCAATATTTGATCAAATTTCAAGAAATAAAAAGAAGGCTCATTCTTAAATTTTCCTTTAATTTAATATTATCCAAAATAATATTGTTTTTGAATTGTCTATATAGCCGTAAAATTTGGGCAGCTTTCGTGAAACAGACAGTAGTCCAAACACAATATGTCTCCTGGATCTATCGAAACTGGGTGCATAACAAGCCAAGTCAACAAAACAACTTTGACCTGGGTCAGTTGGATATGGGTAACAGGGGGCCGTTTCACTAAACTTTGTCCGACTAAAATGTTTGTACAATGGGGTCAGCGTGTAAGTGCACGCACGAACGAACACGACAGGTTGGAACCAACCTGTCGTGTTCGTTCGTGTGTGCACTTACACGCTGACCCCACTGTAATTGCAAACTTCTGATAGTCTGTAAATATCACATTAACAATGTTTTCTTGTACTCAATTCGATTCGGCTTATATTTAAGGGCGGGAAATGGCTCGAACACCTTCCATACCCGGTTCTTGTAATCAATTGCTAGATAACATAGTTCAACAAATGTAAATCCATCAATTAAAATTTCCAGTTGATCCTATTTTTGCACTTACGAACACTTTAGTCATACAAGGTTTAGTGAAATGGCCCCCAGGTACCTTTTCTCGCTCGAGCCTCGTAATCTCGGTACTGCTTTTCTGCAGTAAAATTTTCTTCTCCCTCAATAGCCTGTTGTTTCTCTCTGCCAAGCTCTGCGAATAGAAATTACCAAAATCAAAATTGAAGCAGAATTGAGATCTATTTATTTCTTATCTTCATGTTTTGACTAAGCAAGATGTACAATATTTGCTGCACTATTTAGTCTTCAACCAGAATAGTTGCACTTTTAAAAGTTTACTCCGTAATAAATTCACGAAATATTTTGTTTATTTCTATATAACAAATGAAACTTGTTGTTTTTTTTAGAAACAGGTACGTTGATCGTATAACTTACAGTTAGCATCTCGTTCCAGTATTTCTCCTTCTGGTCTAAATCCTTTCGGTGGACGTCAATGATTTGAGTGAATGTTTTACGTTTGTTGGAATACTCTTCCCGCAGGCAAATCACAAACATGTTAAATTGTTGCTGAAAATAGAGAAAAACAATTCTCTTAACTATGCAACTATGCACAGAAGTATATGTTGTTACCACTCATTGGAACCGTCTCGCCGAGACAGTTCAAATGAGTGGCGACAACATATACTTTTGAGCAGAAATAAAAAAAATAGCAAAAAATAATTTCATGTTTGTCTAACCGTGTACAAACTTTCGAAGTACCTGTGTTTCTTTCTATATGGTGCTGCATGTTCTCCACAACTACAATGTGTCTCAACTCAACACATACGGTCCACACAATTCTTTTTGCACAAAAAATAAAATCTATTCCTTTAACTATGCACGTAAGTATATGTTGTTACCACTCGTTGGAACCATCTTGCCGAGACGGTTCCAATGAGTGGTCACAACATATACTTTTGAGTAGAAATAAAAAAAATAACAAAACATTATTTCATCTTTACCATACCCCGTAGACTTTCCATGCACATGTGTTTCTTCAATTAATGGTGGTGTAATGGTGCTGAATATTATCCATGACTACTTTACGTTGTGTCCAGATTTCACCTATTATATGGAGAGTCTTCACAATTGTTTTTGCACGAAAAATAAAAAGAATCCTTTAACTAGACACGTATGTATATGTTGTTACTACTCATTGGAACCATCTTGCCGAGACGGTTCCAATGAGTGGTCACAACATATACTTTTGAGTAGAAATAAAAAAAATACCAAAACATTATTTCATCTTTGTCATACCCTGTACAGACTTTCCATGCACATGTGTTTCTTCAATTAATGGTGGTGTAGTCGTGCTGAATATTATCCATGACTACGTTGTATTATCCATGACTACGTATATGGCGAGTCTTCACAATTGTTTTTGCACGAAAAATCAAAAAAATCCTTTAACTAGACACGTATGTATATGTTGTTACCACTCATTGGAACGAACCATCTCGCCGAGATGGTTCAAATGAGTGGTGACAACATATACTTCTGAGTAGAAATAAAATAAGTAGCGAAAATTATTTATTGTTTTACAAACTTTCCGCCCACCTGTGTTTCCTCCTCTATGGTTGTGTAGTGGTGCTGAATATTCTCCACGATGACGATGTGTCCCGACTTCATCTTCATCATATCCTCGGTGATCTTCGCGATGCAGTTGCGTGCGTACAGGTACGGGATGTACGCATGCTTCTCTGGGCTGTCCTCATCCACTTCCACTGATGACGGAAATATGATTGATTGATTGATTATTGGTGTTTAACGGCCTATCAACAGCTAAAGTCATTTAAGGCTGTGCCAACGGGTCTATCCCGTATTTAATATGTCCATAATCAGGGAAATTCCCAAAATCAAAACTGAATATTTACAGAAAAAGATATATTCAGCCATGAAATTAGAATATCCTGACCTGGTACCAGGTCCTTTCCACACCAGAGTCACTTAGCTCCAACCCCAAAAGTAATATGATCAGCACTAATATCATTACTTTTTAATGTGGTATAACAGGATTTAGCTCTCAAGTATCAGAGGTAAAAAATGTACAGGAGGGTCAAACCATGTAAGTCGGCATTCTGGTGAAGATTAACCCTAATTGTTAAATTACCCATCGCGTGCTCCAGACCAACCACCCACGACAGAAATGTGAACATATAAAAGTAACTATAGTTGATCTGGTGCCACGAACACTTACAACACCAGATCCACTGGCTCCAGGTGTGTATCTTTATTTAATGGTGTTTAACGGCCTGTCAACAGCTATGGTCATTTCATGTATGTGGCTGTGACTGGAGAAATGGGGCTTACCGGTTTTGCGACCAGTGTAGATCCAGATCAGCCTGTGCAGCCGCACAGTCTGACCTGGATCTGCACTGTGAACCATTCAATCAATGAAACAACAGGTATGCTTCTAACAAGCAATATAGATTGTTATCAGGCTACATGATTGTGCTATTTGATCAGAAGCTACACTGGTCACTGGTTTTGTAGTCCCGTTTTTGATAATCAATGCGTATTCTGCTATAATAACTGATTAAAATACGCCAATACGCAGCTTATCTGGAGCTCTGTAGCCTATTTCACCAACATTGCAAAGTATACTTTTCTAGCAAAGTATACTTTGAGGGAGAAATGTTCAATTTAAGGATAAATTATTTAATTTTTATTATACTGAATTTATTACATTATCACAGCCATTTTGGCTGTGATAATGTAATAAATTCAGTATAATAATTCTGCATACTTTTAATAATGAAATATATGAAGTCGTTAGTTCTATATGAAATAATGAATTTCGGGAAAAATAAATGATTACTCCCTCAATAGCTAGAAAAGTATACTTTGCAATGTTGGTGAAATCGGCTATAGGAACATTACCTTTGACACCCTGCAATCCCCTGATATGCATGTCGTTAGCCGCGTCGCGAACACTACCCGTGCTGGCGTTAGTGGTGATAGGAGATACTTTGTTAGGTGGTCGGTGGAGAGCTATAGAAAATCACAGAGTGAGAGATACACGCGAGATAGTCTGTAACTCGTGCAAAGTATGCCATATGTATGGGCAATAGATTTTTTTTAGGAAAATTGCATACAAAAATTTCGTTGAAAAATTTGCAGAAAATATTTTTCAAAATATCTGTGCAATGCAAATGATATTTTTCATTCATTCTGAAATTTTGCAATTTGGTGCATGTATTATTTACAAACAATTCTTAAAATTATGAATCCAAAGTACGGCTCAAATTCTGAAATGTTGGCAATTATAAATATTCAATCTCATTGAGAATATTAACATCCAATTGATATTACAGAACATTTTGAGTTAACTCTTTGCATGCTGGGAAACTTGTGGGCTATAAATAGTTCAAAACTAGCGGACAAAAATGCATCATATTTTCTTGCATTTCTCCACGTAAATATCATGAATATGTCTTGGAATTTCATTAGAATTGAGTCCTGAGGACTCAATTCTAATGAAATTTCAAAACATATTTACAGCGAGAAATAAAACATATACCTACTCCTAATTGGTTTAGCGGATATTTTCACCGCTCGTATGCAAAGAGTTAATGACAGTTAGCCATAAGTTCAGTGTAAATGATGTGTTCTCTCAAATTTTGGCTAGCAAATTACTGTCTACATTCATTATTTACAGAATTACGTTATGCATATTCCAAAATCAGTGACAACAACAGTATAACCATGGCAAGGCATACAATAAGATGGATGTGCTGGAAGTGTGTATTACGGAAGATATAGTAGAAATCACAACATTACTACCACACATATATTATCTAGAAATAATTAAACATGTACAGTGGAACCTCTCTAAACCAGACACCCTGGGAGGTCCCCATGGTGTCCGACTGAGTGATGTTCCACTGTAAATCAGACATAGGACTATTTCAATGCATGTGGGGTGTGCTTTGCAAACTTTAACCAGCATAATGATCGGAGATAGCTGATAATGTAACCCATAAAACTAAGGATACAGAGTTAGCCCGAGTATGTATTATGAAATCTGCTGTTGTTTTATAAAATCAACCATTTTGTTGATAAAACAGCAACAAAATTAAATGTGACATGTTTCACTTCTTACAAATTCAACTGATAAAAAAGTTATATATTTTAAACCCTCATGGTAATTTTATCCACATAAAGGTTGCAAAAAGGGTTAATAATAAAACATCTGCCAAATAAAACACTAAGATTTATGACAAATGATTCAAAAGACATTACTCATCCATAAATTAATATTAATATGGAATATCAAATGGACCTTTCAACAAGTTAATATTAATATATGCAACAACAACAAGGTCTCTTTATCAACAAGCTAATCCCCTGGCAGCCATGATAATAAAATGAACACAAGTCCTCCGTGACATTGACCTTTGCTGATCAGATGTGGGGTGTACATGCATGTGAAACAAGGCACCATCCCTAGACAGACATTGTGGCCAAGTGTTATTGAAACCTATGAAGTGGTAAAGCAGTTATTAGGAAATGTTTGCCTTATAAAAAGGTGAACACAAGTGCTCAGTGACGTTGACATTTGGTGTTCAGATGTGGGGTGTATGCAAAGTAAGGTAAAGCATCATCCCTAGACACACATAGTGGTCAAATATTATTGAAATCAGTGAAGGTGTTAAGCAGTCATTGAGAAAACATAAAAAAAGACATTCACGCAATTGGCTTACAAACAAGGTGAAACAAGTCCTCCGTGACATTGACCTTGAGTGTTCAGACGTGGGGTGTATCCGAAACAAGGCACCATCCCAAGACACACATTGTGGCCATATATTATTAAAATCGGTGAAGTGGTTCATCAGTTATTAAGAAATGTAAGGTGTTACTGACATACATATGAGACACGCCATGCGATTTTGTACCTTCTGACAACTGCGTTATTTCATGAAATACATTTACAAAATTTAAAAAAATGTCCATAAATTAAGTAAAAAATTTCAGAGTACATGCGGAATTATATTCCGCATGTACTCTGAAATATTTGTCAACTTCTGAAGTCATTGACAGAAAATATCCCATTTTCTGCAAATATAATTTATGATGAAATACCACAGATGTCCGTAGGTACAAAATCGCATGACATTTCTCATCTGTACACAAGTACATGGACTAGTGCAATATTCCCATCTTGCCTATCAATGATGGGCTAACAATATGGATGAGCCTAGGTAAAAAAAATTTGCTACGAAATATGGCTGTGACTGGAGCATTGGGGCTTATGGGATTTGCAACCAGTAGCTCCTGATCAAATCACAGGTTGAAGTAACGGACCGAGGTCTATAAATACATTAAATATGCCTAAAAACATCAATAAATGAAGAATTTTTTTTTATTTTTTTCTTTTTACTGTCCATATAGACTCCATATATATTTTTTTACTCCCTCCATATAGTATATGGAGTCTATATGGAGGAGGTAAAAAAAAAAGAAAAAAATAATCTTCATTTATTGATGCTTTTAGGCATATTTAATGTATTTATAGACCTCGGTCCATTACTTCAACCTGTGGATCAAATAGCACACTCCTGTAGCCTGATAACTATCTATATTCCTTGTTAGAAGACTGACAGGTGTTTTATTGGTGGAATGGTGAACAGTGCAGATCCTGATCAGACTGTGCGGATGCACAGGCTGATCTGGATCTACACTGGTCACAAAACCCATTAGCCCCGGTTCTACAGTCACAGCAACAAAGATGCATTTACAACAGTGTAGCTTTACAAAGCAAGAAAACCACTAAATCATAACACAACAATATCCATGCAAAATTTATGCCCTTACATATACGAACATATATAAGAACATTTATATAACAGAAAATACTGAAAATGTACAATGTGAAAGACGGTGACAACATAAACCAACAATGTGAAACATTGTGACGAAACGTGGATGACAAAATGTGAAAACCAACAATGTGAAAGATTGCGACGAAATGTGAAAATGTACAGGAATGTTTCAGTTGTGACTACATAAACCAGCAATGTGAAAGATTGCGACGAAATGTGAAAAAGTATAGGAATGTTCAGTTGTGACTACATAAACCAACAATGTGAACGATTGTGACGAAATGTGAAAATGTACGGGAATGTTTCAGTTGTGATTTCAAAATCAACAATGTGAAAGATTGTGACGAAATGTGAAAATGTACGGGAATGTTTCAGTTGTGATTTCAAAATCAACAATGTGAAAGATTGTGACGAAATGTGAAAATGTACGGGAATGTTTCAGTTGTGATTTCAAAATCAACAATGTGAAAGATTGTGACGAAATGTGAAAATGTACGGGAATGTTTCAGTTGTGACTACCGGTACATAAACCAACAATGTACACGATATTAACGACATGTGAAAATCTACAGGTGTGTATCAAAGATGACTAAATAACCATTTCAACCCGATAGACCAGTAGCCTATTTCACCAACATTGCAAAGTATATACTTTTCTAGCAAAGTATACTTTGAGGGAGAAATTTTCAATTTTAGGATAAATTTATTAATTTTTATTATACTGAATTTATTACATTATCACAGCCATTTGGCTGTGATAATGTAATAAATTCAGTATAATAATTCTGCATACTTTTAATCATCAAATATATGCAGTCGTTAATTCTATATGAAATAATGAATTTCAGGAAAAATAAATGATTACTCCCTCAAAGTATACTTTGCTGGAAAAGTATACTTTGCAATGTTGGTGAAATCGGTTACAGAAAGCCAATGTTTGCAAACAGTGTAGATCCAGATGAGCTGGCTCGTAACGAGCCATCTTATCAGGATATGCAGCGATTTTTAATGAATTTTATAATTTTGTAGCAGTACCCCTTTTGATTAACGTCATAGTCCAAAATTATCATGGAACATGCTATAGTGAAACCTCTCTAAACCGAACACCCTGGGAGGTCTCCAGGGTGTCCGGCTTAGAGAAGTTTCACTGTAAGTTAGGATTTTATCATTCTGAGCCATAGTTGTGTGCTGTACAATCACGAAAATACATTATCACAACAGATAAATGACCAAGCAACTCATCAAAAATAAGATCAAAGGTGTTTTCTTGGTGTCCGGTTTAGAGAGGTTCCACTATATATATACGCTGTGATAAAATATGAAAATATATGTACAAATATAATTCAGTGGCGACTGTTACCTGTCCATTTAGGTTCTGGAGTATTTGTCCGTGACTGAGTTTCGGAAGTCACGATCCCTGATCTGTCCCCACTGTGTGCCACAGTAGAGGGGTGGATAGCCTTCGGTCGGGCGTTAGTTGGTCGAATAGATGGATTAGTCCGAGGTTGGTTAGTTGGTCCTATGGATGTGTTAGCCATAGGATGGTTAGTAGGCACTAAATGTTGGTTAGTCTGTGCTGGGTTAGTAGAGGCTATAGAAGAAGTAATTAAATAACATACAACAATGGGCATCGTTATAACTAAGCTAATCCCCTCGCTAGCAGCCTTGATAATAACAAAAAAAAGAAGAAGAAATTGAATGCATTTGCCTTACAAACAAGGTGAACATAAGTCCTCATCAATCTTGACCTTGGGCGGTCGGATGTGGGTTTTATGCAAAACAAAGCACCATCCCTAGACACACTTTCTGGTCAAATATTATCAAAATTGGTGAAGAGTTCATAAGATATTGCAAAATGAAAGGTGTTCCTAACGTACGTACTTATGCGTCCCGGCCTGAAATGACCTTAGCTGTTGATAGGCCGTTAAACCCCAACAAACAAACAAAACTTATGCATGCACGTACGTATGTACATGGACTAACGCTATATCCCCTATTGCTTGTCGGTGAAGGGATAATTAAATGATGTGACAAAATGGGTCCCATTGAACTAGTGTATTTCTGGATCAGCTACATATTTCTTAACCTCTAACATGAAGAAAAGACATGAATATTGGCATTTGCTGCTTTACATTTCTGTCTCCTTTCTTTAATGGTTTTCCATATATTGCCAAAATGTTGGCATGTGCTTTTTTTGTTGAGAAATATTAAAGTTGTGTAAGAAAAACAGCAGGCAAAAAATTAATTAAAACATTTTCATGCTTATCAACTTATTTGGGAAGCATGCAACGATATGAAAACCAAATACATAGCTGTTAGCAAATAAACAAAACTATAAATAAACATTTCAATACGTAATGAAAGCATGCAGATTTGACTTGTGGTAGACTGAATTAATAATGAGAATTCTAAACTACAAAATGTGTTAATAGAACACGGATGCCCCACCTACTGCATTGATAGTAAACGAGGCAAAATAGCAAAATTCTAAGTCCAAAAGGGGGAGACAATCCATGGCCCAATGCTGAATCAAAATTGAAGTTCATTTTGCGAATATACACACCATAAAGTTATAATAACTTACATACCAAGTAGCATGTCTCCAGCTATTACAGTTCAGCAGTTTTACGAGTTACAAGGCAAAATTCTGAAATTCTAAGTAGACCAGTAGCCTATTTCACCAACATTGTAAAGTATACTTACCTAGCAAAGTATACTTTGAGGGAGAAATTTTCAATTTAAGGAAAAATTTATTAATTTTTATTATACTGAATTTATTACATTATCACAGCCATTTTGGCTGTGATAATGTAATAAATTCAGTATAATAATTCTGCATACTTTTAATCATCAAATATATTCAGTCGTTAGTTCTATATGAACTAATGCATTTCGGGAAAAGTAAATGATTACTCCCTCAAAGAATACTTTGCTAGATACGTATGTTTTGCAATTTTGATGAAATCTGGGGTTGAATCAAAATTAAATTTGTGTATCTACACACCATAAGAAAGCAAGATACCAAGTATCAAACCTGCAGCTATTATGGTGTAAATGTTTAATGAGTTACAGGGTAAAATTGTGAAATTTCAAAAAGGGGAGATAATCCATGACCCGGGGTCACACCATAAGGAAGCTACATACAACATGTACAAGTTTTACAGTTTTAACACGTTACAAGCTACAAGATTTGTGACGAACGGACAGCACAGACAGACGGACAAGAGTAACACTAAATATGCCCTCTCCACTATCATGGTGTGGCATAAAAACAAATGTTTACATCAAGACAACAGAAAGCAGTTAGTATGTATACAGAGCTCCAGCTAAGGTGCATAATTTGGAGGTAAATTTCTTATTTCTCCATCAAAAATGGCAAGTTGGGAGTGCTTTAGAATCGTCTCAATGAGACGATTCTAAAGGACTCCCAACTTGCCATTTTTGATGAAGAAATAACAAAAGTTCACCCCAAGTTGGTCAAATTATGCACCTTAACTGGAGCTCCATGTATACACATGCTGAGTTAGTACAAAACGAATGAAGACATTTACCAGAAGTCAAAGAGGCTTAAATAAGATATAGGAAATTATACTAAAATCCCGATATTTTAATCAGCACAAACTAAAGATGAAATAAGCTACATTTATGCAGGTGTTGTGTCGAGATCACATCATTACAGGGGACATAATGTGCCCCTCATTATTTTCTAAAAGAACATCGGAAAAGTACCAAAATAAAATATGACTTACAGGCCAGTTTATGGGACAGGAATGAACAATTCATTCATATTTTAATGAAGGGATTTTTGTAATGCATTTGAAAAATACTTCAGTAACCAAGAAACCACTCTTCCAACGTTTCGCCACACGGCCTTTATCAAGGAATTAGTGCCTACTATATGCTAAGTGGCATCCATGTTAGACACTAATTCTTGATAAAGGCCATGTGCTGAAACGTTGGAAGAGTGGGTTCTTGGTTACTGAACTATTGTTGAACATACCATATTAATGCAGAAAGCTTGTAATCCATTTGGATTTCAATTTTCTTTCCAGCAATTAAATTATAAAATATGTGCCAATTTTGGACTTTCTGAGCGAATCTGTTGCTGATCCACCAGGGACATGCCATGTCATTTTGTACCCAAGAACATGTGAGATTTTAAAATTGTGTAAATATTTTTCATGAGATATCGCACATTTTCTTAGGTACAAAATCACATGGCATGTCTCATTTGACTGGTACTTTGAGATATTGGTATCAAGTATATAAACACATTACCAAAAGGTAGTACTATACCACTAAACCAGTTTACATCGATAATGACAAATAAAATATGCAAAATAATATGAAAATTTGATTGCGACAGACATGGATAGTATAGACAGATTTGATGCGATATCGATGACAAAATTGTGGAATTCCTGTGATGGCGTGCTCTAGGTACAACACTGTTTATATGTGGCTGTGACTGGAGAAATGGGGCTTATGGATTTTGCGACCAGTGTAGATCCAGATCAGCCTGTGCATCTGCACAGTCTGATCAGGATCTGCACTGTTCGCCATTCCATCAATGAAACACTTGTCGTTCTTCTAACCAGCAATACAGATCATTACCAGGCTACAGGAGTGTGATATTTGATCAGGAGTTAAACTAATCACAAATCTCATAAATTCAATTTCTCCAGTCACAGCTTTGTACATGTCACAAAGTTTCTGACAATGATAGATGATACCACATTGCGATTTTCTCAAGCGAAGACAAGCTTCGTCTGCTACAATGCTACACAAAAGGCAGGAAATAGTCATAAACAAACCAAACTACATTTGTACATAAAATTACCTGTCTCACTATCTGATCTTTCCACCCAGGCCTCTGTAAAAACAGCAAGATATCAGGATTAGGATGTCGCAATCAATTTGATTAATTGGTGATAATTCCCAAGGTACAACAGCAACCAACAATTTTTGTATATCAGATTCTACGGTTTATTGATTTATTTGGGGTTTATGTCCTTTTAACGACACGGTCATAAATATATACTTTGAGAGAGAAATTTTCAATTTTAGGATAAATTTATTAATTTTTATTATACTGAATTTATTACATTATCACGGCTACTGATCCGGTGCCAGGCACCCATACTACACCTGATCACTCAGTCCCAGGTGTGAATCTCAGTAAGATATGAATCCTTATGGATAGATTCATCTTTAAATAACATATATACACTCCAATCTCCCAATTTAATGGTTAACCTATTGCATGCGAAAGAACCCTCTAAGGGTATAGCAATTTGAAAATTCTCATTTCCACTCATTTGAACCGTCTCAAGGAGATGGTTCAAATGGTGGTAACGAGGGTATAGCAATTTGAAAATTCTCATTTCCACTCATTTGAACCGTCTCAAGGAGATGGTTCAAATGGTGGTAACGACATATACATTTGAGAACAAATGAGAAAATATTTTTTTTTAATTTTCTTCAAGGAAAATGGTGTATCCTCAGTGATAAAATAACTATTTACCTCTGGAACCATTGGACCGCAATGACAGCATGCTTCCCATGTTCTTCCCATCATAACCGGGCTCAACAGCATTCTTCCTCATCGGCGATGGGGTTCTTCCTTTACCCTCTCTCGTACTAAGGAATGACGGTATGGCTGTTCCGCCTTCCTCCCCAAGCTTTTCATCCACATGGTCTTTCCGTTTCTTTTTCCGGTCGGAGCTGATGGAGCGCGGAGAGGCAGCACTCGGGTCCGGTACTGGAATTCCGCCCGACTATAACACACCAAATGGTGAATAGCGAATACCAGGCTATTTTTTGGATGTGCAATAATCATACTTTATAATATGTCGAAAATATTATTTTTTTAGGCGACACAATTAATTAGTATAAATAATTAAAAAATAGGATTCAGGGGGACCCAGCGCGCGCCCCCCCCACCCTAAAATTCGCCGAGGAAAGATTTTTTACAAGTTACAAGGCACGTTTCTACGGTCGTTGTCTTATTGTTTCAAAATTTAAACGTTTTCAATCAAAAATCATGTCTAAACATACTGTGACAGTGTCAATATGTTTGCTCCAAAATGCGCCAGAATGCAGGAAATGCGATGTAGATTTCAAAACATTTCCGGGGGGAATGCCCCCAGACCCCCCTAGCGCTATCCCGAGTTCTGCTCGGTCTATGAACGACCTACACTCATTCGATAATATAATCAAGTATTGCCCCCCCACCCAACCCGAAATCCTGGATCCGCGCCTGGTAAGATGTCCCCCCTGCCACAGTTTGATAGTACATAAGCATGATAAGGAGCTGTAAATAACCGATGCTAAATTTCTATACTAGACATTTTTGAATTTCGTGACCTTGACCTTGGGGTTATCGGACAACATGAACTTTCTGCAGATGATGCATGTATGAAATATTAAAACATTCCATCAAGGGAAACAGAAGTTACAATAAATTAACCCAAACGTTAAGTTTTCAAAACTGAGCATTTTCTAAGCCTGTGACCTTGACCTTGGGGTTAGTGGGCACCATGGGTTTTCTGTAGAATCATGATGGATGTTGCTATAGTTTACACCTAAGAAGTATTAAAGCATTCCATCAAGTGAAACAGAAGTTGTAATAAACTAAATTGAGCGTTAAGTTTTCCAAACCGAAATTTTTTAAGACAGTGACCTTGACCTTTGGGGTTAGAGGGCACCATGGGCTTTCTGTAGAATGATGTGAGATGTTGTCACGAATGCATGTATGGAATATTACAGCAGAAGTTACAATTAATTAACCGGAGCGTTAAGTTTTAGAAACAGAGCTAAACGCAAAAAACTTAACATTGAATGCATGTGAAAAGTAGGTCAATGAACCATGAAAACTAGGTTAAGGTCACATGGGCTCCCTATGTGTGAGATGGTTACACCACAGTGTTGATGTATACCAAACATGGTGGTCGTAGGATTTATAGTTTTCTGGAAACTGAGCTAAACGCAAAAACTTAATATGAAATGTTAACGCCGCTGCCGCCTACGCCAACGGAAAAGCTATGCATATGTCCCGCTTCTGCTAAAGCATGCGGGACAAAAATAGTATGCCTCATTTGCATATAAAAATAGCCTGATACCACCGCGATTCACTAAAAATATGAAAATCCTGATGAGATGGCTCATCATGAGCCAGCTCATCTGGATCTACACTTTTTGCCAATACCACTATACAGGCCTGTGGTGTTGAATGGGTTAATGTGCATCACACTGACATGCCTTTCAGGCTGGGTGAAACAAAACCATTTGAGTGTCGTACGTACCGTGTACGTGTTATCATGGATGTTATCATCAGTGGCCGACCTCACAGACAGCTGGGAACCACTCATATCACCCCCGCTACTGGGATCTGTAATGGGAAAATCACAGAAACCGGGTTCAAGATGAGGATCAGGTTAGAAAAGGGTAAGACATGTATCTAAGATTGTTTCAAAGCAAAATTTGATTGGTACATTATCATGTTGGACAATTTGAAAGTCCTTCAATTTCTTTAAAAAATAACACAACTTTGGATAAACATCATCAAATTATGGCTCTCAAATATTCAGTTTTACTATTGTCTTGTATATAGATAGTGTACGTCGTTTATTATAGTGTCACCCCTAGTGAACGGGCCAGCCAGTTTTGACTTATGAGACACTCTTAATCTCTGAACATCAGTACTTCTCAATTCCTTTCCTATATGCCAGACATCAGTCAAGTAGGCAATTTGTATAATTTATTTAACTAGCTGGCGGCTAGCCAACCGAGCATATCAGCCAGAGTGGAGACTCGAACCATCGACCTCCCAGTCGCGAGGTAGATGCCTTATCCACTAGGCCACGCCAACTTGTATATATATGAGTATGGATATAGCATAATGTTTAGAAATGTACCAAATCCACTATTATGAGTTATAAAGAGATTGTCCGGAGCTCCAGATAGGTGTTTATATCTAGAGAGTATTATACACCCAGATTTAAAATTCAATGCGTATTTGATTTTTACAAATGTATTATAGATTTGTTTCCTTCTTAAACAGGGAACAAATGATAAACAAACAAAATTACTTATTTGAGCTGCAAAAAGCAGTTTGCTTTTTGCAGCTCAACTAAGTAAATTTTCCACTTTATTATAGTATTTTCACTACGGTACTCAATTTGAAAATCACTGCGTATTTTCACATGTTGTAGTATTTTGTATTCCCACTTTCGATAATCAATGCGTATTCTGCTAAAATAAGTGCGTGAAATACGCCAATACACGCCTCATCTGGAGCTATGATTGTAGTGTCTGCACCTGGATAATAAACGAAATATGAGCATCTATAGTTGCAATATTACTTGCTGCCCTTACCTTCCCGTAGTATGGCCTCTTTACTTTTCTTGTGCTTGCGTCGAGTGGGGGAAAGGGCCTTGTTCTTCTTCCGCTTCACTTTCTCCTTCGATGCCATTTCTCTGGCAGATGTAGCCCGACCAGCGGGATGCTGTCACTCAAACTTGGATCGCTGCAGGATAAAAGGTGAAAGGGTTTAACATCAAAATTTCAAATAGAGACGGGACTTTTGTTTAACCCTTTCAACCCTAAGGTATTTTTTGTCATGCCACGAGCGGGGATTAAACCCATATTCTGCAGCTCAATTCAGTCCAATGCTCTAACCCTGGACCACAACGATTTGCAGCATAGAAATTAAATGTTATGTGTGTTCTGCTATAATTAAACAGCCCTCAAAACCTAATTAACCTACTTGCTGTATTGATTTGTATAGGCAATTAATATCAATCAGGCTTACTTCTTGGTCTGAATATCAATGCCATCATGCAATCCCATGCCTTATTTTTGTAGCATTTATTTATAGGAGTGTTAATGTTCATTGAAGATCACTCAGTAGGCACAAACTATTCTTTTTTCTCTTTTTTTTAATTTTTTTTTCAGGTTTGAAAATATTTATTTTCCCCCTAATAGGTTTGTGGTGGGTCGGGGCCATCCCAAACGGTACATAATATACATGTAATAGTCAGATACAAATACAAAATATACAATTACAGATATTCACTCTCTTTTGCTCTTGCAGTACTGGATAGAAATCACTGTTCTATTAAGACTTCATGGTTTGAGTGGTACATTAGAATCATCATTAATGAGAGACCTGAATTTTCAATAAAAAACTTGCACGTGTTATTAAAAAAAGACAGTAATACTTATAATAAACCCGCAGATGACAATGTCACTCTCCAGCGCTGCAAGAGCCAAAGTTTGATTTAGCATATGTAATACATGTAATTGATTATTATGTTATCATTCATATTACCCATGATCCAACTGAACCAGCCCCACTCTGTAAAAAGTGAAGTTCAATCCTACTGTGCATCTATCTACATGTTTAAATCGTGTAGTAACTCTTTCAACACTACAGCCGTTTATATAGGTGTTTTTAAACAGTGTAGATCCAGGCGAGCCGGCTCATCAAGATCTGCACTCTTTGCAAGTAATTTTCATATTTGTTAAAAAAATAAATAAATTATAAATCGATTATTTGAAAAGTATTTTGTGTTGAATGGAATTGACCGAAAATTAGCACATTATATATAATCCATTCCAGTTATTTAGGGCTGAAAGGGTTAAATGTTAAAGTTGTTGGTAACATTATATGTATTGATAAGCCAATGTACAATCCCCTCAGATCATGGTATTTGCTTGAACCTGTATTACTCTGTGTATATTATATTCTTCTACTAGATTCATATTTATAATGTCTTTATTTCCCAAACCTATAATATGAGGTGGAATGGGGGTGGGGATGGGGTGGGGAATTGTTGTTAAAACAAAGAAAGGAAGAAAAAAATGCACAAAAGCAGAGATTTATTATAGCACCCGCAAGTCTAGCTCAGCTGAAGCTGAAATCTTATTTTGGTATTTTGGTTTATACATAAATTAAACTTTTGAAATGATAAAGTCTTCCCAAATTTTTGTAAAGTTTTCAAATTTGTTGGTCATTATTGCTGCCTTCCTGGATGTTTCATACAATAGTTTAATTTGATGCTTCCGTATGCTCAGACTTGGAACTACTTTTGAACACTGGCAATAATATAGAGATAATATTTAGTTTCTAATAGTATTTAAATTGTTTGAAGATACTTATTGTTTTTCGTAAATCCCAAAGATTAATGATTTTTCGTTAATTGTAATAGTTATATTTTTGGTCGCTAACCATTCTTGAAGTTCCCTAAATATGTTTTTTGTAACCTTACAATCCCAAAACAAATGTTTTATTGTTTCCGAAAATTTCTTACAGAATGTACATAATGGACTACTGACAATTTTAATCTTATTTAGGAAATCATTTGTGGCCAGAATATTGTGGTTTAATTATTTGGTACTGGAACCATTTTTGAGTTGTGTCTTTTGTTATGATATGCGGCCATAAATATATTTACTTCCATGTTTCATTGTTAAAATTATAGGTGGAGTTCCATTTAATTTTACCAGCTGGAGTTTCAGAATTGGAGTTTAATGCGAGGTACATATGTCTTTTGTCCCGGTTTTGTTTTTTAGGTATATTTTTAGTTTGTATGGAGTAAATGGCATTTGTAACTTTTTTTCGATATTGATAAGTTTCAAACTTTTACCCCAATTAATCTGTTATTGCTTTGACAAGGCCATATAATATTGAAGAAAGTTTATATTTATGTTGAAATTGTTTTTAAGTTCATTTTGAGAGGCAAAAGTTCCATCAATTTTGATAATGTCATTTATAAAATATATTTCCTTATCCATGCCTTATTGAAGAAGGTTGTCCCACATTTTATGTCCTTATTAAAAAATAATGGGCTAGAAAGAAATGCACAAATGTTCTTTATATCAGCGACATCATCTAAGACATTTACGGGCAAAATAAATATTCATTCACCATTACCCCACATATTATTTGGCATCATTATACATTTTATGTCAGACGTAAATATCCACACTGATATCAGGGGCGATAACCGTATTTCATTAAAATATACTAATGGACATTACTATTTATTTTCTGTATTTATTATGTGCAATGTAAAAACCAGACAAGGCGAACCAATTTTAAGTCCCGCCACCAACCAGGGATTTGTTTAATTTCTTAGCATATAAAAAGATTGGCAACCGACTTGTTACAGTGCCGATGCTAGTTTAGACCAGTACATATATGACCAGTTTGAGACAGGGCTAGATTAGAAACAAATACTAACAAAGTGTATGAACAAAAGTGCAAGAATGGAAATGTATAAGATATGTCAAAAAAACACAACGACTAATGTAGATGTGTATGAAATTGAATTGACATGACCTGGATCGAGTACGATATCAATTGCGCATTAGATGGATTGAGTACGTAATGGATTTTTGTGCGAGATGACCACGTCACGAGATGAACCCAGAGGCGAAACAGCTTCTGTAACTGTATCAGCCAATAGTTCAGTGTGGTATCGAGCTAAACTAAAAAGCATGTACATGTTCGCATAGTTCTTACCAATATAATTAAACACCAATTTATCGAGCACCTGTTTCAACTTCCTTAATTGGAGGCCATTTTGAAGCGTTGTAAACAGCTATGACGACCGCGTAAAACGTCATCAATCAGTGTGTACATTTTCAGTGATATGACTAGAATACGAAATGGACAGCAAAATGACTTTATTCTGAAATGGATTTATGAAAATGATTTTAATACTCTGAATTAGCATTGTTCGTTTATATTTTAGTAAAGCATTCTACAAAGTTACCCACCTTAAGCTCCTTTATATGTTACACCAGCATGGTATTTCATCGTCCACATTAAATTTGATTCCATCCTTCCAAATTGGTCGATCTCACCAGGGGCCATACATACATCTTCGTCCCTGTAGCCTATTTCACCAACATTGCAAAGTATATTTTTCTAGCAAAGTATACTTTGAGGGAGAAAATTTAAATTTTAGGACAAATTTATTAATTTTTATTATACTGAAGTTATTACATTATCGCAGCCAATTTGGCTGTGATAATGTAATAACTTCAGTGTAATAATTCTGCATACTTTTAATCATCAAATATACGCCGTTGTATATAGTTCTATATGAAATAATGCGTTTTAGGAAAAATAAATGATGACTCCCTCAAAGTATATTTTGCTAGAAAAGTATACTTTGCAATATTGGTGCAATCGGCTACAGATCTCAAAGTGTTGTCTTGGATGGTAAAACGTCATCAGAAGTCGCTGTCACGTCCGGTGTTCCTCAGGGCTCTGTTCTTGGACCACTTCTCTTCCTCTTATACAGCAATGATCTTCATACCTCTATCACTTCACAAGTCAGACACTTTACAGACGACACTGCTGTCTATCTCACCATTGCAAATCTCTTCAAGTCGACATTGATCTTCTTGTTGAATGGGAACGTAAATGATGTGTGAATGAAATTTAATCCACAGAAGTGCCATGTTATGAACATTTCCAGGAATAAACAAATTATAAAATATGACTACATACTTCACGGACAAACTCTAGCCACACTTAATAACGGTAATTAAATAAAGTTGACTTGATATTTCAAATAACCTAAACTGGAACACTCACATAAATCGAATATAACAAACACGACAAACAGAACCATAGGATTTCTTAAGAGAAATATAACAACTAACAATGAAAAGGTTAGATAATTGGCTTATAAAACCCTGGTCAGACCACAGGTAGAATATGCATCCACTGTGTGGTCACTACATACTCAAATTAATTTTAATACAATTGAAATGGTTCAGAGACGGCAGTTATGTGGGTTAAACATAACTATTCCACTTACAACAGCGTGGCCAATATGCAAACCAATCTTGTGTGGCATACTTTACATGACAGGCACACAGACTCGAGGCTGGTTATGTTCATAAAGTTTATCACTATCTAGTGGCTATTCCACTCCCAAATTATGTCAACTCACGAGAATGACCAGACAGATGCATTTTTTAATTTCTCCCTCAGGCGAATTCACACGAGTGACCACTGCAAACTATTACAATTTTTCCATTTTTTCCAACTGCTGTAGTTCTCTGGAACTCTGCCACAGAACATTGCTATGCTGACCGACCCAGACTTGTTCAGGTGGACAGTAGGCCGCCTGGCTCACGAATAGGAGGCCCCATACTGTTGTTTTTAGCTTATTATTTTTTTTTTATCTTTTTCCAGTTTTACTAACAAACTATCACTTTCTATCCCACTTAATAATCTTATTATTCACTCTCTTCATTCTATTAATCTGACGCGCACTATTGTCATGCCTATAATACCAGCGAGGTGAGTGCGGCAGTGTCGTCCGTTCGTCCAGCGTCCGTCCGTCCAGAATTTCAAACGTCTTCTTCTCCCGAACCGCTGGGCCAATGTTCGTCAAACTTCACAAATATGATGTTTGGGTGGGGGCAAGATTTGTAATATTGGAGGTTGTCGCCCTAATCCAAGATGGCCGCCGTGGAAACGTAGGTAAAATTCTTAAAAACTCTTCTTCTCACGAACAGCCAGACCCAGCGTATGGGATCACGTGGTCTATTGTTTACACTGGATTAATGTCGGCGCCCATGAGGTCTCAGGTAAATCTTATTGTTCATCAATACGACAGCGTTTTCTTCATTTTAGTGATGACCATGTTCCAGCCTTAACACTACGAGTCTGCCAATACCAAATTTAGCAGAATTACTTATGTTAGTCTGAACATTCGGCAGATAAATTTGAATCGGATGGACTGAATCGAACGTTGTTTAAACTTGGTCCGATTCAAATTTCTCTGCAGAATGTTTTATAAGACACGAAGAAGATTTTGTCATGATCAATACTTACAGAAATTTAGATATTCATGGAAATGACGTCGAGAAGTTGGTGAAATTATCATATTAAATACGGAATTGTATTCCGCACTTGTTCTGAACATTTCGTCAACTTTCAACATCATTTACGGAAAATATCGTAAGTTTTGTAAACATTGTTCTTAGTTGCAATATCGCTAGTGTATGCATCATAACGTACTTAGTGGCACCGAGAGGGTATTCTTCTTTTGTTTCCTTTTATAATTACGTATTACATGATAGATGAATTGTTTATTAACGTCTCATCAACCGTACATCATACCATACATAGTAATAATAAAACATAGTTACATGTACACTTGTAATTCTAAAAGAATTACAAGAGACGGCTCATTATAAACTTTGAGCGAACCATTACACTTTTCAGCATACACATGTACAGCACGCACAAATGAGCAAACAATAAATAAATCATTGAAGTTGCCCTTGCCACCGCGCTTATCCTGGTTAAAATAATCAGTGGCAACGACAACTGCTGTTGGCTTATTCCTTACTTGCGTTCCACGTTGCGTTGATACCGCTAATCGTGACAGTGCAAATAAAACAGTATATGTTTTTTTCGCCTGTCTAAGAACATTTAAAAATAGATTGAAATAAACCACAAACGAATGTCTATATACAAATGCATCTTATTATGAAAAGGCTTACAACATCACTATCATCACAAATCAGATCTGAAATGAAATGATTAGCAATAGATATGCAACCGAGCATAAAAGGGTTATAGCCGGGCTTGTAAAATAAATATTTGCAGTAGTTACATATTATCTGTACAAGTATGAGGACATTCGCTTAAGAATATCTGCACAAATGTTGGTACATGACTTAATAATATCACAGCTGGAAAACAGAAACAATTGTTTTTCTCGATCATTCCAATCCATAAAGTTATTATTTATGCTAATAGCTGATTGAAATAATTCGATCCTAAGATCTTCGTAAAAACTACAATTTAAAATTACATGGAATTCATCATCAAGAGCGTTTTCGTTATAAAATATACATAACCTCTGATTAACAGGAAGGTGCTCATATCTACCAGTTTCTAACCTTATAGGTGCGACGCCAAATCGAAACTGTGCAAACGCTGATCTATGTTTAATTGGCAAAAACGGTCCACAATATTTCTCAAACCCGAATGTATGTTTGTAAGTACGATACGTTATTACCGCCTACACCATCAGCACTACTGTCTCTGTTGATAAGGGCTTGCCATCCATCAACATATCCGATCATCATAGCTTCAACAACATGTACATATATCTGGGTCATACGAATTTACCATGCTTGACTCCGACTCGGCAACTACGAGATATGTGTACCCTTTTTGTCTATGGAAATCTAATAAAAAAAACCTACACATAAAACAATAGCAACTTACATAAACCACATGAGTGTGATCTGTAAATCTTTATGCAGATACTCCTACCAATAAAAATGCACACACACCTGTAATATGCGTATAATAGACCAATTTTGATGTAGCACATGTATATTTACGCTCTCTATACAAGTATGGAGAAGTTACATTGTTACATGTAAAACGACAAAATCTGCTTATTATGCGCTAATTACAGCATATGGTGTGATTTCCTTACTGGTATCATCTGCATAACGAACACGTTTATATGATTTACTAGTGTCACTAGCTATTTATTTATGAGTAGTGTTTTTATTAGATGTCCATAGACTTTACATGGGGTCACAAGAAGGGTACAACAACCTTAATTCAACTGGGAGACCAGTATTATAGCACACTCGAATCGATAGGGTTCATGATTGGTCTACAGCAGCAACGGGATCGACGACGTTATGCGCACGTTCACAGGTGGAAGATTCGGACATATGACACCAACAAAAAAGCCTATTAAAAAAGTCCCATTACCCCACCCACTTGGTGATCGTTCACCGATCTAAAAAGCAATTTTTTGTCTAATTTCATTATCTGGAACCGGGTCAAAGCACCATCTTCCATAATACAACCACCGAAGCGTCTATGTAAGAACATCTCTGATTGGCTAAATCTAAACTGTGATGACGTCCTATTTCGGGATTCCGGAAGATATAATCTGATAGTACGCGAATCATGAATGAAAGACAATGTAATTAGAAAAAAGGTGTGTTTTTTAGATCGGTGAACGATCACAATTGGACGAACTTTGTATGGTTGGAGTTTCTAATGTATATGGTCATGGTGCACGACATTAGTTTGAGCTGGCGATCAGCTATCGGTCAAATATGACCGATAATCCATGCCGGACGGCCTCCGATTCTGTGTGAGATTCTTTCGTACACGCACATTTCGCTTTGGATGGGGTATGCAAAATGCGAATAACTGAATAAATGTTGGAAACAGCGATCTGAAGTGAGTATATGTCGCCTTGTACCATTGTAAATAATATGCAAATAAAATATGTTTAAACTAAGTGAGTATATTCACACACTTAATACCGTTATCGATTGCCAGAGACATAAGTCATACATTTAATCGCCGTTTATTGTGTTTGTGCGAGTCGGAAAAGAGAGGGCTCTTTCTATAATATAATAGCCACATTGTTCATCACCTTTCTATATAGAAGATGGTACGTACGAGACCAAGTTGGTGGGGTAATGGGATTTTTAATAGGCATTTTTTTGGTGTCATAGGTCCGAGTCTTCCACCTGTGCGCACGTCGGGCGCATCTACTGCGCACACACATGTGACTGAAATAAAAGCATGTTAGTGTCGTTTATAGTATAAATGTTTTATAATAGAAACTATATAAACCGGTATTTTGTTCTGGTACATGTGGGTGCACGTTGGGCGCACGTATGGCGCACGTTGGGCGCACGTTGAGCGCACCTTGTGTGCACGTTGTGTGCACATAATGGTCACGTTGTGCGCAACTTGTGTGCACGATGGACGCACGTTGAGCACCATCTTTCAGTCTGTATTTGAGAGCCGACCTCGGGACTCTAGAATTACGTGTACTTTTGAATATCCACAATGCAAGTCTGGAAACTGTGTGAGTGACGATCGTTGTTCCATGGGACGTGAATCACACGACCAGCATATGCAATCTCACAAATGATAATATAAGGATCAACGCTGTTCGCCATTCAGTCACAAACCATCCATTAAATCCTGACCGAACAACGTGTATTTACATAATGAGTGTGCTGAAACTCAAGCAGATTTTTTCGTTTTACATGTAATAATGTGACGCGATAGCAGTTCTTATGCTCCTTTGTGCGATAGAAAGGGGGAAATATTTCCTCTTGTATAGAAGCCGTTGTCTCGCGTTTCTGCTATTTTACCTAACCGTTCACTTTTTTCCGTCTGTTTTACATGTGTGTCACTAATTTTACCATTTTCTTCCTTTTAAGTCTGTTTCACCTCACTAATGCTACAATTTTCTATGTTTTCAGGCCGACTCTCCGTCTCCGTCTCCGTCGACGACCGGCCTACCATGTCGACGGATGTCCATTTCCCTGTAGGTTTTGTTGACTAGGAGCTTGGTTCACTGGTCCCTGTGGTGATTGACAGCTACCATAGTTACGGTTGTCTTGGTGACTTGCAGTTTGATCTTGGCGCCTGGAATTAGCTGCGCCGCGTGGTGGTGCGTTGTCATTATGGTAACTGCTGTCGTGGTAATACCAGCCGCCTGGGTTGTTTGGCGCCTAGTTCTGTGAGTTTGGTTCAGGACCCATATGGCGTGTGGCTCCCCGTGATGCGGTGCCGTGATGCGGCGATTTCTGTCTGACTGGTACCAGTAAGCTGGTTGATATTGTTCATTGATATACGAACAGTTTCTTCGTAAATGATGTGTTGACCCACACTCGTAACAACTCTTTGGGTTATACGAGCTGTCGTCTCCCCAATTTTGTTTACTATGCTGCCTGCTCTGATGACGATCTCCATTTCGTTTTTGTTTCAGATTGTTGGTGTTTTGACCCCGGTCACCCCAGTGGTTCTGTTGTTTTTCCGCAGATACCATACGGACGGTAGATTTATTTGTATCATCTCTACCCAAGATGCCTTCATGTGTCTGTACTACGTTCACTACACAGTCAATTGTTCTGCAGTTAACGACTCTGCATCGATATCGCATCTCATCAGAGAGGGATCTGTTCAGTTGATTGATAGCTACAGTTTCTTGAGCCAGGCTGTCTAGTCGAGGGTATGCTCGCCTTGGCAAACGTTGAATGTCGTCTGCACACGCGGCGATTGGCTCGTCTGGTTTTCGGAATCTGGCTTCAAATTAGGACAACCACATGCTTTCATTCTGCGTGTTGCCAAAACGACTACGGTACTTAGTCGTTGAGCAAGTGTCCTATAATTATTTATTTCTGTGTTTGGAAGATTCAGCACGAACACCTGCGCTTGTCCACGCATGCAGGCAACTAACGCTAGAGCTGTATTACGCATACTCCATCTGCCAAGTTCAGCACAAATTTCAAAATGTGCATAGAAAGCCTGCCAGTTGGATTCTCCATTGAATGTCTCTGGCTTCATCAACGGTCCAAGTTCTACAGGGTTGGCTGCTGGACTATAGTCGCGGTAGTAGCGGGGGTATTCATTTGCTCGTGAGCGAGAGCTTGGCCTAGCACTGAAGTAGTCGTCTGGATACATGGGCTCATCAACTAGTCGACTATCGTTGCGTAAGGTGTGCTGCCGTTTACAAACTAGGTCAGGTGTGTGATTTACAGCAGACTTTTCAGGGTAGCTATTAATGTTCTTGTTGCTTGTTGCAGGATTCATCCGGTTTCCAGGTGGTAGACAGATTTCAGGTACAGGTGATGCCCTATCTAGAATGATAGCATGTATTGCAAATATGCAAACAGAAGGTCATGGTTAACATTTACGAAATATTACAATCTATCATGTTTATGTTATCGGCGGAAGTATGAAAATAAACAAAGGAACGAACATGAGATTGTTTTACCCCTTGGCATGCTGCACATTCTGGCCGGATATTATATTATAATCAAAATAGTTTTGTTTTGGGTTTAGTGGTATTAATGCGCACTGTCCGTACTTGCTGCATCCTGCTTGGCGCATCGAACCTAGAGCTGAACATATAATACTGTAAGGAAATGATCCTTACTTTAGCTGTCAAATGGAGCGTTCCATTTCCCAGCTGACATCAAAATATTAACTTCTTTATTTAATGAGTGATTTGCCAGATAATATGAATATTGTAAGGTGATGTGCTACATAGCTGCTATACATAGCCATACTATTCACATTCTAATGTGAGAATCACAACAGAATGCCGTGGAATGGCCATTGTCGACTGTTGAAATTGATTTGACACTTCGCTGGAGGTCACGAGACCACCTTTACTATGCCAGTTTGGGCTGGATATTCATTACCATGGAGTCATAGAGATATATTTTGGTAGCTCAACACTCCTCCTAAGTATTTAGATAGGTGATCATACCTCAAACGTTCGCATAGCTCCCTGATTCTAATTATTTGTTCGGCGGTGCTCACAAAGTTTCGTGACCGCCATTATTTGACTGTCGATTCACGCAGCCTTTCTGGCTGGCGGTCACTCATTAAATGCATGTTTATCTTCATAGTTTTACACGTACCTGATTTATTTTGACATGTAGAATCGTCTGGACATCTGACCGGTACGATATGTTAGCTATCTACGCTGTATTTCTAGTCTAAAGCCCAAAAATGTAACGTTACAATCCAAATTGGCGGAAACTTGACAGTCAGCGCTCTAATTCCAACCAATGAAATGGCTGACTGTCAGAATGTCCTCGCCACCGATTGGCTGACTGTCAGATCCAGTGTCTATATAAGAAAGGAGACTGGCTCATTTCAGCACCTCGGTCACCCAGTGACAGTAGACGAATCACGTTTGTCAGAATCAAAATTCGCCAGTCTACCGACAGCCATTTGCCTTAGTCTAAGAGACTCTACTCTGGTAGAAACTCAGTTCGTACTACATTAATTATCTCCCTTACGTATTAGTCTAGTCCTTGAATTAACTACTTGTGGATGCCATCCTGATCATTACTAATTAAATAATGAAAGTTTCAAACGTTTATCTTGCTTAGTCTACTCTAAACTGCCAACCAGGGTTTAATTGCTAGCCTAACAATACTTCTATTTTCTGCCTGTCCAAAGTTAGCCGCTGTACTGCTTGTTTCATTCAAAATATTTATAATATACCGAAATGAGACCACATATAATGGACCACCGTACATTGGTAACAAAAGAGGTGCACTGTATGACAAGATGTGAGTGGAAAACGAAAGCATTGTGATACATTATATTTACCACACGTCAGCATCCACCAAACTGTGTCACGAGAAAATAGTCGAAACATATACGTCAACATAGTGGTTTATCCAGCATCATTATTCATTTTGCCTGTAAGTCTTCATGTTTAATGATACAAGTTTATACATGTATTCCTAGTTCTATTTGTTATCTTTTCAGATATGACCAACAATCCATGTGAATTAATTATTTCCGTGGCCGTTTCATAAATGTTTCGTTGTTGCCATATATCATTATTTTTGTGCATGCTATGCTGTGGACAAATATAACAAGATACCCAAAGGAGACACATGCACCTATGTACAGAAGAAACGTAATATATCAGGCTAAACAAATAACACGCAAATCGCGACGGAGCTTTCAACGTGGCACAAACATGCATTCCACGACCAGCAGTTGGAGTATTGATTTAATTTATATTGGTTTTCATGCAATATGTAACATTGTTATATTATTAAATGTACTTACATTTCCGAATCATACTTTGCTGGCCATGGAATTCACGCTTATGAAAAACATATATATACCATTCCAGAATGTGTTTGCGTAGTTGCAACTAGAGGGACGTTCTATATTTTATTTGTTTGGAATTTGTATCACTGTAAGCGGCATGCAAGTCGAACAATTAACAATTGGTCTACATATTGGTAGAGAATATTACACGTTTAATCAAGCACACACATGTACAGTCCCCAAATCGCATAATAAGCACAAAGTACACTGTAGTGTAAATGTAAAAACAGGTATGTATTACAGCTTCTAGTCATATTAAAACAGATATATAATACAAAATTATCATTTTTATTCAGCTGCTACCGATATAATGTATATGGGGGTTTACTTTCATTGCTACATATATTGTACGAAATGGCGGCCATTTTGAAAGTATACAAATCATATTTGCCTCAAAGGAGTTTTGAGAAACTTCTTTAGGCACGACAATGGTTTAATCGTCGAAGCTGATCGGTTTACTCTTGTCTGATATGTTTTGTGTAATACGTGAACTGATTTCCAGAAAATGCTGTTCCAATTTGACAGTGGTGGATATCGTAAATATGCAAATTAATATGTGTATGTTCCTTTTCATGCTTTTGGTAAGCTGTAAATCAACGAATGTGTATAAAATGCGTGTGGTCTTTGCAGTTTTGAACGGGTATGTTGTACCGAAATCCGTATAAAATGGCGGCCATTTTGGTTCACATATCAGAATTGCGTTTACATTAACCATTCTCTGACTGCTGAAACAACAACGTTGAATATAAATATCCCAGACACTGGATTATGCATGCAAAAGGTCGGCCATATTGTATATGCATTATTACACCTTTATACCACAACTGTTATGTTTTTGTTGCGTATTATTATTAATACCAATATGCTAAACACCTTCGGACTACATGTATGTACTTATATATATATGGGTGTGGTGTCAACACTTAACTGCTAGTGCGTGCCTGTTTCTTTAAATAATTATAGAATTCGTGTAAAATGGCGGCCATGTTTATTTTTGTACATTATATTCCTAATAAAATGGATAGATAAACATTCAGTAGTCTATGAAACATTAAATGCCTGAAGTGTATTAGTCCCAGCAAAGAAGGCTAAACAAGCACTGAGGTTGGACAAAAATGTTAACAAAGGTTTCTCACCAGAAATGCATTCACTGACAGTATATAATAACACAAAACAAATTCCACCCGATTCCACCTATGGCAAATGCTAATTTTCAGCACAAATCTAAGATGGCCACCATATATAAATGTATACTATTAAAATAGACATTTCTTTGGTACTAAGCAATATAAAAACATGTTTGATGTGCTCTTACCAATTGTCATTAGGATGGATACCGATTTGCTTTCCAATAATGTTCAGGATGTAGGATGCCAAGGTCATTCATTAAGTTCAACGTCAAATGCAAAATGCACAAACAATTAACCAAAATCCAGTGAATTTTATATATTTACAGTTCCTAACAACATACAATACTTTTCTACCGTCTTTTCACAGGTTAGCCTTTCATTTTCTGTCACCTTTTAGGTCAAGGTCATATCTCTAGCCAAAACCAGTGCATATTTGCTATCCATAAGCATTTTTCATGTGTAATTCCCGAATATATACGTCATATAATTCAAGAACAATTAAAGCTACTTTACACCATTAGCTATTTTATGCAAGAATTCCGCCACAGAAGCGGTATCGCACCTGCCGAGGCATTTGGCCATACCATGATCATGGGCATGTGCTAAAGTAAACATCACAAGAACCGTCAGAGAAGTGCTTGATTAAAACACGAAAAAGGTCAAGGTTGAAGAAACATTTTTACATAAAAAAGTGTTTCCACAACCATGTCAAGGTACAAAACCTGAAGGTCATGGTGTTAATTGGGGCATGAGTGTGTTCCAAATGCTCACATGTATCAAGTGTCCAAATATTGAAGCAATCCGTCAAGTAATATTAATGTTATACCATGACGACGAAGCTTGTACACACTTTTTGACATTTCGGACGACGACGCGAACGACGACGACGACGACGACGGAAAAAGCGGCGACTATGATATACCTTCTGCTAAAGCAGGCGCGACAATATTACTGCATGTATATAGAAATGCTCACAGGTTTTCGAACATTTTAGTAATGCAATATGTGACTCCAAACAATAAGCATGGGAATTATGACCATCGCAAACAACAACAACAGCTAACAACGACTGCATGAGATCCAGAAATGTGAAAATGATTGTCTGTTAGTCCGAAGTCGACAAACAATGCATTATTTCATACACAGTTCAAAACGAGTACTGGTGAGACTTGAATATTAATATTCAAGCCATTTCCCAAGTAGTTGTTCTTATTGTGTGTCTATTACTGTTGGGGTAGCAGTCACTCGTCGCTTCATTTTATAGTGAAGAGAGGTGAATGGGGGCTGCTAACTGGGCAACAGAAAATCAAATTTGCAAATGCATGTAACAGTTAACGGCATCTGTAAACGTGATAATAGTTAACAGATCTATATGCATAGCAAGTGCTGGTGTCTGGCATCATGTCTTTTCCTTCTCTCAAGCCATGTATGTGCTGAGATTAGTCACTCTATATTCGATATGTCGAGTTCTTTTTACGAAAACAGGAGCTGGATATCGTGCCCTGACTTCATCAACGTGTGACATGATATAGACGGTACACGAATATTTCTGCATGTCTTTGTTCAGCTGGAATCATTCCAAACAATATCAGATGAGCTTGTGAGTCACTCAACAGAGTTAGTCGCATACAATACAATGAATGCCGATGGGGCCCAACGTATCGCAGATGAGATCCTTGCCTCCATGGTCGGTCATTCGGTGTCAGAATACAAGTTTCCCAGAAGAATCAAGTAAATACTTTAGCCTCGGCTGTCTATGCGAATACATTGGCGGAACGAATCGATGGATCCCCATCATCTTCTTGCCACAGGCATCGTCGACTCCCTCTTCCTGATCTATTTCAGCATGGTCTCTATTCGACAATCTCATGGACATGCAAACTGTCGACAAGCGAATCGATCTCATACACCATCGTGCAAAACTTGTCACTGAACGCATTGTCACAGCTATTCTAGAAATGGCCTTGCAGTTTCTTGTAGATATGGGAGGTTTCTTGCTCTCTATTTTAAAAACCACAGCTCTGTTTGTTGTGTTGTGTGATGGCTGTAGAAAGTCTCCCCGTGTTTGTAACTAATGCTACTATTATTTCCAACCCATTGGAAATATCTGAGTATGGTTTTCCTTCTCATTCAATGTTATATTGTTATATTATATGATTTGTCAATGTTTTATTATACATATATTGTGATAGTTTAGTTTGTACCTGGTTCATGGATATCCTGTGGGTGCCTTGTTCTCTATTTTGCTTCACTAGTTCTCCTAGCCTAAGAATTCCTCCAGTTACTCAAATGTGTGTGTTATGTATGTTCAGCATGTACACAGCAACTATAGTCATGCATTTATTGTCTTTGATGGATATCACGGCTCAAGCACTAAGAATAAAGTCCATCACCATCAGACAGGATACTATATTGTGCGTCAGTCACAATTTCTGGTGAAATGCATCCAATGATGGGGGAAAAGGACGTTTCTTGCTAAAATAGAGAATAGAATATCCAAAGGAGACCCATGTTTACTCATGTAACTGAAAAACGAACGCAATTCATCATGATAAACACGGAAAATGCGCACAGCGGTGGTCGAGGAGCCTTCAACGCGGCACAAACATTCATTCAACGACCAGAATTGTGTTTTCCGAAAAGTAAAACAACAGTATGTGAAATACATTCATATAAAACAAATGTAATGAAAGCACTAAAACAACTATTCCCAAATTAACTACCGAGGAAATAACAGTCCCAACAGGACAAACAAATCACATTGAAGTATAATACAAGATGACAGTAGGGCAAGCGTGTATTCTGGGAACGGCCAGTGAATACAGCAGTCCACTTGGGGAAACAAAACAATTAATATAATGGACGACAAAGAAAGAATAATCGGAATAAAAGGCAACCCCAATATGCATGAAAGAAAATATTGTAAATATAACTGCATGTATATAAAGAAATATGATGACACAAAACGACTGAAGTCCCTAAAGAACAGACGACATGGTTAAACTGTAGTACTATGACGGGCCACGTCACGAGTTCTACATGACAACACATTATAACAATTTTCTGCAGAGGAAATGGCCAAAGCAGCCGTCGATGTCGAGCATGCCCACGGAGATGCAGGTAACACAATCGGCATGTTGGTATGAAAACAACAGTAGTTATCGCAGTAGATTCAGCTAATGACATATCATGCAGGTTATAGCGACAACATATACATGGTTGTATTAAAACCGAGGTTATGCATCACAGCATTGCACCGAAATCTGGATCCATTTCTTGCAGAACCTCTGTCCTTGCATGTTACTAGCAGGTGTGACACAACGTCAAGACCGTTTGTTATTGGCAAGGTGGCTGTCCTGACAGTACGCAGTTCTGAAACAACCCACTACCGTCTTCATGGATGCATCAAGAAGGCAGGAGAGGGAGCTCTGCTGTTATATATGGGTGAGCATCCTCAAGTCTTTGGGCCGCAAGAGTGGCTAAGTTTCAGATAAAGGTGACTACCTTAGCTGATTACGTGCAACAAGAGAAGCTTCCGCCGACGAAACATGTTGCTGCTCTGCACCGTGATAGGAATTGCCACCCGATTCCGGCGTGGTAATAATCTCTCTTCTGAGGAATGGGATTGGCCAACCTCTACAGTTGGATGTGTGTCTGCCTAAACTGCACAGCTACCGGTACCAGAAGACGGCTCAAAATCATAAGTTGCAATTGCAGCAGACAGTGTGACAAGAAAAAGTGCATATGTCACAAGAAATGATTTCACTCCACATCAGCATGTGTACAGTTCAAGGGAATTACTTGCTGGAATGGGACACATGTGAAAAGCCAATGTGATGATGGTGATTTGGCATTTATATACAAATAAATAAACGAGTATGTGAAGTAAAGTTGATTGCGTACACACATTAATGTATCGTGCATTAATTACATTGACTTGCTGTATTATGCGATTTTAGACCATTAAACGAGGTATACCAAACATGTAAGACTTGTAGAGGTGTTGAAATATGACAGTTCGGCATAGTTCGGCAAAGTGTGCAGATTTAAACAGTTTAGTCAGATTTTCATCAAATTTGGTATTCGGCATTGTAAGTACGACTATTTTCTACATGTACATAATGATATGTACAAGTAAAAGGTATCACAAATAAAGAAACGTGTACCCCTTTGTTTTATACATGTTTCTTTGTTGATATAACATTTTGACTAATTTGTATAAGTGTGGCTTCTTATGGTCATATTTGACATTGCATTTGTCCTTAGCACATGAACTTGACCTTTTATCTGGATCAAATGCCTCAGAAAACAAATGATCATTCTCGCTGTAGCTGCTGCAGTGCATAAAACATGATTACATGTTAAAAGAGAGCATTTAATATATAAAGGTGTTCAGATTATGGTTTAATTCGTTTAATTTTTACATTGACCTTGACCTTAACACATGACCTTGACATCTGATAACCCCTTAATTGTCAACAAATTAAAGGGTATCATACAGTTAGTTGGAAATGAGACATGAAATGTAGTTACCACTAATGTTATGTCAGTTTCACTATTTGAACTAATGATTTGGTGGCAATCTTGGATTTAAGCAGGATAATCGAATTTGCCAGGGGTGGAATTTGGTGCAATATTTTTCATGGTATAATAGCCGGCCACTGGACCCATTTCAGGTGAGAAAGCTTTTTTAACATTTTTGTCCAACCTAAGTTGTTCATTGCCTGGACTATATGGGTATTTGTGCTTTTAAAACTGCTTCCACAACACGATATTCCTCTACATGTAGTAAAGTACTTTTTCATTGGCGGCCATCTTGTTTATGCAAATTACTAGGCTTAAGCTACTACTTCTGGAGGTCAATAATGCAGGAATATATAGAGTTTATATGTTTAGTCACATTGGTAACAAACATATTTGGTGCGCAGAGATGGTACTAAAACCCCTAGTTTATGCCGGTACGCCCAAGGCCTATAGGTCGGTGTGTTATTTATTATTTTTTAATATGTTTATCTTAATGAGCTGTTGCGTTTACTGTAGTATGAAAACTATTTGGACTGTTTAAAGTGCGTGAAGTCATGGTAAAATATAGTTTATACATGTATGACGTCACTCTTATGAGACTGGGGCCCGTTTTACTACACTTCGTCCGACTAATAAGTTCGTAAATGCAGAACTAATATGTAAATTAATTTATTTCAAATGCTGGAATTATAAGGAATTAATGGCCTTTTTGTTGAATTTATCGGGAATATAAACTTGGAAAAGTCGCGGGAATACTGGACGAGGCCTTCCAGCCTTCGTCCAGTATTCCCGCGACTTTTCCAAGCATTAGCAGTTGATTTCGTGAAATCTTCGGGGGATTTGTTCAGCTTAAAGGACCGCTACATGTAGGCTGAAAATGGTAGCATTCATGAACCACGTTAATGTGTGAAATGAAGTTATAGAAATCCTCGTACGAACATTTTTGTCGTACAAACATTTTAATAAATATAATATTAAATCATTACAAATTTTAGATTCTAGTTATTGCATACGCACATCATCATACATCAACGTGTTTTCTGTAACGAGCTAATTTGCATATTTATTACACTAGTGTAATATGATTTTTATTACACTGTATTAATACACTGTGGGCGCCCATTTTATGTAATAAAACCGTATTTGCTGGCTGTGAACTATTCCTATTGCACCACACCGAGAATGAATTCTCCATTCTAGACATAAGCTTAATAAATGTTGATGAAATAAAAATAGGTCGGAACGCTAGTTGTCTCTCAATATTATATGTTTTATAACGAATCCCAGGTTTTGTCTGGTTAGTCATCGGTATAATTGAGTTCAGGAAAGTCACACTATACAATTTTAATACATGCATTTGTTTCATCGACATGTTGTAGAAATTGTTGTATCATTCATGTTTGCTTCGTGTACGACTTGTACTTTTAATTACCAATAATATGCATAATATATATATAGCAGATAGCAACGCATCATTCGTATTTGTAGGGACTAACAATTAGAATTCTAACCACATTTTATCCCGTCAACACAGTGCGCATGTGCCGTGAAATACAGTGCCGTGAAACATTTTAGATATCCTGTCAATACGACATAATCACTGCGTATGAACATGTGCGATGATTGGGGTTATTTTTTGCATTTTAAAGCTATTTGGAATGTTGACGGTATAAATAGAATAGTATGTTAAAGTTAGTGCCGTGAATGGGAAAAATATCTGGCGCGGCACGGAAACGGGATGTGCTCGGTAGAGCCTCGCCCATCCCGTTTCCTAAGCATTGCCAGATATTTTTCCCATTCACGGCACTAACCTACTATTCTCTATATTAACCACAATATACCATACCTTCATTACGTGCCATCGACTCCATATCCTTGCTGTTATCCAGATTCTGGAGAAGAATTCATATAAACTTTTAGAAAGCTTGTTTTCTTAATCCAGTTTACGTATCCTACTATCGTGTTGTGTATGTATGCATGTTCATCTACCTGATTAAATAAAATAAAATAGTGTTTTAATCAATTATAAATTATCATATGTACCTCATACTGCCATTTTCAAATGTACTGAGCGAAGATAGATGTGTATCTGTATCGATGACCTGCATCTAAATAATTATGTAACCGAGTGCCTGTCATGAACACCGTGTAAACGTTGCGGCGACGTTGAAGTATTAAAAACAGTGCGTAGTAATTGTACGCGCATTAATACCACGATCTGACATAACATGGCTGTGCACCATCTGATCAGTGAACCATCCAGCCAATGCAATAAGCAAAGTATCAATGTGTATGATCACGATCACAACAACAATTACTGAAACTTCCAGAAGCCCTTCGATTAAAACAAGAGGGCCACGATTACCCTAATTCGCTCACCTGACTATATGAACACAGAGGATAATGTGACATTGAGTTCATATGTGTTTTAAAATAATTGTGCTATTTTTAGATGGTGGTCATCTTGGATTAAGCGATGACTCTCATTTTACCAAATCTGAAAATGCTTCACCCAAGGATCTTAACATACTATGAAGTTTGGCCAGCATCGTCCACGTGGTTCCTGCGAAAAAGACGTTCAAAATCTCGATTAAATGGACCTTTTGGCGGCCATCATGGATGACATAATCATCCGATTCCGACAAAAAATGTACTAGAGCGATCGCCTCTTTCATACCTCCGATTTGATATAGACATGACCATATTCGGTCAAAAATAAAATTTGACTCCAATTTGACCCCACGGGCCACGCCCATTTTTGACCCCGGGGTCACCATTTTAACAACTTTGAAAGAGCATTGTACATCGATCATTGCTACCAAGTTTCGTCGAAATCTGGTCCATGAGAAAAATATTTTTTTAATAATTTGTGCTATTTTAGATGGCGGCCATCTTGGATTAGCGGTCGTTAGCACAAATTCTTAAAAAATCTTCTTCTCATGAACCGCCAGCCAGATTTCGACGAAACTTGGTATGAATGATCGATGTACAATGCTCTTTCAAAGTTGTTAAAATGGTGACCCTGGGGTCAAAAATGGACGTAGCCCGTGGGGTAAAATTGGAGTCAAATTTTATTTTTGACCGAATATGGTCATGTCTATATCAAATCGGATGTATGAATGAGGCGATCGCTCTGGTACATTTTTTTTGTCGAAATTGGATGGTCATATCATCCAAGATGGCCGCCGAAAGGTCAAAAGCTCGTTCTTTTATTAGAGATTTCAAAATTCTTCTTCACACGAACTGCTTGGCCCATGGTGGCCAAACTTCACAGTTATGGTCCATTGGTGAAGCCTTTTCAGATTTGTTAAAACGGAGGTCGCCGCTAATCCAAGATGGCCGCCGTCTAAAAATAGCACACATTCTTCAAATATCTTCTTCTCATGAACCGCCAGCCGGTTTTCGACGAAACTGTAGGAAAGATCGTGATCGATGTAGAATGCTCTTTCAAAGGTGTTAAAATGGTGACACCGGGGTCAAAAATGGGCGTGGCCAGTGGGGCCAAATTTTATTTTTGACCGAATATGCTCATGTCATATGTCAAATTGAAGGTATCGATAAGGCAATTGCTCTGGTGCAATATTTGTCGGATTCGGATGATTATGTCATCCATGAAGGCGGCCAAAAGGTCTATTTATTCGAGATTTTGAACGTCTTTTTCTCAGGAACCAAATGGCCAATGCTGGCCAAACTTCATAGTAAATTAAGATCCTTGGGTAAAGCATTTTCAGATTTGGTAAAATGAGAGTCATCGCTTAATCCAAGATGACCGCCATCTAAAAAATAGCACACTTTGTTTAAAACACATATTAACTCAATGTCACATTCTCCTCTGGTGTTCAGGAGTCAGGTGAGCGAATTAGGGCAATCGTGGCCCTCTTGTTTTAATCGAAGGGCTTGTTGTTGTGAAGTGAAGTAATTGTTGTTGTGATCGTGATCATACACATTGATACTTTGCTTATTGCATTGGCTATATGGTTCACCTATCAGATGGTGCACAGCCATGTTATGTCAGATCGTGGTATTAATGCGCGTAAAATTACTACGCACTTTTTTTAATACTTCAACGTCGCCGCAACGTTTACACGGTGTTCATGACAGGCACTCGGTTACATAATTATTTAGATGCAGGTCATCGATACAGGTACACATCTATTTTCGCTCAGTCCATTTGAAAATGGCAGTATGAGGTACATAGGATTATTTATAATTGATTAAAACACTATTTTATTTCATTTAATCAGGTAGATGAACATGCATACATACACAACACGATAGTAGGATACGTAAACTGGATTAAAAAAAACAAGCTTTCTAAAAGCTTATGTGAATTATTCTCCAGAATCTGGATAACAGCAAGGATATGGAGTAGATGGCACGTAATGAAGGTATGGTATATTGTGGTTAATATAGAGAATAGTAGGTTAGTGCCGTGAATGGGAAAAATATATGGCAAGGCCTAGGAAACGGGATGGGAGAGGCTCTACCGAGCACATCCCGTTTCCCTGCCGCGCCAGATATTTTTCCCATTTACGGCACTAACTTTAACATACTATTCTATTTATCCCGTCAACATTCCAAATAGCTTTAAAATGCAAAAAAATAACCCCAATCATCGCACATATTCATACGCAGTGATTATATCGTATTGATAGGATATCGAAAATGTTTCACGGCACTGTGTTTCACGGCACATACGCACTGTGTTGACGGGATAAAATGTGGTTGGAATTCTAATTGTTAATCCCTACAAATACGAATGATGCGTTACTATCTGCTATATATATTATGTATATTATTGGTAATTAAAAGTACAAGTCGTACACGAATCAAACATGAATGATACAACAATGTCTACAACATGTCGATAAAACAAATGCATGTATTAAAATTGTATAGTGTGACTTTCCCGAACTCAATTATACCGATGACTAACCAGACAAAACCTGGGATTCGTTATAAAACATATAATATTGAGAGACAACTAGTGTTCCGACCTATTCTTAAATCATGAAAATTGATTAAGCTTATGTCTAGAATGGAGAATTCATTCTCGATGTGGTGCAATAGGAATAGTTCACAGCTAGCAAATACGGTTTGGTTACATAAAATGGGCGCCCACAGTGTATTAATACAGTGTAATAAATATCATATTACACTAGTGTAATAAATATGCAAATTAGCTCGTTACAGAAAACAGGTTGGTGTATGATGATGTGCGTATGCAATAAATAGAATCTAACATTTGTAATGATTTAATATTATATGTATTAAAAAGTTCGTACTACAAAAATGTTCGTACGAGGATTTCTATAACTTCACTTCACACATTAACGTGGTTCATGAATGCTACCATGTTCAGCCTACATGTAGCGGTCCTTCAATCTGAACAAATCCCCCGAAGATTTCACGAAATCAACTGCTAATGCTTGGAAAAGTCGCGGGAATACTGGACGAAGGCCGGAAGGCCTCGTCCAGTATTCCCGCGACTTTTCCAAGTTTATATCCCCGATAAATTCAACAAAAAGGTCATTCATTCCAGTGGTGTGAAGTTAGCAGTGAGCAGTAAGTAGCAGTGAGATGTATCTCACTGCTGGCCGTAAGCGGCAGTGAGCAGTGAGATGTGTTTCACTGCTAGCAGTAAGTAGCAATGTGTCTCACTGCTAGCAGTAAGCGGCAGTGAGCAGTTATATGCGTCAGGCAATAATGTAAACTAAGTACGTGCGTAAACTCTTTAGACCGGACAATGTATATTTGCGTAAGCTCTCTAAACCGGACACCACTGTAAGCTATGTATGTGTGCGGAACCTCTCTAGACCGGACACCAATGCAAGCTATATATATGTGTGCGGAAGCTCTCTAAATCGGACACCACTGCAAGCTAGGTATGTGTGCGGAATCTCTCTAGACCGGTATGTATATGTACGTAACCTCTCTAAACCGGACACCCCACTGCAAACTAGATGTATGTGTGGAACGCCTCTAAACCGGACAGCATTGTGCGGAACCTCTCTAGACCAACATCAATGCAAACTAGGTATATGTGCGCAACCTCTCCAAACCGGACACCACTGCAAGCTAGGTATGTGTGCGGAACCTCTCTAGACGGGACAATACTGCAAGCTAGGTATGTGTGGTGAACCTATCTAGACCGGACACCACTGTAAACAACGTGTATGTGCGGAACCTCTCTGAACGGGATATCACTGTAAACTAGGTATGTTTGCGGAACCTCTGTAGACGGGACACCACTGTAAGCTAAGTACATGTGTGGAACCTCTCTAAACCGGACACAACACTTAAAGACGGCCGATTGTTATGTTTTCCGTCTCCAGGGACTGTCCACGCAAGTTCCCACTCCACCTGCCTCTCTACTCAGACAAGGAATAGATGCAGTGACATTTCAATCGTTGGCAATCATTTTGCGGATTCGGACATCTTGGTTGGGTTTTCGAATGGATAAATGGATGATGATAAACAAACACACGAATCTCACTTGTAATCGGGTTGCGGGGACAAACCTGGGTCAGTAGCTGACGTATAGACGAAATAAGTATGTTAACAGAAAGACTCACGGAAGACATGACTAAAGTGTAATAAATGTAGAACATTGTTAAAAATGAAAACATATATTCATACCTGGCGAATCTCCATGTTTCTGTTTACATTAGTACACGGAATATACTCGAGGGGTGTTCAGTAAATCGTAGGAAAGTGCTATAAATCTATGCTCTCTGGTGGAGTGGTATGTGTTCACATCACTCAGCAACCATTCATACATACATGTAATACACATATTGGTATAGTTTCATAACTGTGGTGTGGATAGTGATTGGCTTACAAATACGTTATAGTCTGTATTCAGACAATAGCATAAACTAAATTAGTCATCAGTTGCACACAAAACTAGCTTTCGCAGCGCTAGTTTTCTTTTCAGCATAATACAGTGGGGTCAGCGTGTAAGTGCACACACGAACGAACACGACAGGTTGGTTCCAACCTGTCGTGTTCATTCGTGTGTGCACTTACACGCTGACCCCACTGTAATTATATTATTTTTTATCAACCCCGATCACGGGTCTTACGCAATAACAAATAATTCTAACAACTTAGCCTGCTCGCCTTTTCAGTGTGATAAATGTTTTCAATTCGGCCTAGAACAAGCACGAGTGATACTTTATAGTGTTTATTCCATAATAATCGTACTAATGTCAATTCATGTTTACGTGATCCGAGATGTTACGGGAATTTAATTGTTGAACACCCCTCGTAAATGATTTGTATAACTGACTAACCAATACAGGTACATTAATGCATATGCTTCACGTGCATGTACATTTGTATACACTACACCAGAATACGAGGCCCTTCTCTTATAAAAAAAAGTCCGCAGACGATAACTTGCTACTTGTTTACAAACAAACCGGTCAAAAACAAAACACATAATAGGTGAGACAGGTAAATATACCCGTGCCAGTATTCCTTTTCAATATTGATTTTGAGATTTGTCATCAAGTGTTATGTAGTCAAGGGGTTACAGTGAAGATATCAATGCCGTAGGTAGTGAGTTCGCATCTTAGTGTTTCATACATGTATACACATATATTTTTATTTGTTTATATTTTATTATATATTTCTTTTTATGTGTGTTGCTCTTACAAATTACATTACTAAGCATGATATAGATTGCATGTAGAACGTTAGTCTCAATAAGAAAACTGATAACTAAATGCACATATGTGTGTACATGAAGAATCTTGGAGTATGTTCTCGCAGATCATGTCATATTGAGGTCAAACAGAAATTGTGATAACCCTCACCGTTTCACTTATTCCCTTCTCCAGCAAGCAGTCATAAAAAAAACAACAGAATGATATCGACAAAAGTAATGCGTTTTGTGAGGTTCGAACTCTCGACCAGATAAAATGAACAAAAGCTCCGCTAACGTATGGATATTCTCCCGCTTCGATACCACTGAGCCACACTACATGTCTATTTTGCGCACCAAGATACACTATTATATTGACATGCATGCACGTGCACTTTATCATGTAGTTGGTATACACGAAAACGAGGCTATGATATGATAATACACCTGGTATACCTATATTTGGACTCATCGATTGACCTCCAGCAACTTATTATCGTCTGTCATTTATACGGCTGAATGATTATCAATTCGTCAATGTTTTGCAAGGGAACTGTTGAGCGTAAACGTGTGTATTGGTATAGGCTATCAATTAGTTTCACTCTTTGTGGCATATATCGTATACATGAATTACTGTCAAACACACATAATTATGATAGTTGTGTCAGTGGGACACGAACACTCCCGATGGCAGCATGACGCAAATAAAGCAAACCTGGATGTTTATAATTATTGATCGGCTGTCATAATTATAGAAACAGTTCCTTTGATGACACATTGAAGTTCACAATGTCCACTGAATACTAACCAGATGTAGTCGGTAACTCGATGTGTAAGTCAGTTACTTCCCTAATTGAGGTGTCCATGTGTTTAAACAACCTACATGTGCCCACTAAACATGGGCACATGTAGGTTGTTCAAACACATGAACACCTCAATTAGGGCAGTAACTATTACGTATTACCTCATTTACATATTGGCCCTATGACGTTGGTTTATGGTCTTGAGGCTCACCGTGGACAAAGAGTCCAACTTTCTTTGGAATGAGATTACTTAGCAAACTTATGTGTACTTATCGGCTGTCAGCTTGGACGGTGTATGGCTTAATCTTGACAGCGTTGCATAACATACAGACGAATTAATATGCAGATTTTCGACTTTAATATATGTGAAAAATAAAAGAATTTTCGCAATTCTTTGAATAAATGTTCAATATTATCCCTGATTTGGAAATAAATACAATATTTAAAATCCATGTAAAATAACAAACATTCTGATATGAATATTGACCGAAATCGACCAATAATTATAAAGTTGACATCTTTGTTAAATGATTGTCTCTTAAATAACACAAATGTTTTGAGATATGTGAAGACCCAGATCAGCCTGCACATCCGCGCAGTCTCATCATGACCTACACCGCTCGCTACTGTATGGGTCGGACCAAATTCCAGTTCATAACATATGTGTACAGAAGCTCTCTAAACCGAACACCACTATACATGAGGTATGTCTGCGGAACCTCTCTAGACCGGACAACACTATAAACTAGATATGTGCGCGGAGCCTAGTACACGATGTGGGCCCAGTCCCCCCGTAAGCGTTCCAGCACGCCTCCATCCCGGCTAGTACTTTCAACTGTGCTTAGCGGCCAGCAGGGAGACAACGAATCTCAATGTTACTGAGATTTCTGCTTGATGTTATTCAAACGAGTTAGGCTGGAAACAGAAGCCTGGAACAGCGCGGCCACGGTGTACGATGTAGGCCGAGTGCCCCTGTAGGCGTTCCAGCACATTTCGCTTCTGGCTAGTGCTCTCACCTGTGGATAACGGCCACCCCGGATACAAAGAACGTCACCATTTGCTGCTTTTATGGTGTGGGTGGGGGTATTCAAACGAGTTAGACTGGGAACTGAAGCCTGGAATAGCGCGGCCACCGAGTACAGAAGCCTGGGTTCCACATCGTGTACTAGGTGGCCGCGCTGTTCCAGGCTTCAGTCTCAAGTCTAACTCGTTGGAATACCCCCACCCACGCCATAATAGCAGCAAATAGTGACGTTCATTGCATCTGGGGTGGCCGTTAATCACAGGTGAGAGCACTAGCCGGAAGCGAGATGGCTGGAACGCCTACAGGGGCACTCGGCCTACATCGTACACCAGGTGGCCTCACTGCCCACTGCTGCTTACCGCTAGCAGTGAAACACACCTCACTGCTCACTGTCGCTTACTGTCAGCAGTGAGATATATCTCACTGCTACTTACTGCTCACTGCTCACTTCACACCGATATTCATTCCTTATAATTCCAGCATTTGAAATAAATTCATCTACATTTTAGTTCTGCATTTACGAACTTATTAGTTGGACGAAGTTTAATAAAACGGGCCCCAGTCTCCTAAGAGTGATGTCATATATCACGCACTTTAAACAGTTCAAATAGTTGTATTACTACAGTAAACGCAACAGCTTATTAAGAAAAACATATGGAAAAATAATAAATAGCACACCGACCTATAGGCTTTGGGCGTACCGGCATAAAATAGGGGGTTTAGTACCATCTCTGCGCACCAAAGGGTTGTGTTACCAATGTGACTACACATATATATACTCTATATATTCCCGCATGATAGACCTCCAGAAGTAATAGCTTAAGCATAATAATTTGCATAAACAAGATGGCCGCCAATGAAAAAGTACTTTACTACATGTAGAGGAATATCGTGTTGTGGAAGCAGTTTTAAAAGCACACATACCCATACACTTCAGGCATTTAATGCTTCATAGACTACTGAATGTTTATCTATCCATTTTATTAGGAATATAATGTACATAAACAAAATGGCCGCCATTTTACGCGAATTCTATAAAGTATTTAAAGAAACAGGCACGCACTAGCAGTTAAGTGTTGACACCACACCCATATATATAAGTAACATAGTCCGAAGGTGTTTATATATTGGTATTAATAATAATACGCAACAAAAACATAACATTTGTGGTATAAAGGTGTAATAATGCATATACAATATGGCCGACCTTTTGAATGTAAAATCCAGTGTCTGGGATATTTATGTTCAACGTCGTTGTTTCAGCAGTCATAGAATGGTTAATGCAAACGCAATTCTGATATGTGATACATGACATATTATACAATGCTTATAAACCAATTTCACGATAAAAAGAAAAGTGTGTAAATCCAAAATGGCCGCCATTTTATAAGGATTTCGTAAACTATGCTTATAACTTTGCTATTAGTGTCGATACCACATACCCGTTCAAAACTGCAAAGACCACATGCATTTTATACACATTCGTTGATTTACAGCTTACCAAAAGCATGAAAAGGAACATACACATATTCATTTTCATATTTAAGATATCCACCACTGTCAAATTGGAACAGCATCTTCTGGAAATCAGTTCACGTATTACACAAAACATACCAGACAAGAGCAAACCGATCAGCTTCGACGATTAAATCATTTTCATGCCTAAAGACGTTTCTCAATACTCCTTTGAGGCAAATATGATTTGCATACGCCATTTCGTACAATATATGTAGCAATTAAACTAAACCCCCATATACATTATATCGGTAGCAGCTGAATAAAAATGATAATTATGTATTATATATCTGTTTTAGTATGACTAGAAACTGTAATACTTACCTGTTTTTACATTTACACTACAGTGTACTTTGTGCTTATCATGCGATTTGGGGACTGTACATGTATGTGTTTGATTAAACGTGTAATATCCTCTAACAACGCTCATTAGTAATACTATATCTTTCTTAAGATTGGAACATATTGTATCATGTGTTATTCCTTTTTGTATTTGTCTCATGCATTACCATGCACGGTATACAGTGCAAGAAGAAACGTCTATGTGAGTAACAAAATTAACAAAATAAATTCATATGACACAATCAAATTTAAGCGAAATTATGTAATATAGCCAATTAATATAACATAACATACATCATGTATGCACTTTCAGCGACAACTACACTACTGTTGTACACCGTTCTGTTATTACCACTTTGTTTACGTAAACATGTATTATATAGGACAGTCCATGCAACCAACGTTTGATATGAATACCATGAGTATGAATCTGACATACCTGTTTGAACATGTAGCGAACATTATATATCACTTCATTCATTTAATAGTTTGTCCTTACTCAGTGATTACTTTATGTTGATTACTGACATCAGGGAAGCATGACGGCAAAGCAAGTAAGAGTATTCTGATGTGTGTTTTGATCAGTAACATTACAAACAATGTCAAGATACCCACGACTATCGCCGAACACGACTATCAAAACAACGTTATACTAAGCGGTGCACGTTCTATTTCTAGCTGATTGCCTAGTGTCTATTTATGGGATCATGTACCGCTAATCATGGAATCCATTTGTGTTTCCATTCAATACTTGACCTACCTGCGCGTATTTGGTACATTATCCTTATTTTGCAGGCCAGGAAGTCTATCAGATGTATTATTTTCTATTTGTCATGCACATGCATGCTTAACCGAACGTAAGTGGACCAATATATGTCTTAGTTTTAGTGCAGATTGGCTATTAATAAGTACAACCCAATATGGAATGGATATGCCATTCGCTCATATAGCACATTCATTGATATAAATTATTTGTATACACATGCGACTTTCTGACTACCCAACCATATGTATGTTAATTGTTCGACTTGCATGCCGCTTACAGTGATACAAATTCCAAACAAATACAATATAGGAAGTCCCTCTAGTTGCAACTACACAAACACATTTTGGAACAGTATATCTTTGTTTAAGCATGAATTCCATGGCCAGCAAAGTATGATTCGGAAATGTAAGTACATTTAATAATATAACAATGTTACATATTGCATGTAAACCAATATAAATTAAATCAATACTCCAACTGCTGGTCGTGGAATGCATGTTTGTGCCACGTTGAAAGCTCCGTCGCGATTTGCGTGTTATGTGTTTAGCCTGATATATTACGTTTCTTCTGTACATAGGTGCATGTGTCTCCTTTGGGTATATTGTTATATATTTCCATAGCATAGCATGCATGCACAAAGATAATGAGATATGGCAACAACGAAACATTTATGAAACGGTAACGGAAATAATTAATTCACATGGGTTGTTGGTCATATCTGAAAATATAACAAATATAACTAGGAATACATGTATAAACTTGGATCATGGAACATGAAGACTTACAGGCAAAATGAATAATGATGCTGGATAAACCACCATGCTGACGTATATGTTTCGACTATTTTCTCGTGACACAGTATGGTTGATGCTGACGTGTGGTAGATGTAATGTATCACAATACTTTCGTTTTCATACAGTGCACCTATTTTATTACCAATGTACGGTGGTCCATTATATGTGGTCTCATTTCGGTATATTATCAATATTCTGAATAAAACAAGCGGTTCAGAAGCTAACTTTGGACAGACAGAAAATAGAAGTATTATATGTTCAGCTCTAGGCTCGATGCGCCAACCAGGATGCAGCAAGTACGGACAGTGCGCATTAATACCACTAAAACCAAAACAAAACTATTGTGATTATAATATAATATCCGGTCAGAATGTGCAGCACAGCATGCTAAGGGGTAAAACAATTTCATGTTCGTTCCTTTGTTTATTTTCATACTTCCGCCGATAACATAAACATGATAAATTGCAATATTTCGTAAATGTTAACCATGACCTACTGTTTGCATATTTGCGATACATGCTATCATTATATAGCTGCTCCAAGGCCAATAGTGAAAGTCAAATGACGTTTGCGCTAAAGCTTCTGGCAAAATTAAAAACTTGTGAAAACACAACGGCAGTACACATATTTTAAATATTAAACAATACAATACGTAGGTAGCAACCGTGTTTTGTGCAGACATATATTACCAATACAAACAGTATTTGTTTCCTACAAATCAACTCGATTAACAAATGGTGTATTAAAAATCTGACCTTTCTGGATGTACACAAGTTATAATTATTGACTATTATCATATACAATTATTTTAAAGACGGGCGAACAGTAAATTAATGTAATATATTTACAACTAATACTTCCAACGTATATGAGTAGGATATAGCAGTATAAACAGCTCGGTTCAAGCTTATAGCGATTGTTATATATTCGATAATGTATTATAGGAATGAATGGCCTTTTTGTGGAATTTATCGGGGTATAAACTTGGAAAAGTCGCGGGAATACTGGACGAAGGCCGGAAGGCCTCGTCCTGTATTCTATGGTGGCTGATTAGGGACATTTCACCTCGTCGTTCCGTCGCCACGAAGTTTATCGCTCCTTCGCGGCGACGGAGCGATAATTATCGCTCCTTCGCGGCGAAGGAGCGACGAGACGAAGCTTAGTATCCTTAAACTTCGCTTCGTCGCTTCGTCGCTTCGTCGCTCCGTCGCTCCGTCGCTCCGTCGCTTCGTCGCCACGACGGAGCGATAATTATCGCTTCTTCGCGGCGACGGAGCGATAAACTTCGTGGCGACGGAGCGATAAACTTCGTGGCGACGGAGCGACGGAGCGACGGAGCGAAGTTTAAGGATACTAAACTTCGTCTCGTCGCTCCTTCGCCGCGAAGGAGCGATAACTATCGCTCCGTCGCCGCGAAGGAGCGATAATTATCGCTCCGTCGCTTCGTCGCCACGAAGTTTATCGCTCCGTCGCCGCGAAGGAGCGACGAGGCGAAGTTTAGTGTCCTTAAACTTCGCTCCGTCGCTCCGTCGCCACGAAGTTTATTGCTCCGTCGCCACGAAGTTTATCGCTCCGTCGCCGCGAATAAGCGATAATTATCGCTCCGTCGTGGCGACGGAGCGACGGGGCGACGAAGCGACGGAGCGACGGGGCGACGGGGCGACGAAGCGACGAAGCGAAGTTTAAGGACACTAAACTTCGTCTCGTCGCTCCTTCGCCGCGAAGGAGCGATAATTATCGCTCCGTCGCCGCGAAGGAGCGATAAACTTCGTGGCGACGGAGCGACGGAGCGACGAGGCGAAATGTCCCTAATCAGCCACCATAGTATTCCCGCGACTTTTCCAAGTTTATATCCCCGATAAATTCAACAAAAAGGCCATTCATTCCTTATAATTCCAGCATTTGAAATAAATTCATCAAAAAAATGTGTTTATTTTCCGTTTTCTTAAGAATTATTTTAACTGCGCCTGACGGTTACGGAAAGTAGTTCGGCATGGGAGTTTACTGGGATATAAATTTTGGACAGATACTTGCTACGGACCAATCAAATGTTAGGGAATTGTGTAAATATGTTTGTGCTGGAATTATTAGCTATTAAATAAATTAATCTGCGCCAATATGACCCTTCTAATATTGGTTCCACAATGTAATATATATCCTACGGTAGCCGATGCTTTTTCCACTGGCGGCCATCTTGTTTATGCAAATTAGTGGGCTTAAGCTACTACTTTGAAAAGACTATCATGCGGAAATATATACAGTATATGTGTGTAAACACATTGGCACCAGAAATCTTTGGTGCGCTCGGATGGTACCGACAACCCTAACGCGCCCAAGGCTACTATACATTCGAATTTAGCCCACCAATTGTAAAAACACGGAAAGCTTGCACCATTAACCCTTAGACCGTTACACACAGCAATTGTCGTCAGCTGTTGATTTTATATATTGCCTTATTTCTCAATAAAAACATGGTTTGACAGCACTTCAGAATCATTTCCAAGGGAAATAATTCTGAAGTGATGTCAAAGCATATATTTGTTGATTATAAAAAGGTAAACTAGAAAATAAACAACAGGCGACAACAAATTAAGATCGCGGTGTAAGGGTTAACAAACGGTTTGCAAAGTAATTAATTTACAGATACATATAATATAGATAACAGTTGTGTCATTCTGGGGCCCGTTTCACTAACGTTTAGTGTTAGTGAAACGGGCCCCTGGTGATTTATGTTTCCGTAACACGCACAGTTTCCGTAACACTCCCACGAAAGCAAAACAAATATTTGAATACCGAATCAATTTGTACAACACGTGCAATATAATCCAATGCAGGTTACAACATACATGTAACATAGGGCTAATACAGACTAGACAAATAATGTTTCTTTTGTTGTTATTCGTTACGTGACTATCAAATGCAGACAAAAATGTGGAGGTCCCGATGTGTATTGTACGGAGCCCCGCAGGGATGTATAATTCTTTCTTTTTTATTAATTATGTTCCCACGAAATAACAATTCGTTCCCTCAATTTAACAATTCGTTCCCAAGATACAACAATTCGTTCCCACGAATAAACCATTCGTTCCCACGAAATAACAATTCTGTTACCACGAAATAGCAATTGTTATATCATGGGAACGAATTGTTATTTCGTGGCAACGAATTGTTAAATTGAGGGAACGAATTGTTAAATTGAGGGAACGAATTGTTATTTCGTGGGAACGAATTGTTATATCGTGGGAACTAATTATTATTTCGTGGGAACGAATTAATAAAAAAGAATTATACGTCCCCTGCGGAGCTCCGTAGTATTGAAATGAAGGACTGAGAAACATTTTGTTTACGTGGACGCTTAGGCAGGATTGCAAAAAAAAACAACAACAAAACCATGTCAACTGTGGGTGATATGTAATTGATTTTCAATGTAGTTCACATAATGAATGTTTAATACATTACAATTTAGTTTATTAAAAATTTTATATGTGAACTATGCTTATAATGCATGTTGAAATTACTCTTTTACTAAATAAAGAAAAAAAAAACACTATATTGCACTTTACAGTGGAGCCTCTCTAAACCAGACGCGGATAACGAATTTGTTTGCTTAATTAGATTTGTGTTTCACTGACATTATGTCTGATGTTAATGTCTGTTCGTAATTGCAAAGCACGCAAACTGTCTTGGGGCGCTAATATTCAAGAAATACAGTGGAACCTGTCTAAACCGGACACCCTGGGAGTCCCCCAGGGTGTCCGGTTTAGACAGGTTCCACTGTTTTATATACATACGTGCGTTTCCCTTTGAAACACAATGCATTCACAAAATAATCCCTTCCAGATCATCATTAATTTGTTTCATTTGTATTTATATTTTGTATATTTTTCGAGACTCATATAATTGTGATGATTTACGTATATAAGAAAAAAGGTTTTTGATTTCATATCCAACTTTCGCGGCCACCTTACCATTGCTTACCTGGACAAAATCCATAGTGACCACATGGTCAAATTCAGCTGACCAATACGTGATGGTCAGTCGGCAATTTCCGTGATATCGGCTTTTTCCGTAATCTCTCGGAAATGTACAGGTGTCACTTGATGTATGCAATTTTATCGATATGTAAATCGATAATCCATGTACATGTAGTGTGGCGAGTCCACGATTGACCACTGTGATATTCGAATTAACGTGTCCGGTTAACATGTATCTCACTTCCCGAACATGTTTATTTTATTGAAAATTACATTTATGACCACGTGAAAATGATTTCCAAAGTTAAATATGTTTTCCGTAAATGACATCGCAAATATTTTATACCAAATGTGGAATTAAATATTATTCCTTTGTACAAATAAAGTTCAAGGAAGTTTAGTTTGCAGTAAATAATTCGCGATGATTCTGCTTAAATCTCTGTAAATAAAAACAACACATTTCCATTTATTGACAATTTTATAATTTGTGACACTTTCAACAATACTAGTTTCGATAATCGGTGGAAATATCGTTAATATTGCCGTGAAATCAAGAGAAAACATGCAACGATACAAATAGTTACAACCAGCGTAAGTAATTTTTTAAACTAACGTAGTCTGACCAAGATTTATAATTCCCGTGTATGTAAAAAGGGAATTACGTTAATTATTTCTAACCATATCAAATAAAGTTGAAATTATATTAAAAAGTTCTTCTCACGAACCGCCAGATGGATTTTGATGACACTTTGTAGGAATGATCCCTAGTTAACGCTGTTTCAGATTTGTTCAAATGGTGGCCCCTGGGTCAAGGAAGGGCGGGCCGGAGGGGTCAAGTATGGGTCAAATTTCAGATTTTGCCGTTTATGGTCATATCAAATATCAACTCAAAGGTATCGACAAGACGATCACTCTGGAGCATTTTTGGTCTACATCGGATAATTACATAATTTAAGAAGACCGCCCGCCGAAAGTTTATATTAGTGATTTCAAGCGTCTGTTCCTTGTGCATCAGACTGTCTGTTATATATACCGTTTATCATGTATTCATATTTGTTCTGCATCACATTTGTTAATGCTGTTTTATAAGCATTATACTGTTTACATTGTTCTCAATTTTTATGTTTCAAGCCAACTATTAATATGGTGGACAGAACAATGTTGATGGTATATATTGGAAGGTCTTAGGTGCGCAGAATCAGCCGACACCATTGTACATGTAGTAGACAGTCTGGATCATTTCTGACTTACTTTATAATTTGGATAATAATTTCAGGTGAGCGAAGCAGGCCAATTTGGGCCTCTTATATTACTTTTTAATTTCCAATGTCTGTGATATAGAGTTTATCGCGTGAAACGTAAACTTCTATGATAACAGTAACTAAATATAAAACAGTATGGTACACATTGTTAACCGATGGTCAGTTTCGCCTGTTCAATATTTACATGTCCAATACACTTTACATATGGGCCGCGCTCTGTGAAAACCAGCCTTAATGACAAAATTTTCGATTTTCACTTTTTGTTTACATTTTCTGATGCGGAAACCTTTCAAAAACAATATTCTGAAAAGAAAATGCAATTATATTTCATAGTTTGTGTTTTATCTCACTTTTTGTAGCACCATGTGAATCACGCATGGAAAAAACGTAACGTCATCGAGAACATGACGTTATTGAAACGGCGACGTTTGTACAATGCAACTCAACAGCCTACAGTACTTTGCTGATAAGTTACACTAAATGTATCTATAAGTGTTAGTATGTATGCTATCAAACTTTGAACAGAATACAACTTTATCAGGTAACCTGCCCTGTATTGACATAATACATACTGACTTATAACATATTGTTGTATCAGGCATTGCCCTGATATAAACATCCGGGTTACAACGAAGTGAAAACGGACGTTCCATTGGTCGGATGACGTCACGTGACGTTACCGAATGACGTCAGTGTAATGACGCAACGTAAACAAGTCCGCGTTCTGTCCATATAATACGACGTCGTCTAATGTCATTTTCGAACATAAAACGTTACCTGATAAATAGAATACCAGGCTAGTGTATTTTGATATCAAGTTTATCACGCTCGGCTCGGAAACGGCTCAAAAGACACTAGCCTGTTATTCTATATATGATATGCACACGTAGTGAACAAAACAAACGCACCACTATCGATTTTAAATCTATAATTAGCCGACCTGTGGCTTCGTAATTTGCCACCATCGCCATAATAGATTCATATAAATGTGTCGTCAGAAAGATGCATTGCACTTATCTCCGAATTTAGGCCAGAATATAATTGACATCATTTACAGTTAATTGTGACGTCATTTATTGATGTAGACATTACGTCACCGAATACCAAAAAACAAAAACTAACGGCATTTCCTGGTGTTTTGAAATTGTAATTATATGCACATCGTATTGGCGATTGAAACAAATTCATCTTTTTTCTATAGAAATGAATGACCAGAATTTGGATATAATTTGGATAGGCCTATGGCTGCACATATCAACAACTTTGAACAGCGTCCGATGGTGGGTCTATATGGTAGTCGGACACCCCCGGAGATTTTTAAACAAATTGAAAATCGACTGTCCATTCCTGACTCTCGGAATTATATTTACATCTCAGAAAGCGGGAGGAACGTTTTCCTGTGAAGCCAATATGACTGACGGACGGGCTAATGTACATGTACCACATACTAGCAGGTATATGGTAAAATGATGCGCTGACCCCCACTCCTTCGGCCGTACTATGCAAATTCCTTCATACATTTGTTATTTTCATGAGTGATATCCGCGCGACAGCGTACGTATATATTTAGACAATGGAATGCATAGTTGTTAAAATCTAAAGTGGTCAACAGAACATTCAGAGCAAAATTATCCATTACTGTGTATTTTTATATTTGTGTGGGTTGTGTTCTGACTGCTGTCTGTGTTTATAAACAGAATGTGTGTATTGGGCCATTTGAGGAAACCATTTGTAGTATTTGTGTAGATACCATGGATATTAAGATGGTGTATACTGTAAATAATGCATGTAGACACATAGTTGCGAACACGTAACTTCGCAACTAGTAGACACAGATCCAATACCATTTGTTTCACAAGGTTAGATCTGCTGTTAGAATACGACGTCATCTAATATCATTTTCGAGCATAAAACGTTACCTGATAAATAGAATACCAGACTAGTGTATTTTAATATCAAGTTTATCAGGCTCGGCTCGGAAACGGTAGGAATTCCTCGGCAAGCCTCGGAATTCCTACGCGTTTCCTAGCCTTGCCTGACAAACCTGATATCCAAATACACTAGCCTGGTATTCTCTGTATATGGGCATGCTCTCAGGTCTAGCTATGTCCCGGCTACTTTATGTTTGACCCTGTTTACATAATTGAGGGAAAATTCTGAATATTTTTCTTATTTCTCCTTCAAAGTATATATGCTTATATGGTGTGACCACTCATTTGTAATCATTATGATAACCAAAATAACTGTCCATAAAGAAGTATAATATTGATATATTGGGTTATATTTTCGCATTGAAATATTTAAACCTGCAAGTGTACTCCACCATCTAGTAAAATGGACTAAGACCGATCTCAACCAATCAACGTAGAGATGACATAGACTATCCTACGCAAACTAATTGTTGTGGAAAAAAATGAATTCTGTCCCACAAAACTGAATTTTCTTCACAAAACTCAATTCTGTCTTACAAAATTGAATCCTTTATAACAAAAATGAATTTTGTATACGAAACGTATGCAGAATTGAATTTTGTGACACAGAATTGAATTTTGTGGCACAGAATTGAATTTTGTGACACAGAATTGACAGAATTGAATTTTGTGACACAGAATTGAATTTTGTAACACAGAATTGAATTTTGTGATTTTTAGTGTTACAAAACTCAATTTTGTCTCGACAAAATTGGTTTTGTACACATAATTAACCTGTCCTGCATGGCGCCCCGTAGAGCACGCCAAGAGGAAGACTAACCGCCCTAATACATTAAATTTGACACGATCACAAAATAGATTTCGTTGGAATAAGGCTCCACATACGGGGCGCCAAGTGGGACATGGATCAATTTTGTGCCACAAAATTCAATTATGTGTCACAAAATTCACTTTTGTGCCGCACAGCTCAATTCTGTGCCACAAAACTCAATTCTGTGTCACAAAATTCAATTCTGTCAATTCTGTGTAACAAAATTCAATTCTGTGTCACAAAATTCAATTCTGCACACGCATGTAAGAAGGACTACCATTGGTCAGAAACTGCACTGGAGAAATGGGTCACGGTCGCCGATCTACACATTCAATGTCGATGATTCATTTCTCATTCTGCCGATGATTCATTTCTCATTCTGCCATTTTGCTTCAACTATCTCCAAACAGTCAAAGGTTGACAAACCCATTCGTATTTAAACTCATTTGCGTTTATACATTTGTACACTACGTCATGTACATGTAGATCTCCCGCGAGTACAGACCTCATTTATTGTGTATCGCAAGGTACATCTGCCCCAGTTAAATCAATAATACACGCGCTGTGACCTGTGTTCTGACTGCTGTCTGTGCTTATAAACAGAATGTGTGTATTGGGCCATTTGAGGAAACCATTTGTTGTATTTGTGTAGATACCATGGATACTAAGATGGTGCATACTGTAAATAATGCATGTAGACACATAGTTGCGAACACGTAACTTCGCAACTAGTAGACACAGATCCAATACCATTTGTTTCACAAGGTTAGATCTACTGTTAGAATACGACGTCATCTAATGTCATTTTCGAGCATAAAACGTTACCTGATAAATAGAATACCAGACTAGTGTATTTAATATCAAGTTTATCAGGCTAGGCTCGGAAACGGTAGGAATTCCTCGGCAAGCCTCGGAATTCCTACGCGTTTCCTAGCCTTATATATGGGCATGCTCTCATGTCTAGCTATGTCCCGGCTACTTTATGTTTGACCCTGTTTACATAATTGAGGGAAAATTCTGAATATTTTTCTTATTTCTCCTTCAAAGTATATATGCTTATATGGTGTGACCACTCATTTGTAATCATAATATAACCAAAATAACTGTCCATAAAGAAGTATAATATTGATATATTGGGTTATATTTTCGCATTGAAATATTTAAATCTGCAAGTGTACTCCACCATCTAGTAAAATGGACTAAGACCGATCTCAACCAGTTAACGTAGAGATGACATAGACTATCCTACGCAAACTAATTTTTGTGGACAAAAATGAATTCTGTCCCACAAAACTGAATTTTCTTCACAAAACTCAATTCTGTCTTACAAAATTGAATCCTTTATAACAAAAATGAATTGTGTATACGAAACGTATGCAGAATTGAATTTTGTGACACAGAATTGAATTTTTGTGACACAGAATTGACAGAATTGAATTTTTTGTGACACAGAATTGAATTTTGTGATTTTATTTTTAGTGTTACAAAACTCAATTTTGTCTGGACAAAATTGGTTTTGTACACATAATTAACCTGTCCTACGGGGCGCCATGTAGGACAGGTTAATTATGTGTACAAAATTGAGTTTTGTAACACTAAAAATAAAACCAAAATCACATTCAATTCTGTGTCACAAAATTCAATTCTGTCAATTCTGTGTCACAAATTTCAATTCTGTGTCACAAAATTCAATTCTGTGTCACAAAATTCAATTCTGCATACGTTTCGTATACAAAATTCATTTTTGTTATAAAGGATTCAATTTTGTAAGACAGAATTGATTTTTGTGAAGAAAATTCAGTTTTGTAGGACATAATTCATTTTTGTCCACAAAAATTAGTTTGCGTAGGATAGTCTATGTCATCTCTACGTTGATTGGTTGAGATCGGTCTTAGTCCATTTTACTAGATGGTGGAGTACATTTGCAGGTTTAAATATTTCAATGCGAAAATATAACCCAATATATCAATATTATACTTCTTTATGGACAGTTATTATTTTGGTTAATATTATGACTACAAATGAGTGGTCACACCATATAAGCATATATACTTTGAAGGAGAAATAATAACAATATTCAGAATTTTCCCTCAATTATGTAAACAGGGTCAAACATAAAGTAGCCGGGACATAGCTAGACCTGAGGGCATGACCATATATAGAGAATACCAGGCTAGTGTATTTTGATATCAAGTTTATCAGGCAAGGCTAGGAAACGCGTAGGAATTCCGAGGCTTGCCGAGGAATTCCTACCGTTTCCGAGCCGAGCCTGTGTGACGTGTCTACTAGTTGCGAAGTTACGTGCTCGCAACTATGTGTCTACATGCATTATGTACAGTATACACCATCTTAGTATCCATGGTATACTAATACTACATATACTACAAATGGTTTCCTCAAATGGCCCAATACACACATTCTGTTTATAAACACAGACAGCAGTCAGAACACAGGCCACAGCGCGTGTATTATTGATTTAACTGGGGCAGATGTACCCTAAATGACGTGTACTCGCGGGAGATCTACATGTACATGAATTATGTGTACAATTATAACGCAAATGAGTTTAAATACGAATGGGTTTGTCAACGTTTGACTGTTTGGAGATAGTTGAAGCAAAATGGCAGAATGAGAAATGAACCATCGGCAGAATTTTGTGACACAGAATTGAATTTTGTGGCACAAAAGTCAATTTTGTGACACAGAATTGAATTCTGTGGCACAGAATTGAAAACTGAATTCTGTGGCACAGAATTGAATTTTGTGACACAGAATTGAATTCTGTGGCACAAAAGTGAATTTTGTGACACAGAATTGAATTTTGTGGCCCAAAAATGAATTTTGTTGACAAAATTGAGCCATGTCCCACTTGGCGCCCCGTATGTCCTGCATGGCGCCCCGTAGTACCCAGTTCCACGTAATCTGAACAGGACCGTTTAGCACAATTAGTAAAGAGCGCACACATGCACCCCGGGTTCGATCCTCAGTTTGTAAGTACATGTATATCTGATGGTGGTCGCTAGACAGGATACGTTTGTTTTCTTTGAGTATTCCGGTTTCAACCCAAAATAGAAACATACGGAGGCCTCCGTCTACGCCGACTACACTTGTTCCCGTGTTTGTTTGTAAGTGTTGTATAACTAATTATAAATAAATTTTAAAAGAAATATTCGCAATATGATTACATAATACTGATTTTGTGATGTGTTATCTAAAAAACACCGGTCGTATGGTTATTTATTTTCAAATGTCAGGGCATTAGTCGTCCATATATATTATAAAAATCATTTGTAATAATATGCCCATTTGTATAAAAAATAATCGACAAAATCACTACGTGTTTCCTTGAAGGAAACCGAAAAGAAAAGACAACTTTCTGAACCACTATGAAAACAACTGTACAATTCTGCCACGCGTATCCAACATTAACGTATTTGTGAGCCACAATTAGTAAAGCGTACGGCTATAAATAGGACAACTTATTGCAATGACGCAACGATTCCAAGTGCCAAAATGCGATGTGACGTTGGTAAATTTAAGCGTAACTTTGCGACGTCATTTTTAGGCTTTCATGACGTTGTCATTAAGGCTGGTTTTCACAGAGCGCGGCCCATATATAATAAGGTTCCAATCATTGGGTGTTCCATTTAGATGATTAAAATGAGATCAGCTTAAGCCTTTACATTTTAAAAGCATATTTTATCATCAGTCAATGTGTATTCCCGCACCACTCCCCTCCAGGTGAGTAACGGGGCATTATCTGGGCATACTGTGCATACACCGGGGCTTTAACCGCCGATGATGTCCCGCACTGCGGTGACATTACAGGTTCTTTAACTGTTGCTATAAATGTGCTGCGACGTTCACCAACCAAATGGCCCTGCACTGCGGGGCATCTTACCGGGAAATTTACTGGATTCAACAGCATAATTATTTAAAGCCCCTCTATTTCTCGGGGGGAGGGGGTTGGTGGGGCGATGCGGGGTGGGAGGGGGCGATGCGGGGGGTGGTTCGCTGGGGGCGAGTCGTGGGGGCGATGTTAGCGGGTATTTAGTACTATTTACACAGATATTATGGCATCATGTTCAGACATATTTTACCTTCGAATGCATGCATGCCCCTTTAAATTGTGACCTTGCGGAATGCATCATCACTAGCATCAGCTGGGTGTAATTTAAAAGTTGCATATGCTTATTCGGCTTTACGTAAATATACAAATACAAAAGGCATTACCTAATGTATTTATCTAAGACCGTGAAAAAGGCACTCACACTCAGTCTTTTTCACGGTCTTACATACCGGCTTCGTGCGATAGGAGAATGAACTAGCTAGGTTAAATTAACCGCCTCATTGCCTCCTTCATTTAATGCACATATTTCGACTGTATGGCAGATATTAGTAAATTCGGAAATAAACGGGCATTGGCCTGCCATTTTTGGGCTCAAATGCCCGGGTTTGGAAGGTCCTCGAGCCAACTCCTACCCTTAAATATAAGATAATAAAAACAGTCGTATTTTTTAGAACTGGTGGACTAGTGACACAATTATATAGTTATTTAATTCATATAAAAAACATTATACATGTCACAAAGGTCAAGGTCGTGTTACTGGTGGCGCGTGTGTGTCACAGATGTCCAGGTAAAGCAGTGTACAAGTATTGAAGGAATCCTTCAAGTAATATTGAAGATATGACATGATGGAGAAACTGGGACAAAGTTTTCGACGCAAATGTACACGGACGGACGTACGGACGGGGACGTACGGGCGGAAACTCAGGAGCAAAGACATATGCCACCCTTGCTATCGCATAGAGGGCATAACAAGTTTAACACATTTGTATGTAAAATGTAATAATATACCTTTAACTCATTCAACACCACATACCTGTATACTGGAGTTTGCAAACAGTGTAGATCCAGATGAGCCGGCTCGTAACGAACCAATTCTGTGACAAACCAATACTGGGCATCCTAGGTCATGGCGTTCTCGAGTTATAGAGCGGCAACTGTTTTATTGTCTAAAGTCACCGCGATTTTGACCTTTGACACACTGTAGTCAAATCAAATTGGTCATACACTGGTGGTTACCGACCTGCATACCATGTTTGAGGATCGTATGTCAAGATTATTTTGAGCGCAAACCAAATCGCTAACCGACGGACAGACGATAAGCGCCATAACATGATACGCCCCTAGTGCTGTCTGAAATAGCTCAGTGGGTAAAGCATCGGACTGCGGATCGGGAGACCCCGAGTTAGAAACCCGCCACTGGTCGATTCGGCGTGTCCTTGGGCAAGACAAGACACATTCGTGATAGCCTAGTCCTATCGGACGGGGACTTAAATAGTCGGTATCGACATGCAAGGTCATCGAGCCAGTGTCGTCGTTAAATCAAAGCATTTACGCAGTTACCTTGTCTGCATGCGTGGCATGACTTTCAAATAACCCGGTGAATATGCCTGCTCCATTCTATTTTATTTTACAGCATTGTTATCCCCCATTCGAATGTTCATGTGACATTCGTCTGGACAATATTTTATTAATTTTTGTTCGAGTTTTTGTAACATGTGACACATTCGTTTTTGTTGCAAGGGGTAGTGATGCCAAACGTAAACGTCACACATTTGTGTAATGTATTCGTACGTATTCTTCACCATGTGTGATGCATTCGCACGAATATATCACACGTGTACGTGTACGAGTCTGATCGGGGCTTACTCTGTTAATTAATAATTATGTAGCCTGTACTATAGGTAAATAATTACAGATGACCGATGTACTCGTTATATATATTCTCAGACTTACTATTTCGGGCAATATACATGTAGCCTAATTCAAGGAGGTTTAGTTTAGTTTGCAGTAAATAATTCGCGATGAGTCTGCTTAATTCCCTGGAAATAAAATCAACACATTTCCATTTATTGACAATTTTATAATTTGTGACACTTTCACCAATATTGGTTTCGATAATCGGTATAAATCCCGTTAATATTTCCATGAAATCAAGAGAAAACATGCAACGATACAAATATTTACAACCAGCGTAAGTAAATTTGTAAACTAACGTAGTCTGACCAAGATTTATAATTTCCGTGTGCGATTAATTATTTCTAACCATATGAAATAAAGATGAAATTATGTTAAGTATTGCAAGTTGCAATTATCTCAAAGATAATCAAATAAGACAAAGTCTATGCTGAAATTACAAATCAGTATGTCAGTTGCTATAGGTGTATACAATGATCAGACAGCGCGGATGCAGACCGTATATGCGTGTATGCTGTTTTCTAATCGATTTTTATAATGTGTACATGTATGAGTCTGATCCGGGCTTACACTGTTCATTAATCATTATGTAGCATGCACTATAGTTATGCGGAGAAAACAGCCACACATTCGTAACAATTAGTTAAATCACGTAAATAATTACAGATTACCAATATACTCGTTATATAATATTCTCAGGCTAGCGAACTTTTTTTTAGGTTAATATCTCGGGCAATACACTTGTAGCCTAATGCAAAACAGCGTTTAAAACCAGTGTATACCCAGATCAAGCTGCGCATCCGCACATTCTGAACGGGGTCTACCCGGGTTGTACAAATATAGTTCAAGGTTTAGTTTGCAGTAAATAATTCGCGATGATTCTGCTTAATTCCCTGTAAATAAAATCAACACATTTCCATTTATTGACAATTTTATAATTTGTGACACTTTCACCAAGTTTCGATAATCGGTATAAATCCCGTTAATATTGCCGTGAAATCAAAGAGAAAACATGCAACGATACAAATATTTACAACCAGTCTAAGTAATCTTGTAAACTAACGTAGTCTGACCAACACTTCTAATTTCTGCGTACATGTAAAAAGGGATTTACATAAATTATTTCTAGCCAAATCAAATAAAGATGAAATTATATTAAGTATTGCAAGTTGAAATTATCGAGATAATCAAATGAGACAAATTATATGCTGAAATTACAAATCAGTAGAAAATGTTGGGTACTTTGTTCACTAACAATTTTACCGACAACACGGTCATGCCTCGGTCAACATATAAGCTTTTAGAGTCACCGTAAGCAGGTGCCCTTTTCAACGAATATCACGGAAACTGCCGAAGATTTCCGTGATACGCTAATTGGAAAATGAAAACAGATGGTGTCATTATTATTATATAAAAAGGACCAAAATAATATTAACTTAGAAACATAATTTTTACATCAATAGATAGAAAAATGAATGAGCTAATTGAAAATACCTGTGCATTTTTTGTAACTATTATTAACGGTAATAGTCTCCTATACAATTCCATATAAAAATCGCCGCTACTGATGCAGATATTCTACAGGTAAGGTGGCCGCGAAAGTTGGATATGTGTATACGCTACTCGTTCCGCCACGCAACGATAGAGCGCTCCTGAAGTCATAGTACGGTCGGCGTCATATTCATAGGAAGGGTCGGGTTATCCGCACCGTTTTAGATATTTTTTATTTTATTTATTTATATATGAGCCGCGCCGTGCGAAAACCGGGCTTAATGACAACATTTTCAGTTTTTTCAATGACGTCGAAATTGCGACGTTTTTATCAACGGCGTATACAAGAGGTGTTGATAAAATACCCGGACAAGTCCTATAGATTTGTCATCTTTTATCGCATGTCAACCAAATTTTGATATCTCGTAGCCTGGCCAAGTGTCTCCCATTAGGTCAAGACACAGTATGAAAATAATGTGTATGGCTCGTGTTGCAGTTGCTAATGTAAAGTCAATTTTTGGATTGCGGCACAAATGTAATTTCGCATGACTAATTTTCAAATAAGGCAGAGTGAGAAGTGTTGGCGTTTCCCTGTTGTTTGTTGCTGTCTGAAATAATTTTGGGTAATAATAGCGACATTATTTAACATTTCGTATGCGACGAAATATTTAAAAAATCTGACATCATGACGGGAAATGACATAGTTTAACGACTGCCAGTTCTGTGTAAGAGAATATGACGGAAAAAACAATAGATTATATTAAAGTTTGTATTTTAACACAAAAAACGAGATATTCATGATGAGAGAAAGTCCATCATCGGGATGACAATATACGAACGATACAGTCTGATAGACAATGGACATGAAGGCGCGAAAGGCTAGGCCAGACATGGACGTACAAAAGTGACGTCGTCAGACGTTGTGACCCAAAGTAAAAGTCTTGGTCGACTGACCATTTTTCGTGAAATGCCAGATCGGTTAAACTCATTGTGTGATTCAACATATTTAAATATGAGCATATGGCTAGATGGATCCCGATGATGGTGAACATGTAGCAGAAGGCCAGGCAAGTTACCATTTTTATCGAGTTTTAGGATAGTTGAAATGACATCTGTACATTTTTCCAATTGAGTGGTTACAGTGGATGAATCGATTATCAAATATCGTCGATTGAGGCTTTATTCAATCCTCCATATTCGCCCAATCTTGCCCCATGTGATTTCATTTTTTAATACCGTACACGAACAGTCGCATAAAGGGAATCCACGTCCACAACGTCAGCAGTCAATAATGTTACTGCTGGTATGTCAGGTGGTATGTTTGAACAAAGGTGAATTGCATTGACTGACTTAGCTGTCGGAAGTGCATGTAGTATAACAAAAAGATGTTATACAGTTTATTTTGAAAAATAATAATCCACTGTGCGAGCACGAATGAAAGCATGGACGTGTTCTTCTTCCATTGAACAATAAGGAGCATAACATTAACATAACGTCATTTTGACGTCGGGCCCCATATCGCGTGATGACGTTGTGTTGGTAACGATACAATTGCCCATGATATATTAATGATGAGTTGTGCATATGAAATCGATGAAGCATTTATCAATCATCATGGATGTGAATTTTCAGTTAACCCAACGCATATGGATGTTGCAGCATAATAATAATGGTTATTCAACCAACACTGGAAATCGAAAACTCTTACAAGCAACATATCCACGATGATCGGTGGCTGGTAATAATTTGATGTGTTGACAGTTTCAACATTAGCCACACGAGTGACCGTACAACTTTATGTACATATTGTGCTTGCAAGTCTTCTAAAGCTGGAAGCTCATTTTAGATATGTGTAACGAACAACTTTCATATCATGATAAAGTGGTGTTATTTTAATTACTACAGAGCAACATAAATAGAAAGAAGTGATAACAAAATCACGTAAAAACTTTCAATTTCTTTTTCTTTTCATTTCAATATGAAATACATTTCAGACACACCGATTGGCATTCAGAGATGAACTATATTCCCAAGGGGCGCTTGTCCCCGAATCCCCAATCCCCACCCTTCGTCACCGGATCATATGATTGTGCCCACATGTAATTTTCACGATAATACTATTCCAATATTATATCATAAGGATGTGTACGGAATTGCTGCAAATTAAGTATTTGTTTGTAGACATTGCGCGTGTACATCTGCATTAGTCCGCTTATAACATTAACTTTGTGACAAAACACAACGTCGGGCAGATTTGGTAGCGTGATACCTTATAATTGTCGCCGTGTGTCTTTCTTGAGAATCGCATTACAATCGCCTGATACACATTATTATGCAGTCAAGTGATAAGCTGATAATTTGATACTACAAATCGCGCGAAAAGCAAGTTTATGACCATCAAATTTCCAATTAATTTCAAGACTTTTCGAAAACTCCACCGACCTGACTGTGTCTTTTGTGCAGTATGTATTGCTTATACACAAACAATCAAGACGCTGCATTGAAATCACTGATTCTGAATCTATTAGAGAGATTTTGATGCATTTGTTTTGCCAAATTCAATACAAACCCCGGATATATATGTCATTATATAGCTGTGTGTCTGCCTCCGTTTATGATAAAATGAGTGGCATTAAATGACATATCATTCGCTAAGTACATGCTAGAATTGTTCAAAAGTCTCAATTTACCAATATAATAGATGGTAATATCGTTGGCATACACTAGGTTCATATTTAAGGTTATTTAGGAATCAAAGTTCAGTGTAAGTGAAGACTTCGCTTATATGTAGCCAGTTAAATTATGCGTTCACCATTTTGAATGCATGAGGACAACCGACGAAAAAGAGTGACAATGTCAAAGAACGACAGTAAGGCGACAATGTACAGCGCCTCAAGCATTTGTAAGTCATTGATGCTGCGAGGAACTCGTGCAGGTATCCTTGCTATAATATTGTGTCACGACACCATGGCCATAACGTCAAATATGGATTCACGTTCAGTGACGTCACAAGTGCGTGATGTCACGTCATGACGTCATAATATGTGTACTGAGGCATCGCGTCTCGTAATAGTGAAAGTTTCAGTAAGTTATCATTTTCCGTTTTCTGTTCACACTTAATGTTAACCGACACCAATAAACGTAAATGAGATGGTAAAATGTAAACTTTTACGGCGACGTTAGACAATTTGAATCGTCGTTTTTCCGACGTCGTTTAACGCTTTTCATGACATTGTCATTAAGCCCGGTTTTCGTATGGCGCGGCCCATATACATTATTTAACTATGGTGGCACAGTTGGCCAAGGCCAGTCTACCCTGTGACCCTCAATACATAATTACATTAAAAGCATGTACACACACAATATACAAATACATTTAACAGACTAGCATATGACGTAATTAATAACTTCGAATTAACTGAAATTTAGTACGAGGGGCGTAAACTACGATCGATTCACATTGGATTGTATGCTTATTGAATGTTTAGTTGACATGCCAGAGTTAGATCACGGTTCGCATGTACGAGGAGATAATCCGCGAGCTTCAGCGAGTGGATTATCGATAGTACATGCGGACGAACGTGATCTAACTGTGTTATCACATCCTCATGTCCATACATAGCCCATGTGCTGTGTAAAAGAAGAAAATGTATCAAAGAAGTGATCATTTAAATGTATTGAGGGTTAACTTTTCCTGGTTAACTTTTCCTGGCACTCGACATCTGATACTAGCTTCAAATGTGATGATCTTCCTGGTTGGCATTTGAATGTCTCTATGGATACCACTAAGTATTTGAACATGTTATGCATATATATTGCAATAACATTGCAGTGTTCTTATATGAAACACGCCATGGGATTTTGTACCTTCGGACATCTGCGTAATTTCATTAAATACGTTTACAAAAGTTAGAATATTTTTTAGAAATAAAGTCAAAAGTTGACAAAACTTTCAGAGTGGATGTGGAATATAAGTTTGTCAACAAAATCGCATTGCGTTATTTAGCACGCTGTTTTAGAAATAAAAATGATGCTACGCATATTGTTGATAATATTTACATATAATTCCAGCACAAAAATATTTACACAATTCCCTAACATTTGATTGGTCGGTAGCAAGTCTCTGTACAAAATTTATATCCCAGTAAACTCCCATGCCGAATTACTTTCCGTAACCGTCAGGCGCAGTTAAAATAATTCTTATGAAAACGGAAAATAAACACATTTTCTTGATGAATTTATTTCAAATGCTGGAATTATAAGGAATGAATGGCCTTTTTGTGGACTTTATCGGGGATATAAACTTGGAAAAGTCGCGGGAATACTGGACGAGGCCTTCCGGCCTTCGTCCAGTATTCCCGCGACTTTTCCAAGTTTATACCCAGATAAATTCCACAAAAAGGCCATTCATTCCTATAGTAATACGTAACGCACGATTATCAATCGTACACGCGAACAAAGAGGGATCGGGACTCAAAAAAATAAATAATTGTTAACAAATATGTCGATGGTTATTACTAATGTCATTGTATTTAAATTAAATCAGACTGAACACAAGTTTCAGTAAGCGGTATAGTATTTCCAAGCGTAGAATAGACGTTATCTTTGTATCGCTATTGCCCTACCACAGCCAGATAAGTTAGTGTTTGCTAAAATCATGACAGGTGGTTTATTGATTCAACTACGCCCAGTACAGACCATGATCAGATTGCTCCGATGCGCAGTCGGACCAGGGTCTGCACTGGTCGCGAAGTTGTAATAAGCTGTCAGCTTCAATTCAGTCTCCCATCAGATGCTGTAGGCCTAAATTCTCCAGTCACAGACTATACTACATGTACTATTTCTAAAATGCGTAAAAGACGTTTTCTCCCACAAGTCTAAAAACAAAGGAGCCCCGCATTAATTCGTTCCCACGAAATAACAATTCGTTCCCAAAAAATAACAATTCGTTCCCTCAATTTAACAATTCGTTCCCACGAATTAACAATTCGTTCCCACGAATTAACAACAATTTAACAATTCGTTACCACGAAATAACAATTCGTTCCCGTTGTTAATTAGAGGGAATGAATTGTTAATTTGAGGGAATGAATTGTTAATTCGAGGGAACGAAAGTGTAACATCGTGGGAACGAATTGTTAATTGGAGGGAACGAATTGTTAAATTGAGGGAACGAATTGTTAGTTCGTGGGAACGAATTAATAATAAAACTTCCATGTCCCCTGCGGGGTTCTGTAGAAAACTGATAAAAAGACAGGCATCTTTATTCGTGACGGCAATGACATATATATTCGAGCTGTATATATACACTGTATATATTCGAACGAATTAGAAAATGAGAAACAATTATTTGTTTTTATTTTTGTCTTCATGTGAATCAAATTGTGAAAACGGATATTGCCTTTGGAGATAATACAGTGATTCGTACATGCCCACTCAGTAGGCACAAACTGTTTTTTATATCAGACATCGTCCGAGACGTTTTCTGGCAAAATAAACATTTATTCACAACTACCCCACGTATTAATTGGCATTATTATACATTTTATATCAGACTTAAATTTGCACACTGATATCAGGGGCGATAACCGTGTTTCCTTAAAATACTGACGGACATTACTATTTATCCTCTGTATTTATTGTTTTATGTGCAATGATCATACTTTATAATATATCGAAACTATTATTTTTTTCAGGTGACGCATTTAATTAGTATAAATAATTAATAAACATTATGCCTCATTCGCATATGAAAATAGCCTGCGTCACTATCATTAAATTAAATATTAACAAGAACAATTATAACATGAATGATCATGTTATAAAAGAACGCTTTGAGTGTACGTTATTACTATTGAGGCCAACTACATGTTTGCAAGTAGCATGTAAAGTTATAGATATCAGGGTATGGGATCAGTGGTTTCCGAACCTACTTTTCCGACGTGACGTATTCTGTGACGTCATTTTTACAGTAAATTTTCTTGAAACTTTTCCAAGCAAACGGACGGATTTCGATGATATGTATCTCACCATAGAAGTGACATACCGGTTCGATGATATGTATCCACACCATACATTCACGTTCTTTAGATTTTTATTCACATACATGGTAAACCGATTCTTCGTCAAAACCAGAAAATTGTTAGATTAAAGCAAACTATACCATAATACAAGAACTGGCATCATTAAACGAAGCTAATCCCCTCGCACTGGCATCATTAAACGAAGCTAATCCCCTCGCTGGCAGCCTTGATAATAAAAAAAGTATCTCCGTGACCTTGGGCGGTCGAACGTGGGTCATATGAGTCTACTCATATGCTAAACCATGCTCCATAGACACACATTATGGTCAAATAATATCAAAATCGTGGAAGCAATTCACAAGTTATTGAAAAATGAAAGGTGTTACTAGCGTACGTACATATGTACGCAGTACATGGACTAACGATATACCAGCTCTTGCCTGTCGACGAGGGGATACTAATTGGCAACCTGTTAAGCATTTAATGCGTTATGTTTCATTAAACTCTGTCTTTCCATTATAAAGATATTACATTCAACATCCTGCACCACCTTTAATTGACATGGCGCAATTTTAAATATTGCGCGGGCCCAATTTTCCCAATTTTAGTACTTTCCCCTAACAAAAAAAACCGGCATCTAGTCGCACGCTGACTGAGCCGCGATATATAAACTTACCCAGGGACATTACATTACGCGTCCACTGGCGGTTTGTTTCGGTGAGTCCGCACAGTACAACAGTCCGACTTGGCAACGCCACCTAGCGACTTATCATCGACACTGCAGTGCATGATATAAAAATCCTAAAACCATCAACTTCTAAAACTGGCGTTTTGAAGAAAGTCATGAAATAAAATTATGCAATATTAAATTCGATAAAATTGACGCAGTACAATTTGAACAACGTTATAAGCCAAAGATATGAGTGCCAGAAATAATCCACATTCAAACACATGAAAATGTTTGCCATTTCTCCCATTTCATTGTGTTTTACAGAATGTGAAAGCCGTGGAAAATGTATACTGGATATCAAATACTCCTACAAGCACTAATATGAACTTGTGAGTGAAATTCACGACAGGTCATACATTACATCGAAACAGAAATCATTGCCTTGAAAAAGTCTGAGAAATATTACACACACACAAGTACACATTCAAACGGCTGTATGTCAAACATTGTTCTGCGACTTTGCACTGCAGTGGAGTAGCCAGATTCATGCAGAGGGGGTGTGAATTGTGAATGGAGTTTGGAAGGGGGTGCGAGAACATACATTCAATTTCTTCCATTGTAGTGATTTTCACATATATTATACAGTAGTTATTTCCCCAGAAAACGTAGGTTAAAGTTAAAAAAATACCCACCTGACCAAATGTTACGGGATGCAATTACACACCATGTCACTGGACTTTGTACTGTACACCCACTGGTGAATCCATGTGACAAGTGTTTTGTATGATGTGGTGTTTGTGAATGAGCTGATAAGACACGTGTCGTGCCTTTGCACTTAATGACTGGGTGCCAGACATCCTTCATCAAAGTTGCAAATCATGATTTGAATTGGGGTCCCATCCGTTTGGCACAAAGTGTTCTTTATAGAATTAAATATTAAATAAGTATAATTGTGTAACTATTCCAACAGTTTTAAAAAATACGAGTGCCCGCTACAAAGAAATATTCACTTAGTAATCTTAGGTTTACTGATAGGTTGTATCATCGTGCCATTTTGATTGTAAATGAGGCAGGTCATTTTTAAATTATTTATACAACTAAAATGTGTCACCTGAAAAAAATATTTGTATTGACTTGTTACAAAATATGATCATTGCACATCAAAACATATAAATAGAGAGAATAAATAGTTGTTTCCATTAACATTTTAAAGAGTCAATGTTATCGCCCTTGATATCAAAGTGGCAATTCAAGCTTCATGTAAAAATAATAATAATGTAAAATTAACATGGTTGATATGATTTTTTTAAGAATTTTACCAAATTTTCTACGACGGCCATCTTGGATTATGCGACAACCTCCATTTGAACAAATATGAAAATGCTTCACCCACGCACCACAACTGTGAAGTCTGACCAGCGTCGGTCAAACGGTACATGAGAAGAAGACGAAATCTATAATTAAAGGATGACCTGTCGGCGGCCATCTTGTATGATGTATCATCCGATTTTGACAATACCCACGATACCTTCGCCATGTGCCAGATACAAAATCAATGCGTGAAAAAACAAAGGGAGAACACTGGAATATTAGTGAGGCAAGAGTTGTGATAAATATACAAAAAGGAATTCCAGTTATGCTTGGGACACAAAATCAGTACATGTATCCGAAAAAAACAAAAGAAATCAGTATGGTAAGATATGTTATTCTTGCTTTTAAGGACTAGAGCAAGTGAGCGGTGAGCGGGGTCTCATACATACCTCGGCCGCAGCAAAGTCATTTGGCCTTGACCTTTGGCATGAAAGCCGCTTAGGTGAGATATAGAATGAAAAATATGTTGACAAAGAAGTATGTGACATTTCCAGTCGATCTAACATACGGTTGCAGATAAATTGTGTACTTAAAACATTAATGCAAATATTTCAAAACATTTAACACAATTTGACCTTGACCTTGGGCATGAAAGTCACATGCGTGGGCTATAAAATGAAAATATGGATGTTGATTGTTGATAGACAAATATATGTTTACTTAAAACTTTAAACTTTCAAAGTAATTTCACCTTCACCGTGTGCATGAAAGCCGTATAGAATGTTTGTTTAATGGTGTTTAACGGCCTATCAACAGCTATGGTCTAATACTCACATACAGAATATAACTGTCGGATACCAAATGCCAAAGTTGTTTGTTTGTTTATTGGTGTTTTAACGGCCTATCAACAGCTCAGGTCATATAAGGCTGGGCAAACGGGTTCGATCATGTATTAACCTGCTGCATTGGGGGGAAAATCCCAAAATCAGAACGGAATAATTTCATCGAGAAAAATATAGTCAGCCCTGAAATTAGAATAACCTGACCTGATGCCAGGTCCATACCACACCAATGTCACTTGGCCCTTTCCCTCTTTCCCTAAAAAAGGATTACGAATAATCGTAATACTCACACAAGAGATATAACCAGATTCAACTGTCACATACAAAATGCCAAAGACGTATGTGAGGGCCAAACCAGGTCTCCAGTCGGATTTCCGGTAAGGATGAATCACGATTGTTAAATTACCCATCACATGCACCCACCAGGGCGATAGAAAGAAAATATTGATCTTCTAACTTAATAAAGAAGTATATATATGAAGTTTCAAGTCAACCCGACTTGCGGTTGCAGAGACATTGTGTACTTAAAAACCTTGACATGTTTGATGCAAATATTTCAAAACTTTAAGTAATTTGACCTTGTGCAGGAAAGCCATATCGGTGTGCTACAGTATAAAAATATGGATGACGATAAAGAAGTATATAAAGATTCTACTCAATGCGATTTACGGTTGCAGATATAATGGGTACCCAAAAACCTTTAAACGCAAATCTTACGGATGGACGAAAATACAAAAACTATATACACCTCGACATACTTTGTATGCCTGGGTATGAATCATGATTGAAGGCACTGTGTTACAGATGATGCCTCAATATGTTGTTTGCCACATCATGCACTGCAAATGACCAATATCAACCAATTGCACCATTTCATTCGAAGTCAAATTTCGAAGTCGAAATTTATTGTACATATGTAATTTGTTACAAGTTTGACCATTGGGCATTGATTTCAATTATAATCATGATAATAGCACAAAAATAAATCATTAATTCGTAAATTTTCGTTTCCCTTCGAAAGTCTACAAAGTTTGTCTTTGGTCTATTCTGGATGTTTCAAGTAAAATCCTTTATTGCGAAGATATCTGAAACAATGTGAAACCAACCAAATATAGACTTTATAGACTGTGGACGTTAAACAAAAATTTATGAATCAAAGATTGAATGCAATACCTTAAATGCTAATCACTCTAGGTTGGCGGTAGGATTTTTAAATTTGCTCAAATATGTGTCTGTGACTGGAGAAATGGGGCTTATGGGATTTGCGACCATGTAGATACACATATCCGCACAGGATCTGCACTGTTACACCATTGCATCAATGAAATCTCCATCATGCTTCTAACAAGCCACATCATTATCAGGCTACAGGAGTGTACTATTTGATCAGGAGCTACACTGGTCACAAATCCCATAAACCACATTCTCCAGTCACAGCCACCGGTTAAAGTAATGGACCAATACCTATAAATACATTAAATATACTAAAAGCATCAATAAGTAAAATAAAATAGGCCAAACAAATTATTTACTCCCATATATCACACATGGAGTAAATACATTTTGTTTAGCTTATGTTTCTCTCACTTATTGATGCTCTTAGGTGTATTTAATGTATTTATAGGCCATGGTCCGTTACTTCAAACTGAGGTCACAGCCACATATGTGTAAAAGCATAGTAAATATATTTCTGACCATTTCAATATCTAGTCCTTCGAGTGTCACATAATCGGAAATGTACAAATGCCATTCTGTCCACCACAAGAATAAGTCACTGATTCAAAAAATATTGACAAATCTTAAAACTGCACAAGTCAGATTTGTGTGAATAAGATTCATTCTCAATTCCATCAACACAAGAAGTAACATGTCTTCACGACACATCCTTTCAACAGGTTGATTAGATGATTAGAGCAGAAATCAGAGTTAAGAAACCACACAAACACTGCCACTGGCATGGATGGTACTCTGGTTAAATGGTTAATTTTTTGTAACTGAACTTGTCTTTCTCAAGCTCTTCCTCGAGCGTTATATTTTCAGATGTCGCTGATCTTAAGATGATGACAGTCTGTCATGGCGACACTATATTTTGCTTCGTGTAGGTCAGGAACTGGATCAGTTCCCATTTCGCGAGTGTTTGTCAACTTGTTGCCCAGGTGGAGTAGTGTTTCCAGGCAGCGATTCTTCTGGTGGCCTTTGTCCTTCAACAGCAGAATGAGAAACAATTTCCGCCTTATCTGCTTCTTCTGAAACCGCCCATATATTACTCAATAGCCCTGCTGGTGTCTGCCTCGACTGCAGGGTGAAGTTGAAGAGGCTCGACGAATAATCCAGATGGCTGAGATCTGTAGACGGCTTCCCTGAAACAAACAATCAAACACTATTATGTACATGGTTAGCCTTTTATTGAATTTCTTACCAGTATTAACCATTACTCAGCAAATGACTCCGCAACTTTCCAACATGAAACAGTGCTTAGAGAACTACATCCCACCCGGGCATCAAACTCACAACACTTGGATAAATGTGGTAAGCGAGTAAGCCACATTGTTCATAGTTGTGAACAGTAACTCTTGAAATCTACAACCGTACTGTCCGTAGCAGAGTTACGTTTCCATTCATAGTCTCCACTGCAGAATAGTGAATAAGAGATCTGGTTCGCAAATTAAATGTAGCAGCTAAAGTTGGGGTCCCATCCACAGGTTGAAGTAACGGACCGAGGTATATGTGTGTGTTATAGAGGGAGTAACAAAAAAAAATTAGCTTTTTTTTTTCGTTTATGGACGCTTTTAGGCATATTTAATGTATTTATAGACCTCGTCCGTTACAATGTACTTCAACCTGTGGTCCCATCTAGTAGGCATAACAGTTTGCCTATAAGAATTAAATAAGTGTATAATTGTGTAACTACGGTACATGTATTCCGCCAGTTTTATTAAAAATTCGAGTGCAGGCCCACTATACACATATAATCATTTAGTAATATTGATTTTACTGATAGTGACTCGCGGTGGTATCAGGCTATTTTGATATGCAAATGAGACATGACATTTTTAAATTATTTATACCAATTAAATGTGTCACCAGAATATATTGATTGACACATTATAAAGTACGATCATAGTGCACATAACAACTAAGCAGACAGAATATATTTCCATTAACCTTTAATGGAAACACAGTTATCGCCCCTGTTATCAGTGACGAAATTCACGTTTCATATAAAAAGAAAAAGTACATGTTATATTTTCACGTACATGTACAAATGGGGGGAAAATCCCAAATCAGAACTGAATATTTACAATAACAAAATTCAGCGCTGAAATCAGAATAATCCTGGTCGATACCAGGTCCTCGCTACACCAGAATCACTTGGCCCCTCCCAAAAAGCAGTAGGATAAGTAATAATCTTAATACTTTTATAATGGGCAATAACCCAATTCAACTCCCAGGTAACAAAAGAGCCAAAGATAAAAATGTACTGAAGGGTCAAACCAGGCAAATAGTGATTCCTATAGAGGAACTACTACCGTTAATTTACGTCGTCTCGTTCTCTCGACCACCACCCACGTAAAGTTTTGTATTACTTTTATAATAGTTTTATTTTCAGATGGAAAATATACAAATTAGGTCACAATTAACAACTAAAGTGTAAATCAGATCTGATTAGCTATTCTGTAGAGGAAGCATTACGTATATCATTTATTTGTTTGTTGGGGTCTAACGGCCTATCAACAGATGCGGTCATTTAAGGCCGGGTCAATGGTTTAGTAATAAATCCCATATATTACCTGTACAAGTACATGTTCAAGTACATGTACAAATGGGGGGAAAATCCTAAAATCAGAAATGAATATTTACAATAAAAGAACTATATACTCAGCCCTGAAATCAGGATGATCCTGATCTGAGGCCAGGTCCTCGCCACACCAGAATACATGGCCCCTCCCAAAAGCAGTAGGATCATAATAATCTTACTACTTCTATAATGGGCAATAACCCAATTCAACTGCCAAGTAACAGAAAGAGCGAAAGATGAAAACGTACCTGAGGGCCAAACCAGGCAAATCGTGATCCATACGTTATTATTTTTATAAAAAAAAAATTCAAATGGAAAATATACAAATTGTGTCACAATTAACAACTAAAGTGTAAATCAGATCTGATTAGCTATTATGTAGAGGAAGCATACGTATATCATTTATTTGTTTGTTGGGGTCTAACGGCCTATCAACAGATGCGGTCATTTAAGGCCGGGTCAATGGGTTTAGTAGTAATAAATCCCATATTACCTGTACAAGTACATGTTCAAGTACATGTACAAATGGGGGGAAAATCCTAAAATCAGAAATGAATATTTACAATAAAAGAACTATATACTCAGCCCTGAAATCAGGATGATCCTGATCTGATGCCAGGTCCTCGCCACACCAGAATCACATGGCCCCTCCCAAAAGCAGTAGGATCAGTAATAATCTTACTACTTCTATAATGGGCAATAACCCAATTCAACTGCCAGGTAACAGAAAGAGCGAAAGATGAAAACGTCCAAGAGGGCCAAACCAGGCAAATCGTGATCCATACGTATTACTTTTATAATATTTTTGTTCAGATGGAAAATATACAAATTGTGTCACAATTAACAACTAAAGTGTAAATCCGATCTGATTAGCTATTATGTAGAGGAAGCCTACATGTATGAATGGAATAGTAACTCTGCTACAGATGGTACAGGAGTAGATTGCAAGAGTTATTGTTCGCAACTACAATAACATGGTTCAACTAGAAAAAGTCGATGGCGCGCCATCGCAATATACCCACTTTCCCCAAATGCTAAGTCCGAAAGGGGGAAGTAATCCATGATGGAGGGTCGGATAAAAAATCCGAATTCACTTTGCGCATGTGCACATGATAACGAAGCTACATAGCAAATATGAGGCGCGTAGGTATGAAGGTGAAAAAAGTTTTTCGAGTTACAAGGAAAAAATGGGAAATTCTGAGTCGGAAAGGGGGAGGTAATCGATGATGGAGGGTCGGATCAAAAATGGGAATTCACTTTGCGCATCTGCACATAACGAAGGTACATACTAAATATCAGGCGCATAGGTATGAAGGTGAAAAAGTTTTCGAGTTTACAAGGAAAAAATGGGAAATTCTGAGTCCGAAAGGGGGAGATAAATCCATGATGGAGGGTCGGATGAAAAATCCGAATTCACTTTGCGCATCTGCACATGATAACGAAGCTACATAGCAAATATGAGGCGCGTAGTATGAAGGTGAAAAAGTTTTTCGAGTTACAAGGAAAAAATGGGAAATTCTGAGTCAGAAAGGGGGAGATAATCCATGATGGAGGGTTGGATGAAAAATCCGAATTCACTTTGCGCATCTGCACATGATAACGAAGCTACATAGCAAATATGAGGGCGCGTAGGTATGAAGGTGAAAAAGTTTTTCGAGTTACAAGGAAAAAAATGGGAAATTCTGAGTCCGAAAGGGGGAGATAATCCATGATGGAGGGTCGGATGAAAAATCCGAATTCACTTTGCGCATCTGCACATGATAACGAAGGTACATACTAAATATCAGGCGCATAGGTATGAAGGTGAAAAAGTTTTTCGAGTTACAAGGAAAAAAAATGGGAAATTCTGAGTCCGAAAGGGGGAGATAATCCATGATGGAGGGTCGGATGAAAAATCCGAATTCACTTTGCGCATCTGCACATGATAACGAAGCTACATAGCAAATATGAATGAAGGTGAAAAAGTTTTGCGAGTTACAAGGAAAAAATGGGAAATTCTGAGTCCGAAAGGGGGAGATAATCCATGATGGAGGGGTCGGATGAAAAATCCGAATTCACTTGCGCATCTGCACATGATAACGAAGCTACAAAGCAAATATGAGGCGCGTAGGTATGAAGGTGAAAAAGTTTTCGAGTTACAAGGAAAAAATGGGAAATTCTGAGTCCGAAAGGGGAGTAATCCATGATGGAGGGTCGGATGAAAAATCCGAATTCACTTTGCGCATCTGCACATGATAACGAAGCTACATACCAAATATCAGGCGCGTAGGTATGAAGGTGAAAAAGTTTTTTCGAGTTACGAGGATGGGAAATTCTGAGTCCGAAAGGGGAGATAATCCATGATGGAGGGTCGGATCAAAAATCCAAATTCACTTTGCGCATCTGCACATGATAACGAAGCTACATACCAAATATCAGGCGCGTAGGTATGAAGGTGAAAAAGTTTTTCGAGTTACGAGGAAAAAATGGGAAATTCTGAGTCCGAAAGGGGGAGATAATCCATGATGGAGGGTCGGATCAAAATCCAAATTCACTTTGCGCATCTGCACATGATAACGAAGCTACATACCAAATAAATCAGGCGCGTAGGTATGAAGGTGAAAAAGTTTTTCGAGTTACGAGGAAAAAATGGGAAATTCTGAGTCCGAAAGGGGGAGATAATCCATGATGGAGGGTCGGATCAAAAATCCAAATTCACTTTGCGCATCTGCACATGATAACGAAGCTACATACCAAATATCAGGCGCGTAGGTATGAAGGTGAAAAAGTTTTTCGAGTTACAAGAAACGTGACGGACGTACGGACGGACGGACGGACGGACGTACGGACGGAGGACGGACACCCGTGACGAAAACAATATACCCGTTTTTTTTTACAAAAAAAGTGGGTATAATAATAATGAGACATCAGTGATTCTATATTTTATGTACATATTGGTGTCGTTTTTCTAGTTTCGATGTAGAACCAATAATTCATTAAACTGTGTTAATTCCATTGGATGACAGTCCAGTTGTTACATTTATAATAGTATAGCCAATTGTTCTCGTCATTTTTTAAATTTTATTTCCACTTCAAGGGACCAGGGGTCTCAGAAATGTAATTTCCATTACGTACATTTCTGACTAAATATAGCTTTACATTTACATTGTTTTCTTTTCAACGGCATAAAACATCAACTGAAGGGGCATCTGTTTAGAAAAGTGTCAAGAATATGATAAGCTAATTGTATTAGTGCGAAACAGAGAAATTTAGTAGCAAGTCGTGGAATTTCTCATTTATGGTAACCCAACAACATGTATTTAATATGAATCAGTAAAGTTAAGCAAAACAAAATAGCTTGGCAACTAATAGAATGCCGTGTTTTACCACATGTACCAAACATCGTTATAAAGCTACATTTAATTAATAGCACAGCCTCCAAAAATATGGGCGTAACGGCAATGATTATGTAACGGTAATGACAAAACGTAACGGTAATGACTTTCCATTTATTTAAAATACTAATACAGCATATATAACAAACATATTTATACTTTGAATATGCTGTACAATATAACTTCAAGTTAGTGTTTACTTTTAATGTGATTGCCAATAGAAACCCACACTCCTTGCAAGCTGTGTCTGTTTTTTGTTGTTTCAGAGCTTTTACTAATTAAATCCTGATATATAAATGTGTAGTCTGAATAAATGTGCCATTACTGACCGACAACTGATGGGACCTGGTTTATATCTAATTGACGCATCAACTGACTGGTTAGTATGGTAATTTATCATTGCCGTTACACGATCGTCATTACCGTTACACAATTTTGTAACGGAAATGACCGTAACGGTAATGATTTTTCTTCAAAAACTCCCATTTGTCACCCCTCTGTATACAACGCATCATGAAGGTAGAATATGCAAAGACAACGTTGTAAGTGTGTCTATCTACCAATTTTGGTTTCAGTCGACCTACATACATATGGACGTGTATAAACCGTGAACGGTAATGATGCATGTAATGTGTAACCTTAAAATTCCGAATACAGACCGGTCTAGTTCTCGGCAATGACTTAAGTTCTGTTACCACCGTGTTTAATTTATAAATCGGGCGCCCATAAACAGTGTTCATTGCATTAGTAGCTGAGAGTAGGAAAGGGATGGTTACTCTGATTTTACTTTTTTTTTTCAGCGTAACGAAATAAAAGATTCGATTTCGCGGGACAGATACATTAACGTCAGTATTTTTGACAACAAAAGGCAAATTATTGCAGAATAAGCTTAATGTCAATGTTAAACTATTTTAATTCAGATGCAATGTATAGTAAAGTACAAATTGACAAGATTTGAGAATTACGGGCTTGTGAACTGTGCTGATTGATGATCGGGACATGCCCATTTGGTGCACCATACTATGCCAACAACAGAAAATAATAACTAAACACACATAACAAGAATTGTAAATACTGTTTTCTTAATGGATTGGTATTATACATAGTTTCTTTACTGAAAAAAAAAATTTCCTTATAAATTGTGTGATTTGTCAGTAAATTACACGGACACCAGATGTACATAAAATATAGAATCACTGACATACATATCTGTACATGTATCAAACCAATGAAAACTGACATTCTGATCTGCATATAAAAAATGTCATTTCGGCTAATTCTGCGCACCGGCTAATGCACAATTCATGTAATGTTTTTGCCCAGCTTACGTCAGAATAAATTATGTTGATTTTGAATAAATCAGCTGATTAACGGTATACTAAGTCACAATTTTATCCCATTCCGATAGTTTGGTAAAAAGTTATTCAGAACATGGTCAAAATGTATTAGTGGTCCTGCTTACTAAATGAATAGATCAACAACAGATCTGTTAAAAAAAGCTTCATAAACCAATAATACACATGCAAATATACATTGGTTATCATTTTATTCCCCGTATTATTCGCAAAACTCAAGGACAAAATGACTGATATTTTGATCAAATTTGGCTGGGTCTCCGCTAGGCGGATACAGATATAGACGACAGATGAAATAGTAAAAGCCATCTGTTTAGCCGTGATTATCTCGACTAAGAACTGCCTTGAATGTTCAGGGAATTTAGACGGAATATGGACATTTTCACGAAAATTATTATTAGGTGCGCAGAATTAACAGACACGATTGTAATCCCAACAAACATAGTCTCCACCCCCGCCCATATTTTGTGAGGTCACCCCCAATGAAGCAAAGAAGTCCCTCATCACCACCCCAGACCAAACATGGGTACCCTGTGTACAAATAAATTTTAGGAAGCCCACCCACTGCAATACAAATACTTAATACAAATACTGCACTTCAATTTTTGTACTTGTTTGGTCACTGTTGTTATAGTTTTCTAAATCGTGTAAACACGTGACTTTCTGAAAACACTTGTCTTAAGAAAACAACATGAATAATCAGACATGTAAAATATTGGTGTGTGCAAAGCCACATACACGGTGCGAAGCCGGGTACACTTACTTAATAGAAATACTGCACCGGCCTATATTCATGATATTTCGGGAAAAGTCACCGCTGTGCAAATGCATGCAGTGTACCTGGATTCGCACACCTCATTTTTTTACTTATTTCATCACTGTTGTTACAGTTTTTTTAAACACATTTGACTCTCGAAAGGGGGGGGGGTGTAATGAAAGTAGTGTCTTTTTTAAGTGGCTAAAAGCCTATATAGACAATAGTGAATAGATAACAGATAATAGCCTAAATATATAATGAATTGACTTGTTGGACTGAAAACATATATTCAAAGTGAATCTACAAGTATCGAGGTGCCACAAACACACAGAGTCCGAGATGCACCATAAATTAGAAATTAGCTATTTAAACAACAATTGTGGAAACAACATTGGTCGCGAAAAACCAATGACTCGGCACAAGCACAGGCAATGTTTGAATATCCCCACCCACTTGAATTCATGTTAGATTAAATACAATGGAATTATTTTAGTAGCCCTGTGGTTAAAAGTGCTGTCGAAGTCAGCACGATTCAAATATTGGTCAACAGTAATAAAGAAATAATTCTTACCTGAAATGAATGTTTCGTGTCTTGAAGCCAGTAGACTTATGTAAAATGTAGGTCAATTATTGATGCGTCTTGGGCCATGGCTGTCGCCGTATTGTCCTCTCAACTTTAGCAAATTTGCAGAAATGTACGTCTGTAGCATTCACAAATCGTCGAGTACACAATGAGTATCTGTATTACCGTATGTAGAGCTTATCAAGAATGAAGACAGCAATAATTTCAAAATGTCTTGAACCAGTACGTGTAATGGCAGGACACGAAATATAGTTATGACGTCACAATGAAAATAAAATCGCATTTAACAACAAATAGCTGACTTTTTAAACGTAAATTTGTTATTGGTTGGTATATACATTAAAAAAAAGTGTCCTGTGTCCAATAAATTGGACACATGACACTATGGCGTTTAGTAAAATGGTTCAAATATTGACTCTTTATGTACCGGACGTTCTAAATGAGGCTCCATACGGGATAATCTATTTAAACTAAATTTCATTGGGAAGCTATTTTTTTGCAAATTACATGCGTATTATTATTTTAATATAACCTATCAATGTTTACAGGTGTTAGCATGTTTCAATATTGAACTAACATATAGCTTGTTGGTATTGGCACACTTTCATGTTACGAAGTTTCCCGCAGCGAACCCCATTCGGCCCATCGACCGATTGTAATTATAGAACGCCTGTAACTATTCACGAGAATATAGGCGTTCTATGAAAAATGATTATATTTGTACAGCGGGCACTCGTAACTGGTGGAATAGTGACACAAGTATACACTTATTTAACTCGTACAAAGAACAGATTGTGCCTACTGAGTGGGTATGTACCTTTAATGCAGATATCGAAAATATATATTAGCTGAAGTGCTGGGAGAGACAACATGTGCTGCACGTAACGTATGTGATAAAAGTCGACTCGGCGGCATCAGCGCTGGAACTGCACTCCGCGCCGGTGTAAATTGTTTCACGTCGAAATAGGCGCCTGATTCCTGACGAATTCCCATTCAGATACAAGCAAAAGATTATGCAAATAACATTTTCAAGTCTGGTAGTGTAACCGGCGCATTAACGTTTACGCAGCACGCGTGATATGATCGAAATTGATCATGAAGAATTTATTTATCATTCTAAATGTAATTAATATGCGTAACAAGGAAATGTTATGTATAAAATGAATTACAGTGAAACCTCTCTAAACCGGCTCCCAGGGTGTCCGGTTTGGAGAGGTTTCACTGTAAATAAGACATTTGATCATTCTGAGCCCTAGTTGTGTGCTATGCGAGCACGAATTGACATTATGAACCGAGATAAATGACCAAGAAACTCATCAAAACTAAGATCACAGATGTTTTCTTGGTGTCTGGTTGAGAGAGGTTCCACTGTACACTGGTAAGGAAAGACATGGTTTAGAGAGGTTCCACTGTAGTTGCGGATTTTAAAGTGGAATGAAACAGCCTTTGTATTTCATAAAATGATAGAGTTAGATCAGATGAAATGAATTCTGAAAACCGCATGCAAAAATAACAAATACAAACAGTTACAGACGTTTGAAATTTTTAATTATCTGAAATATGCGTATTCACTATGACGTCATCAGTGACATTTTATATCAACGTCTAATTTATTATTTTCTCATTAGTGTATTACATGGATATGGTAATTTACAAGAAAATAAGAGGGAAAATGTTTAAAAAAAATATTTTCATTTTATTAAAAAATAATTATTACGATTTTTATAATTGGGTTGCAATGAATTTGCATAAATTTGCATAAAATGTACTGATATGAAAACTGTTTTATCTTTTGATCCGATTGACATTTTTCGATGGGGTTTTCTGCATGTGGTTTAATGTTGTCATTGTCTATCAGGTTACACAAATAGTTTTCGAAATTTATTTTTTCTCTTTAAATCAAAAGGACATCATTGATATCCGTGGCTTGTATTAGCATACGCATGTATAGAGAATAGTAGGTTAGTGCCGTGAATGGGAAAAAATATCTTGCAAGGCTCAGGAAACGGGATGGGCGAGGCTCTGCCGAGCACATCCCGTTTCCGTGCCGCGCCAGATATTTTTTCCCATTCACGGCACTAACCTACTATTCTATTTATCCCGTTAACACCTACAAATGGTTGTAAAATGCAAAAATAGTATTGACTGGATATCAAAAATGTTTCACGGCACCGTGTTTCACGGCATATACGCACTGTGTTGACGGGATAAATTGCGTTTGTGTGTCATAGTGATATACTAGATATGTGGCTGTGACTGGAAAAATTGGACTTGTGTATTTTGCGGCCAGTGTAGATCCAAATCCGCACAATCTGATCAGGATCTGCACTGTTCGTTATTCCGCCAGTTCACCCATGGGTGTTTCACCTATCGTCATTCTAACAAGCAATATGGACCTGGCGCACCAGGTCAGGTTATTCTAATTTCAGGGCTCAATATATCTTTATCTCGATGGAAATGTTCCGTTCTGATTTTTGGACCCCCCCCCCCCCCCCCCCCCCCCCCCCCCCCCACCCCCCGGACCCCAAATGCAGCAGGTTACATACGGGATTGAAGCCGTTGGCCCGTCCTTAAATGACCATAGCTGTTGATAGGCCGGTAAACACCAACCAATCAGTCACTCTAACACGCAATACAGATCGTTATCAGTCTACAGGACTGGTCACGAATCCTATAAACCACATTTATCCAGCCACATCCACATATATGCTTCATATTGCAATTGGAGGAGACTGTCAAGTCGTATACCCAGGGAAGCCATCTAAATGACATTCCTGTAGAAGCCATTTCAATTGCAAAATGCTGAAATGACAGTTTACCGCTCAATCTGAAGGACTAACCTGTACCGAGCAATGATACTGTACAGTTTAGGAAGAATTTACCACCATCTATAATACACGCTTACTAGTAGTAGTGTAATTAATTTAAATAAAATAATTTAGGAACCATCTATTGTAAAACATGGTTATAAAACTGGGAAAATAACGAGGGTTGCAAACGCGTTATTTTTCAGTACTATAATCATAATATGTTTTACCAATCCCCGATCTTTTACAGGCGACTTGTAGGTACAATTGGATTCAGAAATACGGTACAAATCGTGAAATATCTTCATTTTTGTTGTGAAATGATAATGTACCACCTCTATTTAACATCATATACACGCTTAGTCGTGTGTACAATCGGCCATCGATTGCAAAAGATGGTTATAATACTTGGAAAATACTAGCGTTGCAACTGCTCGTTAGTTTTCAGTATTATTGTCACGCCAGGGTGACACCGGGCTAGTCTACTGAAGGGACGGAACACCAAGCACGTTGTGGACAGAGACAACAAGGTATATTTTTACAAGGATGATGTATTTACATAAATGATAAGCATAAACAATATATGAATATGTCAGTACGGACAACGTCCCCTAGCAGCCACCGCCACAGGCCCTTGCACAACCAAGGCACATCCACGATTCTGGAACAGGTAGGTAAAGTCAAAAGTAAACGTCATCATGATCTGGATCAATATCCAATGTTAGAGATCATCTAAACAACTCCGGCTTCCGCCATGATGGGAGTGACGTTATACTAACGTCGTAAAGTTACTGGTACTTGTGAGATACAGAGCCTACTTGGGCGGATGGGGTCCATAACGCATCGGTGAACGTCCCTATCGATTCATCACGTCCTTTGACGGAATGACGTCACCGGAATATGCCCCACTCGATTACGCCCTTGGTCCACGCGGAGCAGAGTCCCCACTAACACACGGTGTCGTGGACTCCAGAATAAATAAATAAATAAATCTGTGTTCCGTACTGAACTTACGCAGACACAAAGTTTCGACGTGCCGTCGCTCGTTGCTGACTGGCTGGGACTACAAAACACCAACGGTGTTGTTACCAGAATGTAACATGTTATAGTCTCAATATTAGTCTCAGTAGTGCACATGAAATCAATATCCTGATTGCATGGCAATACTAAACATCATCATATATTACAATAATGAAACATGATAAATTGCAATGTACACAAAGATATTTTCACTAATTGGAAAATGCGATATAACACATTAATGAACAGCCACTATTTCTAGTGTACCCAACGATATATCTCTTCACAGCCGTACATGTGAATACAGACGTCATTCACAGTTATTTACCATTAGTAAACAAACATTTGATTGCGACAGGCCTTACCTTCATCAGACTGCCCGTGGCCAACTGCGCTAACTTAATAAAGAGCAACTGTGCCAAGTATTCTCCTGTGCAGACTCACAGTATTACATTACTAATAATAAACACTGTATACTCTAATCAGACTGTAGGATTCCACAGGCTGACCCAAAGCATCCATGAGTAGATGATTGAAACAAATTATACTTCACATCATGTCCTTATTGCAGCTTACTGATGTATAAATCAGTGCACTTAGAGCAGAACTGTCCGATCTGGTCCATCCTGGTCGCAATAGCCTTTACAATATTTACAACACACTGCGAACGTAATATGACTTAATAAAATGAATGTACAGACGACTGGGTTATGAGTTAACATGTGTTTCCCCATAGAGTAATGAAAGTCGTCCAGAAAATTCACGTTACAGTTGTGACATGTTTAAAATTGGCAATATTCTCATGTATTGTACAGGGCGCAGACCGATATTGTATTGAATCGTAACATAAAATGCATGGCTAATGTTAGTGAACATTTCAATCGAGTTCGCCCTTCGTTTTACAAATACAATAAATTGCTAATGCAATTAGTCAGAGTGACATGCAACAAAAACACATGAGAATAATATGCCATTACAATACTCACGGAATGCTCCCACATGCCAGTCCTGTAATCGTTATCATTTACACGTAAACACGACGAATTAATGAATCAATAGTATTTGATTAAGGGAGATAATCTACAACAGCGGATACATGTCATACGGCTTTTATTGACCAAGCGTTTGGTCGAAACGGGGCCAAATAACTCAGGTAAATTAAATAGTGCAGTATTATCGAGGATACGATAACACTGCGTAGAATTGCCGGTCTTGGCAACATTCAGACTTAAATGGCAGCATTAGAAAGTAACAACAACATATGTACTCATCAATTCCCAGTGCAAACTTGCGCTCCAATGTCACAGGAATGAAATTGAATGTCCGACTGATAGTATATGGTGCTACAACGAATATATACCCCCACCCTAGTGCATGACTATCCTCATATAGTATGCTTGTCAATGTAAAACTTATGTGCCCACATTTGGCTTACAATTTTACGTAAGTGGACTAATGATCTGACAGTCAGTCTAGCTCATGAGATATCTGGTGAATTAATCTGAAATACTTCAGTCATAAATAGGTATGACCTACTAGGTAATTAGGCTAGCATCTAAGTCTGCATAAAGAGTGTAGATCACCCAGATACGACCAGTACAAAATCCAATACTGGTGGTCCGTGCGCGGTTTCGGATAAAGCGCTATTCTCTCCAGCGGTGTATTCCACGGGCGATATTTCACACACCATACATATTCGATCGTCCTGTACTAGAATATTCGATTACTGCTCTAGACTATGTGACCCGTGTTACAATTAATGGATGATAAAGAGAATAGTCGGCTACGATTCGTGACAATTATAAAGAGTTTAATTTTTATAAAGAGTTTTACTAATCCTGGATCTTTTATAAGCGACCTATTAAGTACATTCAGATTCAGAAATGCAGAAATACAACTCACAATTTGTAGATTTAATCTACAATTAAACTATTTTTACCTAATCTGTTTCATCACGTTCCATGTATACCTGATATACAGGGCCTTTAAGGTATAAAATACCAGCAACAGCTGTTATAGATGGCAGATATTGAACTTTAATGAAATAGTTCTAATTCACAGTGTAGCCGCACAGGTTGGAGTAACGAACCAGTGCCTATATAAATACATTAAATATACCTAAAGGTATATTTAATGTATTTATATAGGTATTGGTTCGGGGAATATATCATTGCGGAGCGTTAACTTCTGCAATAAGCGACAATGATAATCAAAGTACTAAAAGTAATGAAATATGTTATCTCTACAAAAACTGATCACTTGCGGAACTAGAGACTGAAAGTTCTCAAACATCATCCAGAGGCAAATGTACTGTGATGGTGCAAACCCATCCCCATACATACGTTTCCTCTAGAATAAATTAATGTTTGAAACTCCCAGAGAAACTCCCTACGAAACTGGCGGCTAACTGGTCACAGCTACCTAACTGTGAGAACTATGGATACTAGCTGCTGTATTCATACGCACGAAATGTCTTGATTCGTATTTTCCAGAATTGAACTGATAAACTGTGCCCTAAACTGTGAAAACTATAGAGACTAGTATATGTATAGTTTTAGATACAAAGCAAGACAGACCAAAACGCAATAGGATAAGTTGGCACAGGGCACTATTTTCTTGGTCGTACTCGACGTTTAATATGGCTGGCCCCATAGAAATTTTCATGACATACTTTGCTATCTCAAGGGAGATAGCATACAAATGCTATCTCAAGGGAGTTAGCATAACAATCAGTTGACTGTACACGTTTTGTGAGAGTCCGTTTTCTGGCGGCCGTCCGAGTACGGACCATTACACACATAGGGACATTGATAATGTGTTATAACTGGGAGCCAAAAACATCTTTAACTTCTTTCAGTTATTGATACTTTTATGTATATTTAATGTATGAATAGGTATTGGGCCGTTACTTCTGTGTGCAGCCGTGGCCGTGGAATAGTATCTTGTTCACTTCAATAAAGTTACAATATAAACGCTATATTAAATATTATCCCTTATGATGCTGAATCAAATATTGTCGTCTGATATTTACATTTTAATTTCCATTTTTCTCATTAAAACACGTTTAGACAGCATTTAGAATCATTTCCAATGGAAATGATTCTAAAATGCCGCCAAACCGTGTTCTACTTGGAGAGAAGAAAGATTGTAAAACAACAGCAGACGACAATTCCGGTTCCCTCATTCTACGTTTAATGGTAACAGGAACTGTGTGATACATGTTCATATGACTATACACAGTGTTATATAGAGAATAGTAGGTTAGTGCCGTGAATGGGAAAAAATATCTGGCAAGGCTCAGGAAACGGGATGGGCGAGGCTCTGCCGAGCACACCCCGTTTCCGTGCCGCGCCAGATATTTTTTTCCCATTCACGGCACTAACCTACTATTCTATTTATCCCGTCAACACCTACAAATGGCTGTAAAATGCAAAAATAATATTGACTGGATATCAAAAATGTTTCACGGCACATACGCACTGTGTTAACGGGATAAAAACAAGTATTGAGATACACAAAGGTGCTATACAGGCGATTGGAGAGACGATTCAGCTATGAATATCCACAGAAAACTGTGCAGACGGTCTACTATATGGATCTTAATGTGTTTACTAATTTTAGTGTTGATATCAATCCAATTATCTATGTTTTCACAACCAACTGCCGTGTCAAACAGCAAATCATCTAATCACAACGTAGCAGGTATAGCGCAGAATCTCAAACATTACAATGCCTCTGTTAGTGTTACTCACATATCAAAATCAATCACAGCGCTTTCATCATCAAATGCGTTGATACAATCAATAACCAGCAACTCGAAATCAATAAAGTCTCGCGAGATCTGCGACTGGGCAGAATGCCGAAGAAATCCGAAGCTAAAAACCGGAAATCCCCTGATTGACGATTATGGCACCAACGACCCTAAGATGAACGGAGAGAATGGGAGAGGAGTGATATTCGTAGGGGAAGAGATGGTGAGGGCAAAGGAGCTGACTGCGCAATATAACCTGAATGTGATGGCCAGCGATCTCACCCCGCTTAACCGGATGGTTCCGGACGCCAGATTCAAAGGGTACGCTGCTGCTTGAGCCCGATTTTATGGAACGCCAAATCTAAATATACTCAAATAATTATTGCTAGCTCTAGCATTAAATATTTGGAGCTAGCATTAAATATTTAGAGCTAGCTCTAAATGATTTAGAGAGCTTTTTTAAATGATTTGGATCATTAACTATTTGAGTTTATGTAGATTTGACGTTCCATACATAACGTTTTTGATATCACATGATCCAACTCCCTATCCAAAAAAACGTGTATTTTACTTTAATCAATATTTATTATAAACTATGTTACATTTATTACAAATGTATCCTCCGGACGAATGTCGGGGTATACTACGGAGTTTACGCAGTCACGCGTTTTGTGTCCGGGCCATATAATAACTCTTATATCCCTTGGCATACTTACATGGAATTTACACATTCATTGCAACAACCCAAACATGTGTAGCACACAAGAAACGAATATCATATGGCCTACTTGGCAAGTTGCATGAAACATCACATTATACATTGATTATGACCCAAAGATGTGTCTCGCGCAAGTATGACAACTCTTGCCTTACTGATTTTCGAGTTGTCTCCAAATAATTTCGTGTCTGAAGCATATACGGGGCGCCATGCAGGACAGGTTAATTATGTGTACAAAATTGAGTGTTGTAACACTAAAAATCACAAAATTCAATTCTGTGTCACAAAATTCAATTCTGTCAATTCTGTGTCACAAAATTCAATTCTGTGTCACAAAATTCAATTCTGCATACGTTTCGTATACAAAATTCATTTTTGTTATAAAGGATTCAATTTTGTAAGACAGAATTGAGTTTTGTGAAGAAAATTCAGTTTTGTGGGACAGAATTCATTTTTGTCCACAAAAATTAGTTTGCGTAGGATAGTCTATGTCATCTCTACGTTGATTGGTTGAGATCGGTCTTAGTCCATTTTACTAGATGGTGGAGTACACTTGCAGGTTTAAATATTTCAATGCGAAAATATAACCCAATATATCAATATTATATCTCTTTATGGACAGTTATTTTGGTTGTATTATGATTACAAATGAGTGGTCACACCATATAAGCATATATACTTTGAAGGAGAAATAAGAAAACTATTCAGAATTTTCCCTCAATTATGTAAACAGGGTCAAACATAAAGTAGCCGGGACATAGCTAGACCTGAGAGCATGCCCATATATAGAGAATACCAGGCTAGTGTATTTTGATATCAAGTTTATCAAGCAAGGCTAGGAAACGCGTAGGAATTCCGAGGCTTGCCGAGGAATTCCTACCGTTTCCGAGCCGAGCCTGATAAACTTGATATTAAAATACACTAGCCTGGTATTCTATTTATCAGGTAACATTTTATGCTCGAAAATGACATTAGATGGCGTCGTATTCTAACAGTAGATCTAACCTTGTGAAACAAATGGTATTGGATCTGTGTCTACTAGTTGCGAAGTTACGTGTTCGCAACTATGTGTCTACATGCATTATTTACAGTATACACCGTCTTAGTATCCATGGTATCTACACAAATACTACAAATGGTTTCCTCAAATGGCACAATACACACATTCTGTTTATAAACACAGACAGCAGTCAGAACACAGGCCACAGCGCGTGTATTATTGATTTAACTGGGGCAGATGTACCTTGCGTAACACACACTAAATGACGTCAGTACTCGCGGGAGATCTACATGTACATGAATTATGTGTACAATTATAACGCAAATGAGTTTAAATGCGAATGGGTTTGTCAACGTTTGACTGTTTGGAGATAGTTGAAGCAAAATGGCAGAATGAGAAGTGAATCATCGGCAGAATGAGAAATGAATCATCGACATTGAATGTGTAGATCGGCGACCGTGACCCATTTCTCCAGTGCAGTTTCTGACCAATGGTAGTCCTTCTTACATGCGTGTGCAGAATTGACAGAATTGAACTTTGTGACACAGAATTGAATTTTGTGGCACAAAAGTGAATGTTGTGACACAGAATTGAATTCTGTGACACAGAATTGAATTTTGTGGCACAAAAGATAAATTTTGTGACACAGAATTGAATTTTGTGGCACAAAAATGAATTTTGTTGACAAAATTGAGCCATGTCCCACTTGGCGCCCCATAGCATAACACGGATGATTTTCATAGAGAGGACAAAATACCCTTCATTCAAAGAGTGGACAAAACACCCTTGTTGATTTTACAAGGTGGACAATACACCATTGATGGTGTTCATAGAATGGACGACAAAACACCCTTCATTCAAATGGGGGACGACACCCCGTGATGATTTTCATAGAGTGTGTGTTTTGTCCACCCTTTGAATGAAAGATGCTCTGTCCACTTTATGGAAATCAACAAGGGTATTTTGTCAATATTGTTAAAACCATCAAAAGTGTTGTGTCCACCTTGTATATATATTTAAGGGTGTTAGGTTCACCTATACAAATCCAACAAGGTTGTTTTGTCCCTGTATGCATTTTTACACAAAGGGTGTTTTGTAGAAGAGGATTAAAAACAGACCAACATGTTTCTCAAGTAAAAGTGGGCTACTTTTGCCTGGCGTGTTTCACCTCATTTAGAGTTCATACCTATATACCTATATACAATCATGTGATAATCACGGGAGGTAACCCGTCCCTACAGTTGAGAAAGCATACCACTCCTGGAAGTGCTGCCATTTGTGTCGATTTATAATCACGGGAGGTAATCCGTCCCTACTTACAGTTGCGCAAGTACGCCGTTCCCGGAAGCGCTGCCATCCGTGTCGATCATCGTACCGTTCCACGACGAGTGGCCGTCCGTGCTATACCGCACCGTCTACAGCATCGTCAACCGGACGCCACGGAGCCTCCTTCAGGAGATTATACTCGTTGATGACGGAAGCACTATGGGCAAGTAGTTGGGTAATGTAATCTTCGACGCCATTGTGTTCGCCATAAAACGCGAAAAGTTGGGTAATAATTGAGCCCACTCGCACCTTTTCGTGAATGGAGAATAATGTAATTTTCAATGCCATTGTTTTCGCTATGAAACGCGAAAAGATGACTGTGACCAGAATGAATTGAGACAAGCCCGTCAAGCGTCTAAGCCACAGTTAGATCACGGTTCGTCCGCATGTACGAGGCGATAATCCACGAGCTTTAACGTAACATAGCTGTGTTATCACATCCTCATGTCCATACATTGCCCATGCCTCGAAAATGTATCAAAGATGTGATAACAAGCAATATTGATCGTTATTATATAAATATTATACTGAATTTATTACATTATCACAGCCAAAATGGCTGTGATAATGTAATAAATTCAGCATAATAAAAACATACGCACTTTCAATTCCTATTGAAACAAATTTAAACGCAAGCGGTCAATATTTTTCCATATTGACGTACCGCGACTTAGTATTGGTCAGTGCCGGAACTACGTTTCACCTCGTAAAACTGTTCCTCTTAAATCATAACAATATTGTTTACTTTATTATATTTCGTATAAATTGTGAGGCGCATATACATTGTGAGGCGATACATTGTGAGGCGCATATACATTGTGAGGCGCATATACATTGTGAGCGATGTATGTACATGTATATAGACAACGATATTGCGCTCCTAAATTCGCACAATGTCACACGCTACATAATTCGTGCATATAGCCACTTACAAATCAGTGAACTATACCTATCATGCCACAGGAGTGTGTATTTTATATCAGGAAGTTACACTGTTCACATATCCAATACGTCTCATTTCTTCAGTCTCCTGTCTTTTTCTTTTGTTTTATTTATAAAGAAGAAAGCACACACACACATCACCCCCCCCCCCCCTCCATGCTTTCAAACGATGTTATATATTTCATGGCGGGAAGAGTTCGACACACAACACGATACGTAAACGATTCGTACATGACATTCATTCACGTAAACGTGGCTGTAACTCGAGAAATGGGACTTAGTTTTGCGACCAGTGTATTTCCAGATCAGCCTGTGCATATGCACTGTTCACCATTCCATCATGAAAGAAACACCCGTCAGGCATCTGACAACCAATACGGATCGTTATCAGCACAGATGACAGAAAAAAAGCCACCTGGTGCTGTAGTTTCTACGGAGCCGCGCAGGGGACATGGATTATTTTATTAATTCGTTCTCTCAATTTAACAATTCGTTCCCTCAATTTAACAATTCGTTCCCACGAATTAGCAATTCGTTCACTCAATTAACAATTCGTTCCCACGATATAACAATTCGTTCCCACGAATTAACAATTATTGGGAACGAATTGTTAAATTGAGGGAAGAATTGTTATTTCGTTGGAACAAATTAATAAAAAAGAATTATAATATAAATACTATACTTACACGTATACTAGAGACGAAACTGTGGCCGAAAGATTTTTCTGGGCTCGTTTTATAGTTTTATAAGTTATGTTTAAACTCCTGCACGCTTTTAACGTGCTTTGACATCACGACCTATAAACCGCCCTCCACTTCCCAATCTCGATATGTTCAATCACCTGTGGTTATCAGGGTACAGGAGTGTGTTATTTGATCAGGATCTACACTGGATCTCAAAAATCATATAAGCCCCATTTCTCCAATCACAAACCACAAACGATTCACCTGCACGGCCTGATAATTACCTTATTGCACAAATTCAGAAGAACTAATCGGCGACCTGGACACGTACATCGCCGATCACTTCCCCGCCGGTCTGATCAAGTTGATTCGTCTGCCGCGGAGGACGGGTCTAATTCAAGCCCGATTGGCGGGCTGGCGTAACTCCACGGGCGAGGTCATTATCTTCTTCGACAGCCATATGGAGGTCAATATCGACTGGTAAGCGTTGTAGCTTTTTATTTGGTTAGTTGCGGACAGTAACTTTGCAAACTTCCCGGTACGTGAATTTTGCAGAGTTACTGCACACAACTTCTTTTTTTGTGATGTTGAATTGAATTGAATTGTTGTTTTTCTTTTGAGGTGCGGTGGTGGGAGGGGATTATTCATTGTCATTAATTTCCTGATTTTGTGCATTGTATTTATTTTTGGTTAATTGCGGGTAGTAACCCTGCAAAACTCCCGTATTGTCATGATGAATTGCAGCTTTATTTTGAACGGGGTGGAGTGGGACATTATACATTGTCAGTTATTATATGTTATCTCCCTTGGGATAGCATATTTTGTCACGCAAATTTCTATGGGGGCAGCCATATTGTCGTGTTACGCCTAACCGGCGAGTACGACCAAGAAAATAGTGGAATTTTCAACGATTACTTTGGCCGCCATCTTGGATTTCAAAATGGCCGCCCTGATATGATATATTCTATATATGTATATATAGAATATATACACACTTCTAATACAGGTAGAATATTGATTCTGTTTGTTGTGATACTCATCTGTTGACCACACACAACACAACCAGTGTTATTTTCATTTTTAACAGCTCCCATCACGTCCATATTGCACCTAAATCGTACACAATATATTATACAATTCATATCTACATGTTTAATGCAGATATAATGTTTGTGTATGCTATGTCATCTACATACTTCAAATAATAAAACTGGGGTTGGTTCCACTTTTTCTCATAACTGGTATGGCGGACATTTTGTTTTCAAAATGGCCTCTATGTAAATATTATTTCTTGTGTCATCACTACGTATTGTCTTTAGAAAGGTGCATTTATAGTTTGTTTTATTGACTGTTTTGCTACATTCTTACGTTCTTTGTATCATGAAAGAAAACAGGAGTTGATCCTATTTTATTATAATTTTCAAAATGGCTGCCGAGAAAATCGATTCATTCTGATATAATCATGCACAAGTCATTAAAAAAGTACAATAACTGTTAAATTGTCAAGTTTAAATGGCGGCCATTTTGAAAATAAAATGGGCGCTATTTCAAAATATACTGAAATCATTATGTTAATATTTCTCATCAATAATAATGTGTTTTGTCTGGAGAAAAAACACCAAATATAATAACGACTTTAAATATAAATTGATTGCAATACCGGCCATTTTTTAAATCAAAATGGCGGCCATACGGCTCTTAGAAAAATGAAACCAACTCCACTTGTGCTGTATGTTGTTTATAAATATGTTTTCAAGCAAACACACTTAGTTTCGGTGGCCATTTTGAAGATGAAGATTACCCGTATCACAGTACCAGTTAGAAAAAATCTCAGCAGACTGAGTTCAAAGAAATATGAGTATAGCCAGAAGGAAAATACAAAATGTTACCACGACATCCAAAAATGTACAGTAAATACTGGATTTCCAAGTTTGAAATGGCGGCCATTTAGAAAATAAAAATGTATAAACAAAAATAATTGTGCCAATATTTGTTACCATAATAATGTGTTTTCGTTGCAGTTGTAAAGATACCACACATAATGACTTTGACCTCGAAATATAAATGTCAATGGCGGGCATTTTGAATTTCAATATAGCGGCCATGCGGCTTATAGAAACAAATGGAACCTATCGCAGTGTTGTTGTATGTGGTCTAAAAAAAAATTTAGTTCAGACAATGTAGCAAAACATTTCTAAAATAACGACATAACAGTATACACTATTATGTATACTATTGCAGATTGTTTTATCGTTATGCATGGCAACCTTTTTGGCGTTATACATTACATATTGTTTTGGTGATTGAGAGCACCACGTGTCGCAAAAGTATTACGGTATTGCATCTTTTATAAACGCTATGGTTTGCATCTTGTTTGTGTTTTTCACTGCGTCATTTTGGCGCTATGTATTTCCGTATCTACCGACACGGAAATCGATTCTTCGCAAAAACGACATATACTGTGCCGAACCTCCTGGAACACGAAATGCAGCTCACGAAGACGCGTTTGCTGCGCCATATTTCATCAAAATCCGTTGCATATTAAGGAAAATATCAAATAATACTTACTTTGGAGTGGGTGACGCTGTTGTTGTTGTCACCACGTGATCATGTACCTCGTATTTATTGCAGTAATTTTCCACGGTATCAAGGTGCATGATCACGTGGTTACCCCAACAACAACATTGTCTGAAAGTGTTGAAATCGCGACCACTCCAAAGTAAATATTATTTGATATTTTCCTTAATATGCAACGGATTTTGATGAAATATGGCGCACCAAACGCGTCTTCATGACTTGCATTTGGTGGTCTCGTGACGTCGGCACATACTTTTCGTTTTCGCAAATAATCGATTTCCATGTCAATATTGACAGTGTACACGGAAATCGATTCTTCACAAAAACGACAGATATTTAGGCCAAAGTACAAAATGCAGCATAACAAGACGCGTTTGATGCGCCATATTTCATTAAAATACGTTACATAAAAAGGACAATATAACAGAATCGGAGGCGCTGCTGGAAGCTTCAGTAATTGTTGTTGTTCTTGTAACCACGTGATCATACCCCTTGGGCATGTATTGCAAATTGTTTGGTGCTACGTATTGCAGCATATCATTTGTGTTCTGCAGTGCATATGGTTTTGTTGTCATTTATTGGAGCAGTTGTGGCGGCATGCAGTGCACGAACTTACTGACGCCACTCCGTTCCCTATCTATCACACATGACAGTCATCACCACGATACATTCAACTTTCTCATCACAACAACCTACTTATTCTATATTTACAAATACTTGATCCAGATTATATTGCTCGTTAGGGACATTTTGTCTCCTCATTTCGTAACCGCCTAGAAACGCAATTTAACCCTTGCCATGCTGAATTAAAATTTCTCATCTGCTGCTTATTTTTTATTTTCCATTTTTCTCATTAAGACATGGGTTTGAGAGCAACACAGTGCGTGCGACACGTGCCGTGAAACATTTTTTGATATCCTGTCAATACGACCTAATCACTGCGTATGAATATGTGCGGTCCGATTTTGAGGATGCGGCTGGGGTTATTTATTTTTTGCATTTTAAAGCTATTTGTAGTGTTGACGGGATAAATAGAATAGTAGGTCAGTGCCGTGAATGGGAAAAAATATCCGGCAAGGCTCAAGAATTTCTTTATTTCCCATCAGAAGTATATGTTGTGACCACTGATTTGAACCGTCTCGCCGAGACGGTTCAAATGAGTGGTCACAACATATACTTTGATTCAGAAATAAGGATAATAGATAGAGAATAGTAGGTTAGTGCCGTGAACTGGTGAATGGAAAAAAAAAATCTCTGGCAAGGCTTAGGAAGCGGCCCATCCCGTTTCCGTGCCGCGCCAGATATTGTTTTCCAATTCACCGCACTAACCTATTATTCTCTATTTTGTCTATTCGTATAATAGCAAATACGAAGACATGGAACTTAAGGCTATTATTCTTATACATGTACTGCTGAATTAATCTTGTTCGTCCCCTTATTATTATTTTCCTCTTTTTCTGATTTAAAACATTGTTTGACAGCACTTTAGAATCATTTCCAATGGAAATGATTATTTAATGCTGTCAATCCCATGTTTTACTGAGAGAAAACGACACACTATGAAACAACGGCAGACCACAATATTCGCCAGCATTCCAAGGGTTAATAATTTAAGTCCCTTCCTCCGTTTCTACGTCGCTTCAAAAGAGAACCAAAGGTTTCGCCTACGCGGCGTACAAATGAATGAACGAAATTGAAAGTTCTTAATATTCGGCTCTGCGCAGCGTCAAAATAATGAAACATATACGGTTCTTCTTATGCGATATAGAAACGAAGAGACGAACTGTCAGTAACGAGCCACAGTACAAACCACATCATTATCCCCTCGCTAGGCAAGAGGGAATATCGAGTTAGTCCATGTACATACGTGTGTACGTGCGTACGTTTGTAACACCTTTCATTTGTCAGTAACTTGGTTTAAACAATATTTATGAAATACAAATAGCAATATACATTACAATACAAGAAAGGTGGGATCTGAAAACAAGTCATATGACTTATATGAATTCGTCTCCCAGATCACGTGACAGCATGGATGTTGCGTACATGGCATGGCATATTATTGTGATACATTATATTACTATTATAAACCAACTTTATATGCGATTTATGAAAACAAAATATACAAGCATCAGTATTTAACAATATATATATGAAGAGGGGGGATGCAAGGTTATAAGTAAGGCGGTGGGGGTGGGATGGGGGTATAATTATATGAGTAGGGTTGTCCCGTTGCACATGCTCGCACTGCCCCGACCGATCCAATGCGACATCCGAACCACTGTCACCAGTTAGTTGTCTGATCGGTGAAAGAGAAAAACGTTTTGACACCAATATGTATGTCTGAACCGCGGCAAGACTTCTTCATTAACACCTACAGGAAGCAAGAAATTACCATTCAACAATAGAGATGTAGTGATGTTACCAAAGCATCTGCTAACAACGTCGACCATTTGTTGTCTGATCAAATCAAATCTCGGACATTTGAGGAGAAAATGCTCATTGTCTTCGACTTCGCCACATGCACAGAGTGGACTACCTACAATGTGTTTCGTGAATAAGTGCTGGTGCAAACCGCTAGACTTCGTGCGTAGCCGAGTGTGATACATTTGCCCAAGTATGTTGCCACAGTAGAAGTATGGCATTGGTTTGACAAGATCGGTGTCTAGGTAGTTCTTGCAGGCTTCAAGAGAAGTGATATTACGAGCCTCAAGTGGGAGAAGATACCATTCACTGATAACAGAAGGTAGGAAGGATTCCTTATAGGGAGTTGAATGAAACTGGATCCTTTGCACATTGTCAGCATTACGCATATTATAACGGGAGTTATCAACAACTACATTATGAACAAGACAAGTCAGATAATAAAGAGTTGTCAATAACTTATGAACCGCTTCACTGATTTTGGACAAAATGTCTGTCTAGGGATGATGCTTTGTTTTGAATAGGGCACACGTCCTACCGTCCAAGGTCAAGGTCACTGGGGAATTATGTTCACCTTGTTTGTAAAACAAAAATGTAAAGAAAGAAAGATCAACGCTACCAGCGAGAGGATTAGCTCGGTCATAACGATGTCCTTGTTATTCACTGTTTTAGGGTGCAACCTCTTCTGACGGAAGTGAAGGCGGACCGGAAGACGGTTGCAATGGGAACGCTTGATTACGTGCAGCTGGACACACTCGAATATAGATATTACCACGACTATATGACCAGATATGGCTTCGACTGGAGATTGATATTCTTCGAGACGTTCTTTCGCCACGATCAGATTGGAGAAACCGAAGAAAGCACAAGAATGTAAGTCAGACACATTTGACACAATCCATGTCCTTTTGTACCCACAGGTACCAGAAAAATAATGAACGATAATATCTAGTTTCTAATATAAATAAAGAACATGTGCGATATCTCATGAAATATATATTTAAATTTTTTAAATGACATCGAAGGTTGACGAAATTTTCATAGCACATGCGGATTTCTATTCCGCATATGGCATGCTATAAAAATTTCACAGTTTCTGTAAATGTATTTTATGAAACATCTCACTTGTTCTTAGCTACAAAATCACATGGCGGTCTCATGGAATCCAACACTACTTCCATCAACAGTTTTGTAAGGCATGACTTGAAAATCATATGCGCACAATTTAGAAAAGTTAGCCAGGGCCCAGGGGGCCGTTTCACTAAACTTCGTGCGACTAAAATGATCATAAGTGCAAATTTAGGATCGTCTGGAAATTTTAATTGATGAATTTGTATGTATTGAGCATAGGCTAATCCAGTAATTGTTTACAGGAAAACAGTGTCAATGTGAAATTTATCTATCATAATATAGTACATGTTAGTCGTACGATGTTTAGTGAAACGGCCCCCAGTTGTTCAAAATCTCTGTTAGCTTAATATACTGTTTTAAGGAGTAACAGAGTACACCGATATCAGACTATACAGTTGTGTCTAAGCTAGTCTGGGTCTACACTGGTTGTAAATCATGTATGGTTCATTCATCCACTACTTGTTCTGTCATGTCACGTCATACTTTAATAAACTTGGCTGAAGTTACTTTTTAAGGAGTAACCCAGATCAGATTATACATTCGTGTCTACCAAGGTGCATGATCACGTGGTTACAACAACAGCAACGTCGACCATTCCAAAGTAAGTATTATTTGATATATTCCTTAATATGCAACGGATTTTGAGGAAATATGGCGCAACAAACGTGTCTTCATGAGATGCATTTGGTGTTCCAGGGAGTTTGACACACACTTGTGTCGTTTTTGCAAAGAATCGATTTCCGTGACGGAGACACGGAAATCGATTCTTCGCAAAAACGACAGACGTTTGGGCTAAAGTATAGAGACCACCAAATGCAGCTTAGCAAGACGCGTTTAATGAGCCATATTTCATCAAAATCCGTTACGTAATAAGGACAATATAAAATAATACGTACTTTCGATCGATTGGATTCTGGAACCTTCAGTATTTGTTGTTGTTGTTAGTACCACATGATCATATGATACATCTTGTCTACGCTTGTCTCGGTATACACTGGCTCATTTATTCGGTACTTGTTCCGCCATGTCATGTCATACTTGGCAGGTGTTACAGGCCCGTAGCCAGACCTGTTTGAAGGGGGGGGGGGTCGTTTCGAAGGCTCAAGGGGTCTGAAGTATCTACCTGTTTGAAGGGGGGGGGGGGTCGTTTCGAAGGCTCAAGGGGTCTGAAGTATCTACCTGTTTGAAGGGGGGGGGTCGTTTCGAAGGCTCAAGGGGTCTGAAGTACATATGGGGGTCTAAAAAAGTGGACCTCAAGGCTAAAAAAATGAACCTCGAGGCTGGGCGGGGCGGGGGTCGTCCGACCGCTCCGACCCCCCCCCCCCCCCCCCCTGGCTACGGGCCTGTGTTACATTTCTCAAGAGTCACGCATAGAGTACAGTGTATACACTGATGATTAGACTATACCTTTGGGTGTAGACTTGTCCGTGCATGTAGGTGATGTATACGATTCAATCATGTAGTCACACGTTTTACAATTTCAAGCTGTACTCAGATGATTCAAAACTATTGCGGAGTGATAAACAGAGTATATCCTGATCAGCATATACTTCGGTGTAGGCTTGTCTGTACCTACGTTGGTTATATTCTGAGCGGTTATTGAAATCGATATGTTTTCGCACATCACGTCATCGTAACGTATACGAACCTGGGGCCCGTTTCACTAAACTTCGTACGACTAAAATGTTCGTAAGTGCAAAGTTAGGATCGTCTCGAAATTTCAATTGATGGATTTATATTTATTGAGCATAGGCTGCATATGTAGCCAATGCTCAATAAATGTAAATCCAATAATTGTTTACAAGAAAACATTGTTAATGTGCAATTTACAGACTATCCTAATTTTGAACTTACGAACATTTTAGTTATACGAAGGTTAGTGAAACGGGTCCCTGATCCGACATTATCACATAGTAACTAATGGAGTATACGCTGATCAAAATATACGTTCGCGTGCAGGCTGGTCTGGATCTGCATTGGTAGTATAATGCTTTTCACTCACCCAGTTGATACATTCTACCATGTCATGGTATACTAATTTATAATAGAATGATTCTACATGTTTGCGTAGTGGAAAGCACAGTATGCCCTGATCGGACTGTATAGCTGTGCCTAGGCTGGTCCGAATCTGCACGGGGTGTACATTATGTAATGGTCACACATATGTAATCGGTATTCTGCCGTGTCACTTCATACTCTCGAGTTGCATGTAAGTTTATATTTATAGCGGAATGTGAATAAATTAAAGTAGATCGCCTTTCCCAGTAACAGGTGTGCGTATTTTTTTAGGTATGCATTACTCCTGAGAAATGTAACACCTGCCAATAACAATAAAGACAATATTATCAAGGTGTATGATCACGTGGTACTAACAACAACAACAACAACAAGTACTGAAATTTCCCGAATCCATCCGATTCAAAGTATGTATTCTTTTATAGTGTCCTTATTACGTAACGGATTTTGATGAAATATGGCGCATCAAACGCGTCTTGTTAAGGCGCATTTGGTGGTCTCTGTACTTTGGCCCAAACTTCTGTCGTTTTTGCGAAGAATCTATTTCCGTGTCGGTAGACACGTAAATCGATTGTTCGCAAAAACGACATAAATCTGTGCCGAACTCCCTGGACGACCAAACGCAGCTCATGAAGACGCGTTTGCTGCGCCATATTTCGTCAAAATCCGTTTCATATTAAGGAAGATATCAAATAATACTTCCTTTGGAGTGGGCAAGATTTCAACACTTTCAGCCACTGTTGTTGTTGTTTATATCACGTGATCATGTACCTTGATTATGTCATTGGATTAAATGCACGAGGCGTTTGGCTCGACATGTGGTCTGATCTTGATCTACAGTGTTCTAAATGATTTGTAACTAACACACGATACTTTGCAGTAGATGTTTGATATGAGAATAGTTCACTGAACTATCCATCACGCCACAAAAACATGATCACCGTTCTGTATCACACGTTAGGAAGATGTATTTGTATGTTACACATCGACTCTATTGTTTGTCAGAGGTTGGTAAGCAATTTGAACACCTCTGTAGACAAAATAAAAGTTTGCATCTATATGCAAACCTGGGCACGAAAATGTCGTGCCTCGTTGTGTGTCTATGGTCATTGTGTGAATTGATAGCTTGACACAAGGAACACCAGCTAAGAAAAGCGGTATTACGATGGCTAGCGTAGCCCAGATCAGTATGTGCATCAGCGCAGTTTGATCATTGCATATGTTGGTCGCCATTCGATCAATACCATTTCCTATATTTACTACATGTGACCAATGTAGCAGTTGTTGATGTTTTGCGATCAGCGGAATGATTACATGTAGAACATAAAACGCTAATTTGGATGGTGAATGATGATAAAGGTATACATATTCGACTTGCATATACAACATATAATTAATTCGACTACAATAGAGTATTGGGAATAATGCGTAACCTAAAATAAGATAAGCAGACAGTCTTTAAACCAAATATATATATCTTATATGAGACCTATACTAGAATATGCTTCATCAGTCTGGGATGGGTGTACAGAATATGAAAAGGATTCGTTGAAAACAAATCAGAATGAAGCCGCGAGAATCGTAACAGGATTAACACGGTCAGTATCACTCGACAACTTAAGGCAAGACGTTTCGTGGCAACTACTTTCTGTTCGACGTAGTATTCAAAAGCTTTCGATCATGTATAAAGCTAACAATAATCAAGTACCTAGTTATATTTCTAACCTGATTCCACCAACTGTTAATAATATATCTCGTTACACTCTTAGAAATCAATTGGATTTAAATGTCCCCACTACACGACTAGAAGTATACAAACACTCATGTATACCATCTTCGGTACAACTCTGGAATGAAACTGACCAACAACTATATACTCAATATAATATACCACCATACTATTTAGAAGGAGATCGATTGTTGTCAGTTATGCATGCAAGAATTCGAAATAAATGTAGCAGCTTAATTGTGATTGTTGCAATAACCATATCAGAGAAACTCCCTACTGCGAATGTAGTGAAGTTGTAGAGGATGCTGAACATTACTTCTTTGAATGTATTAAATATCATGCGCAGCGTCTAATTTTATGCCAGTCACTGCGACAATTTTATCCTCTAAACGCGCATATACTTTTACATGGCATACCTAAAGAAAATAATGAGTGCAATACCGTTATTTTTAAAGCTGTACAAGATTATTTTAGAACTACTAAACTATTTGAGTAACACAACTGATGAATGCCTGGGACGCAAGCTCTATCGGATGCTTTCCATTTGCCAACATCATTCATTACCACCTAATAACAACGAACACTGAAATCAAATGCAGTACACATCTATCGTTGAATTAGGTTATCTATTATATGTACATTGTGACACATGACACATATACCGCATGATTATTGGTCTGTACCCATGTACATATACCTGTATACTTATCGCCATAATATGTTACGGCAGAGTTGCCATTAGCAGCCGATTCTGACAAATCGTTGGTGGATTTGTTCAGAGTTAATGATCCCTGTATATCGATGGAACATAGTTGCGAACGGTAACTCTTTCAACGGGAGTAGATTGCAAGAATTACCGTTCGCAACTAGATGGAACATTGAATCATTAAGAACCCTTTTATATTACGAAGCTTAGTGAAACGGGCCCAGGTGTGCGAATTTATGGCCTTCTGTGAAAATACCATCCCTCAATACACTGTATAGTGGCATCGTCGTGTTTTGCAGAGGAACAGTGATGGTTGGTGCAGCGTATGCGATCGACAGCAAGTACTTTGAGGAGATCGGCACCTATGACGAAGGAATGAAGGTCTGGGGTGGAGAAAATCTGGAACTCGCATGGAGGGTGAGACATACTGTCTATTCCATGTATTTTGCCAGCGAACGTTTGGCTATTAAACACAATAAATCTAAAACAAAATTAAATAAATGTAAGTACGTTTTTATCAATAACAAAAAAGTCACACACCCCAACATGTGTTCTATGGGAATTTAACATGGGGCAAAAATAAGGTGTACGGTGACGGGCAGAGTCGGAAGAGGAAACAGTTTGGAAATGACTTCGAAACCTAGATAGGTAGCTTGGAAATAATATAACTAAAAAAACATGTTAGATTTTGAAAATCGGTCCACAAATTCCAAAATTATTTCAAAATATCTAGTTTAGATGTTAAATGTTAATTATAATGCACCGAAAATAGAAAGCACGCATCTGATTGGTCAATTGTAATTACAGCCTATAAAATATGAAACATCACAGAATATAAAATCTCCGTTTTACCAGTCTATGTGTTACAACTTGACATATGTAACTCTACGCGCTTTTGTAAACAATAGCCAGCGGCGGGGAATCCAAATATTTCCCAAACCATTTTCGGTACATGTTCGATTAGTCATTTGCCATATTGACCTGTACAACCCAAAGCCCTTCAACAAATTCCCAAAAATATTACCCCACCCACCCAAAAGGCAAAATACCGAAGAATGTACTAAAATGCTCGAATGCAAACTAAAAATATGTCAGTACCAGCCTATAACTTTACGAATTCCAGTTGCACATACATGATTAAACATAATAAATTGTTTTGCAGATGGGTAATCACCTGAATTAGGCGTAAATACCTGGAAATCCTGTTGACTCTTGTTTACATTTCCTTTCACACGAACCCACTGCAGAAATGTTGACATTTCTTTAAATGAATAAAAGCAATAAACTGTTGCAACTACACATCAAAAAGCAATACACTTATAAAAATAAACTTTAGAGTTGAATACATGTATACATGTCGAAGAAAAAGTCCCGTTAATTTTAAATGGGAATATTCGTCGGCGGAGTTACATTTCTTCAGATGCATTTAGTGTGAGGCGGTTATCGATGACGATAACAACTTGCTACCGTATTGAATCAATGTACGGACGGTACTGAAAAATGTTATCTCCACAAAACTGATCACTTGCGGGACTAGAGACTGAAAGTTGCATATTTTCTCAATCATCACCCAGTGACAAATGTACTGTGATAGTGCAAACCAATTTCCATCCATACGTTTCCTCTAGAATAAATTACTGTTTGAAACTCCCAGAAAAAAATGTAACAAAACTGGCGGCTAACTGGTCACTGCTACTTAACTGTGAGAACTAAAGATAATAGCTGCTGTATTCATACGCATGAAATGTCTTGAATCATATTTTCCAGAATTTAACTGATAAACTCAGCCTAAAAATGTGAATTTTTTTGAGAATAGTATATGTAGAGTTTTACATACAAAGCAAGACAGACCAAAACGTTATAGGATAAGGCACTATTTTCTTGGTCGTACTCGCCATTTAGGCGTAGCACGACAAAATGGCTGCCCCCATAGAAAGTTGCGTGACATAATATTCTATCTCAAGGGAGATAACATATAAAAATATCACTGTTCGTGATATGCTACGACGTTGCAGAAAGTAGGGAGCAGACTAGGTGCATTAGAATGGGAATACTCATCGATTTGGAGCGGTATGTATATGGTCTGTGAATCAGTTTTACGGCGACGTTAATAAGAAAATTGTTTTTCGGGTTAAAATCAATTTCAAATAAAAAGTAATGGAGAGGTAAAATGTTGTTGTTTTTTTATGAAAAAGTACTTACATTTAAATATTTTTTAGAATTAATGTGTTTAATAGCCACATGTTCGTTGGCAAATTTGTTGGTTGATTTGTTGATTGATTGATTGATTTCACTGTAGCAACTGTTTCATGTCTCGCGAGCAAAAGCATGTAACTTATGTTACATGAATAAATACATTGTATTGCATTGTCTTATATATCAGTTAATTAATTACCTATGGTTTGTACACCCTTCAGATCTGGTTATGCGGCGGTCGCCTTGTCCACACGCCCTGTTCCCACATTGGCCATATCGCTCGCGGTCAGCCGTACACGTTCCCCGGGGGCCGGAAAAATATAGAACAGTTTAACTACAAACGCGCAATCGAGGTCTGGATGGAGCCGGAATACAGGGAGTTCATCTACATTTACTTCCCAAATATGAAGGTACGTTCCGGAATTAACCCTTTCAGTACTATAGTGCTACAGTTACTTCCCAAATATGAAGGTACGTTCTGGAATTAACCTTTACAGTACTACAGCGCTACAGTTACTTCACAACTATGAAGGTACGTTCCGGAATTAACCCTTGCAGTACTACAGTGCTACAGTTACTTCCCAAATATGAAGGTACGTTCCAGAATTAACCCTTTCAAAACTACAGGCTCGCCATCGAGGTCTGGATGGTTTTTAAAACCCTTTTAACTCTACATACCATATAGCTCACATGTGTAAACACTGTACGGCTACGCGCTATCGAGGTCTGAATGGTGCCCGAAGACAGAGAGTTTATCTACGGTTACTTCCCTAATATGAAGGTACATGTACGTTCCAGAATTAAAACCTTTTCATCTATACGAACCATAAAGCCAACATGTGCAAACACCGTACATCCAGATGAACCGGCTCCTGCCGAACTTTGTGTCCAAGGTCTTCTCCTGTCCAATATGTTTCGTTTTGCTCGACCATCCACCTCACTCTCTATATAATAGTTTTTTTCGCAATAAAATCCATATTTGATGGAATTTCCTAAAATATAAACAGGAGGGTGACATTTTTGTTATTGATGAAAAAGTACTTACATCTTAATACTTTTAAGATTTAATGTGTTTAATAGCCAAACGTTCGTCGGCAGAAAAATGTACAATAGACAGTAAGGTGATGTTGAGTTTAATGGTGGATCGTAGCTAGTTATTTCCCTTTGAATTTATTTATAGAAATCTGGTCCAACTTGTATATTTTATGGCCTAATTGCTGGAATATTCGCATGATTTATTGTGTAAAGAAGCCGTTATAGTGTTCTCGACTACTGTTTGTTCAGCGCATCCTACATATCTGCGAAATCTTATCCGGAAGTGCATTATTTGCCAGGGCTCAGTTGCTCAAAACCTCTGTTAGCTGAACGGACTGTTAACTCCTCCTTAACTTTGTTAAGGATGTATCAGTCCGTTAAGCTAACAGAGTCTTTGAGCAACCGGGCCCGGATTCATTTTTTCACACTTATTAATTATATTGCAATCAGTGAGGGCCTAACAATTAACGTTACTATTCGACCCAGAATCAGTGTAGACCCAGATCAGAATGCACATGTATGCAGTATGATCTGGGTCTACTCTGTTAGGTGAACTCAATTTGTGTGCTATTCAGTAAGGATCTCTATAAATATATTTGCTATATATAATATATAATATATTTGAGATATCTAGCTACGATCATCATTGCCTATGCTTTATGACACAAGTTGAAGAACGGTTCGTATTTCGATGTTTTATGGGTCATTTCGGTATATCTGGCGGTTTGGGTACCAACTATTGAAAAAGCTTTCATTCCTTTGTTTGTTTGTGGGTATTTTGACAGTACAAAAGGTGTCCAAACGTTCGGAACGGTGAATGTGCAGATAATTGATAAAATACCCGTATGATATCAACATACTGACCATCTGTTCAAACACCTGTGCTTTAATATAGGGTATGCACGTGGGCGATCTGACGCCGCGACTCGAATTAAAGAAGAAACTACAGTGCAAGCCATTCTCATGGCTCCTCGAGAACGTATGGCCAGAACTGATCGTGTACAACAAAAATGTTACTGCCTGGGGATCCGTACGTATTGGCGAACATGTACACCGCCGCCGCCGGCGTTAATCTTGCCAAGATGCCAACGTTTCTGAACATATATTGGCAATATCAACTACACCACCGCATGTGTTTTCATTCTTTAGCCCACACATGCAGCTTCCTTGCCCAATGTCACTGCCAAGTATCTTAGAAAATATTTGCTGGTCGGACAAGGCTGTGGCCGGGGGTAAACGTTGCTCAAGTTATCTTCTCAGTCATCATTCTTATCCATTTTATCACTTTTTAATCTTCCCTATCTTTCCTCATTATTTGCTCGTACCCCTTCGTCGTCTCTCAGTATGTATTATCTTATTTTGTCCTTTTGTCTCTTTCGCCCAATATCATCCTGTCTAACTGCTTCCTATTTGATACACCGTCATTCCTCATCACGCGCCCTCCCTCCATCTGTTTATGCTCATACTTCCCTCAGCAATCATGCCGTCTCGTCCTTCCTCATTATGTCTCACACGATCCTCTATTGTCCTTTCTCATCCTACCTCAAACTGTCCTCTATTGTCCTTCCTAATCCTACTTCACACTATCCTCTATTGTTCTTCCTAATCCTACCTCACACTCTCCACTATTGTCCTTCCTAATCCTACCTCACACCATCCACTATTGCCCTTCCTCATCCCACCTAACACCATCCTCTATTGTCTTATCCACTATTGTCCTTCCTCATCCTACCTCACACCATCCTCTACTGTCCTTTCTTATCCTACCTCACATCATCCTCTATTTTCCTTCCTCAGCCTACGTCACACCATCCCCTATTTTTCGTCATCATCATACATCACACCATCCTCTATTTTCTTTCCGCATTCTACCTCACACCATCCTCTATTTTCCTTCTTCATCCTACCTTACACCTTCCTCTATTTTATTTCCTCATCCTACCTCACACCATCCTCTATTTTCCTTCATCATCCTACCTCACAATCTCCTATATTGTCTTTCCTCATCCTACCTCACACACTCCTCTAGTGTCCTTCCTACCTCACCCTACCTCACACTCTCCTGCATTTTCCTTCCTCATCCTACCTCACACTCTCCTGCATTGTCTTTCCTCATCCTACATCACACTCTCCTGCATTGTGTTCTTTCTTATCCTACCTCACACTTTTCTATATTGTCCTTCTTCATTCTATCTCACACCATCTTCTATTGTTCTGCCTCATCCTACCTCACACCATCCTCTATTTTCCTTCCTCATCTTACCTCAAACCATTCGCTATTGTCCTAATTCATCCTACCTCACACCATCCTTTATTTTCCCTCCTCAGCCTGCGTCACACCATCCTCTATTGTCCTTCCTCATCCTACCTGACACTTTCCTGCATCGTCCTTCCTAATTCTACCTCACTCTCCTGCATTGTCATTTCTCACCCTACCTCACACTCTCCTGCATTGTCCTTCCTCTTCCTACCTCACACCATCCTCTATTGTCCTTCCTCACCCTACCTCACACTCTCCTGCATTGTCCTTTCTCATCCTACCTCACACTCTCATGCATTGTCCTTCTTCATTATACCTCGCACTCTCCTGCATTGTCCTTCCTCTTCCTACCTCTCACCATCCTCTATTGTCCTTCCTCATCCTACCTCACACTCTCCTCTATTGTCCTTCCTCACCCTACCTCACACTCTCCTGCATTGTCCTTCTTCATCATACCTCACACTCTCCTGCATTGTCCTTTCTCATCCTACTTCACACTCTCCTGCATTGTCCTTCCTCATCCTACCTCAAACCATCCGCTATTGTCCTAAATCATCCAAAATCACACCATCCTCTAGTTTCCTTCATCATCCTACCTCACATCGTCCTCTAATTTCCTTCCTCATTCTACCTCACACTCTCCTCTATTTTGCTTCCTCATTCTATCTCACACTCTCCTCTATTTTCCTTCTTCATCATACCTCACATTCGCTTCTATTTTCCTTCCTCATTCTACCTGACACTCTCCTCTATTGTCCTTCCTCATCCTACCTCACACAATCCTCTATTTTTCTTCCTCATCCGACCTCAAACCATCCGCTATTGTCCTAATTCATCCTACCTAACACCATCCTGTATTTTCCTTTCTCAGCCTACGTCACATCATCCTCTATTTTTCTTAATCATCCTAACTAACATCATCTTCTATTTTCCTTCCTCAGCCTACGTTACACCATCCTCTATTTTTATTCATCATCCTACCTCACACCGTCCTCTATTTTGTCTTCATCAGCCTACGTCACACACCTCCTCATTGTCTTTCCCCCCACCCCATCCTACCGTCACACCATCCTCTATTATCCTTCCTTATCCTAACCTCACACCATCCTCTTATTTTGTCCTTCCTCATCCTACCATCACACCATCTCTTTTGTCCTTCCTCATCCTAACCTCACACCATCCTATGTTCCTTCCTCATCCTACCTCACAACACCCTCTATTGTCCTTCCTGGCCACCTTAACCATCACACTCTCCTACTATCCATCCTCATCCTACCTCACACCACCTCTATTGTCCTTCCTCATCCTACCTCACACCATCCTCTTTTGTCCTTCCTCACCAATACCTCACACCATCCTCTGTTTTCTTTCCTTCATTCTACCTCACACCATCCTCTTTTTTGTCCATCCTCCATCCTACCTCACACCACCTCTACCTTGTCCATCCTTATCCCAACCTCACACTCTCCTCTATTTTGTCCCCTTTCACTCCTCCATCCACCTACCTCACACCATCCACTTTGTCCTTCCTCATCCTACCTCACACCATCCTCTTTTGTCCTTCCTCATCCTACCTCACACCATCCTCTATTGTCCTTCCTCATCCTACCTCACACTCTCCTCTATCCTCCTCATTCTACCACACACCATCCTCTTTGTCCTTCCTCATCTACCTCACACCATCCTCTTTTGTCCTTCCTCATCCTACCTCACACCATCCTCTTTTGTCCTCCTATCCTAAACCTTCCACCTCCATCCTCTTTTAAACCTCATCCTACCTCACACCATCCTCTATTGTCTTTCCTCATCCTACCTCACACATCCTCTAATGTCCTTCCTATCCTACCTCACACCATCCTATATTGTCTTTCCTCATCCTACCTCACACCATCCTCTATTTTCCTTCCTCATCCTATCTCACACCATCCTGTATTGTCCTTCATCATCCTACCTCACACCATCCTCTTTTGTCCTTCCTCATCCTACCTCACACCATCCTCTATTGTCTTTCCTAATCCTACCTCACACTCTCCTCTATTGTCCTTTCTAATCCTACCTCACACCATCATGTATTGTCCTTCATCATCCTACCTCACACCGTCCTCTATTTTCCTTCCTCATCCTATCTCACACCATCCTGTATTGTCCTTCATCATCCTACCTCACACCGTCCTCTATTTTCCTTCCTCATCCTGCCTCACAGTATCCTCTATTTGCCTTCCGCAGCCTACGTCACACCATCCTCTATTTCCATTCCTGATTCTACCTCACACTCTCCTCTATTGTCCTTCCTCATTCCACAGTATCGTCCCCTGCTCAGCACCATCCTTCATCATTTCTTTCATTCATCACTGTTTCCCCGAAGCCTATTTTAATATGGCGCCGCGCCATCATCATTTTTGTATACTTTGTTGTTGTTTTTTTTACTGGCATTCAACTTTTTTTATGACAGTTTAATGTTCAAGTAATATCAAAAATAACTTACACATGCTGAATGTGGCCCTTTTTCATATGCGCTCAATGTGCCTTTGTTTGCCTTACCCTGTCCCTGTTTAATAACCCTGGGGAAAACACTATTTAATGACGGATCGGATACTGGAATGTCATTGTCTTTGGCTAAAAACATCATACTACAAGAAAGCACACATATTGGGCTTTATTTCTGCACTGATGACATGCCTATCTGCTTCACTCGCGTAACTTGAATACGAACCGTGCCTTCACAAGCACACTGCAAGACACAACCTATTTCAGGCGTGTACCATGAGCACGGACTTGTGCCTGCAAAAGCAGACTTCAAAATAGCATATACATGTGTATATTGGTTTTATTTCTGCAGTAGCGCCAAGCCTACCTATTTCTATACACATGACACTAATCATGAACTGTCTAACCAATAATTGTTGATGGTGTGGGTAGTTTCTGCCAGGACACGACTTATTACAATTGATAAACATTATTGGGGACGGCTTTAACTAATGTTGACATAACGTGTAGCCCAAACAATTTGCAAGTTATTTAGTCATCGCTGTTGAAAATGGGGTATTTTTGTTCTCAAACATATGAAAATTACGTTCAAAACGTGCAGATCCTGATGAGACGGCTCGATACAAGCCGGCTCATCCGGATATGCACTGTTTGCATAAACCTCAATACCGGGCTTTCGGGATCAAAGATTTGCAATACAATAGTATTAAACTAAAGTATTAACACTTACAATGCTGAATTAATTTGTGTCGTCTGCTGAATATTTTTTATTTTTCCATTTTTCTCATCAAAAACTTGGTTTGACATCACTTTAGAATCATTTCCAATGGAAATGATTCTAAAATGCTGCCAAACCATGTTTTTACTGAGAGAAAAGACAAAATATGAATTATCAGCAGACGACTATTTTCGGTTTCCGCATTCTAAGTGTTAAACGAATGTCTACGTATTACAGGCGCGGAACTTGAACACGAATATGTGCCTGGACAACCATCAATACCTTTTCCAGGCCCCCGAGCCACTGTTTGCCGAAGGGTGCCACTATCAGCTGGCCACGCAGGTACAACGACGTCATAGAGGAGCATGTTCATATGTTTGCAACTAATATGAGACACGTCATGTGATTTTGTACCTTCGGACATCTGCGTAATTTCATTAGATACGTTTACAAAATTTACAATATGTTTCATAAATAGTCTAAAGTTGACAAAATGTTCCGAGTATATCCGCATGTACTCAGAAATTATGTCAACTGTTGACGCCATTAACGGAAAATACTGTAAATTTTGCAAACGCATGTGAAATGTTCATAGGAGACGCGCCATGTGATCATAATAAGGCAGATATATAACTAGACTATACAGGCTATACCCCTGGATAGGGTCTGCGTGAACACATAGTTGCAATGGAACCTCTCTAAACCGGACACCAAGAAAACACATGTGATCTTATGTTTGATGAGTTTCTTGGTCATTTATATCAGTTGATAATGTCTGTTCGTGATCGCATAGCACACAACTATGGCTCAGAATGATTAAATGTCTGACTTACAGTGAAACCTCTCGAAGACGGACGCCATGGGGACATACCAGGGTGTATGGCTTAGAAGTTTCACTGTACATGTATAATGAAATGAAATAAAATTTGAAACCAAACCTATAGCTGGCTGAAGATATGTACAATGTTTTATAATTCCGTGTTCCAGGGATTTTCTATGACAAAAGGTAGGCGTTTACGGACATCATTACAATGCGTGGTGCTCAAGGAGGATACCGATGGGACACGCCCTAAACTAGAGACTGCATAATCGGGCCCGCAGATACATGGGTACACAAACAGGTAGGTACACGTACATCGGGCTTGTAGTCACATGCTACTTTTAACCCGAAATTTCTGTCTGTAACGCAGGGCGACTTATGTCCTGCGTTACTGGTTACAGACGGAAAGTTCAGGTTATTGCTACATAAACAGACGCACTGTTCTATGTGTTATCTACTTACACATGTATGTTTCTAAACAAGGTGCATTATGTCTATAATGTTTAAATATGATATTATCTGTCATTCGTGGTACATATATATGCAAACTTGCTATTTGATGACCACGTTCCTTCTGACGGTAATTTAGTACGCGTTCCAATTATGTACATCTTGTACATGCGTATATTACATAGCTACGTTTTCGGGCAACCCCTTGACTGCCATTCCATATCTGTAGCCAATTTCACAAAAAAAATCCAAGAAAACGTGTCTTCCTAAGTATACTTCGATGAAGAACTTTTCAATTCATGCATACTTTAATTAATTGTTTATTTTCATTTAATGGAATAAAACATTTTCTAGCCAAAGCAAAATGTCTGTGATAATGTAATAAATACAGTACATGTATAATAATTCTGCATAATTTTAATCATCAAATATAAACAGTTGGTTCTATAATTATGAACTAATACATTTCAGTAAAAATAAATAATTACGCCCTCAAAGTATACTGAACTAGATAAGTATACTTAACACTTGTTGTGAATTTGGCGACTGATTGTGCTTCGACATGACTTTTCTGACTTAAAGTACAATTGTCCACTATTTGTGAAGCAAGTATCATTGAAGCAGTGTTTATCCCGTCAACACAGTGCGTATGTGCCGTGAAACACTGTGCCGTGAAACATGTTTGATATCCTTTCAATACGACCTAATCACTGCGTATGAATATGTGCGGTGACTGGGGTTATGATTTTTGCATTTTAAAGCCATTTGTAGTGTTCACGGGATACATAGAATAGTAGGTTAGTACCGTGAATGGGGAAAAATATCTGGCGTGGCACGGAAACGGGATGTGCTCGGCAGAGCCTCGCCCATCCCGTTTCCTAAGCCTTGCCACATATTTTTCCCATTCACGGCACTAACCTACTATTCTCTATGTATCATTCTATACATAAATCCTTAATAGAAAATCGCACCCGTTCTGTCACCGTTGCCTTCTGCTTGTAGGGTGAGTACATAAAACACGAGAGATCCGGCCTGTGTCTGGACATCGATGACCTTGGACCCGTGATGCACACCTGTAGTGCAGGGGCCGTCACCCAGAATTGGCAGTTCAATACCTACGTGGACACATAGCCAGGCACTCCAGGGATTCGGCTTGCGTTGGATTTCTTTGACATTTTATATCAACGTATCGTTTATACACTACTGTCTGTTCCACGTTTTGCTGCCGACGAACATTTGGCCATTAAGCACATTAAATGCAAACAATATTTAAAAGTAAGTACATTTTCATCAATAACAAAACAGTCACCCTCCCCAAAAAAGAATTCCATCAAATATTGATTTTACTGCGAAAAAACGATTTTCCTATTGGAATTTAACATGGGGAGTCAATTTTTTCGTTGTTTGATCCTAAAGGATAAAGAAACGAAAGGTTTTTTAAATTGATTCCGAAACCTGGCGAGGTAGCTTGAAAATGATGTAGACTAACTAAGAAAACAAAAGTTATATTTTGAAAATCGGTCCACAACTAAAAAAAATATTTTTAAAAAAATCTATTTTTAGCCCCTATGTTAAATTCCCATAGGAAAATCGTTTTTCGCGATAAAATCAATATTTGATGGAATTTCATCAAATAATTTTTTTGGGGGAGGGCGACTTTTTTGTTATTGATAAAAAAGTACTGACTTTTAAATATTTTTTAGATTTAATGTGTTTAATAGCCAAAAGTTCGTCGGCAGCAAAACGTGGAACAGACAGTAGAACACCAAAAGACAGCCGAAGCAAGCCGCTTCGGATTTCTTTGGTGTTCTAGTATACACATGCAAACTAGTTTATATAGAACTATCAAAGAAAACAGAAGCAAATAAAATGGAGTCCCTTGTGCGGCTTGCGTCGGCTTTTTAGCTCACCTGAGCGAAGCTCAAGTGAATTCTTGTTAGCACAATGTGTCCGTCGTCCGTTGTCCGTGAACATTTTCAAACGTCTTCTCCTCGGTAACCATTGGGCTTATGGTCACAAAACTTCATGGTCATTATCCTTAGGTAGGGGGATTACAAAATTGTTAAAATGACGTCATTACGTAATCCAAGATGGCCGCCGGCTAAAAAATAGCACAAATTCTTAAAAAATCTTCAACCACCAACCGGATTTTCACAAAACCCGGTAGGAAAGATCTATGTACAGTGATCTTTCAAAGTTGTTAAAATGGTGACCCGGGGTCAAAAATGGTCGTGGCCCGTGGGGTCAAATTGGGGTCAAATTTTATTTTTGACGGAATATGGTCATGTCTATATCAAATCGAAGGTATCAAAGAGGCGATCGCTCTGGTACATTTTTTGTCGAAATTAGATGGTCATGTCATCCGAGATGGCCGCCGAAAGGTCAAAAGGTTGTTCTTTTAATAAAGATTTCACAACGTCTTGTTCTCGTGAACCGCTTGGCCGATATTGGCCGAAATTCACGGTAATGGTTATTGGGTCCAGACTTTTCATTTTTGTTTAAATGGTGGTCATCGCGAAATCAAAGATGGCCGCTGTTGAAAAGTAGGTTAAATTATTAAACAAATCTTCTTCTCGCGAACTGCCAGCCCGATTTTTACGAAACTTGGTATGAATGATTGATAGTTAACGCTGGTTCAGATTCCTTCAAATGGTGGACCCCGGGTCAAAAATGGACGGGGCAGGAGGGGTCAAATAGGGCTCAAATGTCACATTTGACCGAATAGGGTCATGTCATATATCAAATCGAAGGTATCGACGAGACGGTCACTCTGGAGCTTCTATTTTTTTTTTGTCGATATCAATTACGTCATCCGTGATGGCCGCCGAAAGGTCAAAAGGTCGTTCTTTCAATATAGATTGCAAACGTCTTCTTCTCGTGAACCACTTGGTCAATATTGGCCAAACTTCACAGTAATGGTCAGTGGGTCAAGCATTTTCATTTTTGTTAAAATGATGGTCATAGCGAAATCCAAGATGGCCGCCGTTGAAAAGTAGGTAAAATTCTCAAAAAATCTTCTTCTCACGAACCGCCAGGTCGATTTCGACGAAGCTTGATATGAATGATCGATAGTTAACGATGTTTCAGATTCCTTTAAATGGTGGCCCCCGGGTCAAAAATGGGTGGGGCAGGAGGGGTCAAGTAGGGGTCAAATTTCACATTTGACCAAATATGGTCATTTCATATATCAATTGGGCGAAACGATCACTTAGGAGCATTTTTTGTAAAAATCAGATGATTACATCATCCAAGATGGCCGCCGAAATGTCGTTCTTTTATTAGAGATTGCAAATGTCTTCTTCATACAAACCGCTTGGCCATTGGTAGCAAACTTCGCAGTTATGGTCCATTGGTAAAGCCTTTTCTGTTTTGTTAAAATGGCGGTAATCATTAATCCAAGATGGCGGCCGTCTAAAAATAGCACAACATTTTAAAAAATCTTCTTCTCACGAACCACCAGATCGATTTCTACGGAACTTGGCAGAAATGATCGATGTACAATGCTTTTTCAAATTTGTTAAAATGGTGACCCCTGGGTCAAAAATGTGGTCAAATAGGGGTCAAATTTCATTTTTGGCGGAATATGGTCTTATAATATATCAAATCAAAGGTATTGATGAGGCGATCGCTGTGGTGCTGTTTTCGTCGAATCATCATCCAAGATGGCCACCGAAAGGTCAAAAGGTCGTTCTTTTATTAGAGATTTCAAATGTCTTCTTCATACAAACCGCTTGGCCATTGGTGGCCAAACTTTGCAGTTATGGTTCATTGGTAAAGCCTTTTCAGTTTTGTTAAAATGGCGTTCCTCGTTAATCCACGAACCACCAGACCGATTTCGACGAAACTTGACAGGAATGCTCGATGTAAAATGCTTTTTCAAAGCTGTTAGAATGGTGACCTTTGCGTCAAAAATGGGCATGGCCCGGGGGGTCAAATAGGGGCCAACATTTTTACGGAATATGGTTTTATAATACATAAAATCTAAGGATTGCAATAAAAAGAAGGCTGGAAGCATCCTGTTTTGGTCTCCAAACCTCTCAAAGTTGTGTAAGGTGTATCTGTACATATCGCGAGACAACTCCTACCCTGGTGACTTCTCAAGTTTGTCGCATTGATATGTTGTGCCTGTCATGGGATTATTTTTATGTATATGTAGTGAGAACTTTACATACCAGTATTTGCTTGATGTTTGTGACATTGCACAGGTGAGCGATATAGGGCCATCATGGCCCCCTTGTTTATATTTTACGATATATATTTTGCTATAGCATTTAATACCAAAGAAGGTCGAAGCGAGTCGACAGATAGAACGTTCCTCCCCATCGTGGTTTTTAATAATTCGCCACGGCTACCGGTCACCGTGCAATGAAAGCTGTAAGAATTAGCATCAACCGTGGACTGGTAAATGACTTAGCAGACCAAGAGGCGTCGTATCTTCTACCCAGAGATTTCTTGATAAGTGGTTTTATGTCGATCAGGAAATATATGAATACCATTAGAGCTGCGACGTTTCACCGTAAAACAATTATTTTAGCAAATCCAGTTTATTTCCAGGTCCCTCATATAACGAAACGATATAAATCTACCAGTTATCATTTCCTTATTTGTTTCATCACGTCATATGTATATCTGACACCCATTGTTGTTAACCCTTGGAATGCGAGAACCGACAATTGTCGTCTGCGGTTGTTTTGTATTGAGCCTTCTTTCTCATTGAAAACATGGTTTGACAGCAATTTAAAGTGCTGTCAAACCATATTTTTTATGAGAAAAATGGAAAATAAAAAAAAGCAGACGACATAATTTAATTTAGCATTGTGGGTTAAGCTTGACGTAGCCGTCCTTGAACCACCCGCTTCATATGTGACTGTGACTGGAGAAATGGGGCTTCTGTGATTTGTGACCAGTGTAGCTCTTGACCATGTAGTATGATAACGATTCGAAATTCCTTGTTATACATGACGGTTGTTTCGTTGAATGTAATGGCGAGCAATGCATATCCTGATCAGACTGTGTGGATGCACAGGCTGATCTGGATCTACACTGGTAGCAAAAACCCATAAGCCCAATTTCTTCAGTCCCATCCACATAAAACAGTCGGAGCCACGCGTAACGGCGAGATATTAACCGTTCCAAGGCGGGAACCGATGCTATAGCCTGATATTTTACCATAGTGTTTATTGAGATGAATCTTATGTGCTGCCAATATACGTGTTCGTTTATGTAGATGTTTCAAAACATGTGTCCCATAAACAGATAGAGAAAGTGGCATCAATGTTATACAGGGGGCCATTTCACTAAACTTCGTACGACTAAAATGTTCGTAAGTGCAAAATTATCATAGTCTGTAACTGTCACATTAACAATGATTTCTTGTAAACGATTATTGGATTTACATGTATTGAGCATAATCTTCATATGCAGCCTATGCTCAATAAATGTAAATCCATCAATTGAAATTTCCAGGCGATCCTAAATTTGCACTTACGAACATTTTAGTCGTAAGAAGTTTAGTGAAACGGCACCCTGTGTATTTATATGTCTATAGTGCCATGTGTGTGTTTTCAGATTATATTGAAGAAATATACATGTACATGTAATGTATGCGATACATCTGGTTTAGTATGTGTGTAATAAATCACGAGTTTATCAATTATGTATTACCTGTAATTAGATCATAATTATGCTAATTTTTGAGGTTATGTTTTAGTACTATTTTAAATATATATGTTATATGTACGAGTAAAAATGTTTGAAACATTTGTCGAGAACATTTCGCAGCTTTGCACGCAAAGCGATGGTGCGGGAATATAAGGTTCGACAATGTCCAGCCATGGGTAAATGTTTGCCATGGCACTGGGAACTGTTTGAACCCCAAGTCCGTAGGCCGCGGGTTCAAACAGTTCCCGAGTGTCACGGCAAACGTTTACCCACGGCTGGACATAGTCGAACGTTATTGTTACATTTCCGTCGGAAATATCATGCAATATGAGCATGTATGCAGTACTTTCTGTACTTTGATAATCTACTCCATTTAAACTACTGATTTACACATACATATTCCGGGGCCGCAGTACACGTCGCGTGATGTAACCGCATCACTTTCAAAATGTCAGTGCAACCGTTGTGAACTGGTCTGGTGACGTAATGGTGCGTTCTAGTAACGTCATGAGACACAGTCATTACGTAGATGTTGGCTTGGCCATGGAATGAGCATTGTCTACAACCATGGTGTATGCGCTGTCCGTTTGAACATGGCTGTGAGCGGTGTCCAACAACGGCTTTCATGTAACAATTGATAATAAACATGTCCCATTGTTTGTTTGTCTGGCCATTTATTTTAAGATACATGTGTATCATGTATTATACAGCTGGTTGTCTTCTTTACATGCATGTTTATCATTTATTATTTTACTTGTTGTGATCGGACACCGTCCGGCCATGGTCTACATGGCTTATATTCAAGAAACATTCCTGAGGATTCTTTTCAAGTTGTCAGATGCATATATGTTCTATAAAGTTACTATGACCTCATTGAACGTGAAAAATCACTAGACTTTCGTCAAGCATTATTAAATTTAACATATTGTTGCATGGTAGTGTTTTATTTTATTGATCATGTGGTGAATTTATAATACAATTTTATTTCTCCATGAAGATAAAATGCTTGACGCCCAGGGAGTTTTCTAACGCGTCGATATCTGAGAACCAAAGTACCCTTTTCATGGACTTAAGTACAACATCACGTAGCTGGTCTCTATGGAAGCCCTGGAGGGACTTCTCACTTCAATACTTCTAACTTCATTACTACTAACTTCCTTATTTGTAACTACCTACTTCCTTACTTCTAACTTCCAACTTCATTACTTCTTACTTATAACTTCCTTACTGCTTACTTCCAACTTCATTACTTCTACTTTTAACTTCATTATTTCTTACTTCTAACTTCCTTACTTCTAACTTCATTACTTCTAAGAAGTAATGAAGTTAGAAGCAAGGAAGTTAAAAGTAAGGAAGTTAGACGTAAGAAGTGATGAAGTTCGAAGTTCGAAGTAAAACGTAAAGAAGTATTGAAGTCGGAAGTCCCTCAAGAGCTTCCATAGGTCTCAGTTATATGGTTGGTGGCACATTTGGAGGACGGTTTCCCTCTTCGTCCATGCGCCGCTTATAAACGAACATTAACCCTTACTACGATGAATTATTAAAGTGTGTCATCTGCTGGAAATGTTTTATTTTCAATATATACAATTTCCGTCTCCCGTGTAGTGAGGGTTAAAAATTTAAGTTCGTTCCTATGCAATATAAAGACATACATGTAGAGTAAGAACCCTACTTAACCTTAATTTTCGTCACGAGGCTGCGAGTAGTGCTGGTATGAATAGGCTTACTGTCCCTAACAAACCACTATACATATAAGTTGCTGCAAGCACACCAATATGGTACACATGTATATACTTTGATGTCACCGATATTGTCAACGGCATGGGGTGCCGTTTTACTAATTATTTGCTATTTTTATAACAATAATTCGATCTTTGATATTAATAAATCGAATTATTGATATCAAAATATCGACCAATTGATATCAATGCATACCTAATGAATAGTAAAACGGTGCATCTGAAATGAAATTACTGTCAGATATAAAAACAAATAACATCGATTTATAAATACTGAATAAAACAAAACCGTGCCTCAATACACGTGTGTATGATTCGATATCAGACATTGTCAACGGTGATTAATATGAAAATATAATCATGTTTATGATGTGTTCGGTTTTAAGAGGTTATATACACACAAGTTCAAGTGACGGAGAATGCCTATAAATACATATACCTAAAAATATCAATAAGTGAAGAAAAAAATAAGTTACACTGTAAATAATTTGTTTTTTATCTCTGTTACACACATTACCTGTGTTATAACAGGGATCAAAAACAAATTATTTACAGTGTAGCTTATAACCGGTAATGTGTTATAACAGGGAGCAAAAACAAATCTGGTACAGTGTAACTTATTAGGCGTCACATTAGTGTGAATAAATTTGTAAATTTAATGAAGTCTGACAGGAAGAATTATATAAATAACTTATTCATATTTAAGGCTTGCAAGGTACGGATAGCATACTTCAGGGTTAAACTCATCCATCCTCATTATACAGCACATGTTTCACATAGGAATCCACACCGCTTATAACTTCATGTATGCGAGTCGGTGTTGCCGTTTTGTCGTGTGCATGCAGTGTATGATACGCTTGTGTGGATATCCTGTATGAAAACTGCTGCATAATTCAGTACAATCCAGTATTCATTGTTGATCCATATGTATTGTATCTTGCATGTATGTTGTATATATTTCCTTGTCGACGAGAAACTATTTAGTTTAAGTCAATAAATATTATTCTATTCTATTACCGCTAATGTGTTATAACAGGGAGCAAAAACACAGTATTTACAATATAACTTATTACCGCTAATGTGTTATAACAAGGATCAAAAACACATTATTTACAGTGTAACTTATTACCGCTAATGTGTTATAACAGGGAGCAAAAACAAATTCTTTACATTGTAACTTATTACCGGTAATGTGTTATAACGGGGATCAAAAACACATTATTTACAGTGTAACTTATTACCGGTAATGTATTATAACAGTGTAACTTAGTACCGGTAATGTGTTATAACAGGGATCAAAAACACATTATTTACTGTGTAACTTATTACCGCTAATGTGTTTTAACAAATTCTTTACAGTGCAACTTATTATTTTCTTCACTTAGTGATACTTTTAGGCATATTTAACGTATTTATAGACCTTGGTCAGTTACTTCAACCTGTGGTTATACCAGAAACATATATTAATATTCTATGTTTCTGGTTATACATATTATATTGTTATTGCAATGGTGTTAATACATAAATAAAGATCTATGGTGCACGTTTAACGTGACTGTGGTGTTGTAGTTATGTTTGGCGCTGACCCGCCATGCCATCTCATAAGTGTATAGGCAACGTCACGCGAACTTGATTCCCGTTTCACTAAACGTCGTGCGGCTAAGAAGTTCGTAAGTGCAACACAATAATTTACAATAAAATTCGCGATAGCAGTTCTTATGCTCCACTATGCGATAGAAAGGGGGACATATTGCGTTGCTCATGTGGTTCCGTACTCCGTCCGTACGTCCGTACGTCCGTCCGTGTACATTTACGTCGAAAAGTGTGTATAGAGAATATTAGTATAGTGTCATGAACGTGAATAAATATCTGTCGAGGCTGAGAAATCAGGATGGGCGAGGCTTGCCGAGCACATCCTGATTTCGAGCCGAGTCAGATATTTATTCACGTTCATGACACTATAATAATATTCTATTTATCCCGTTAACCACATCAAAGTTGTTCAAATGTCTCATAAGTTTGTCTTCTGAAGCGACAAGATTATCGTGTTACGTCATTCACATAATGACGTAACGTCATACATAATGACGTATCTACTAGACGTGAACGAGAAAAAATACACGTACCTGCTTTTCACGTCTAGTAGCGACATAGTTGACGGGATAAAAGAGTTTATCCAACATGTAATATCTTCAATATTACACGAAGAATTTCTTCGATACTTGGACAATTGAATCACCTGACCATTTATCACACACTCGCGTCGCCATTAAGACGACTTTGACCTTCGTCACCTTCGACATATCGCTGAAACATTTAGCATTTTGTTGCGTCGAAAAGTTTGTAAGAGTTTCTCCAACATGTAATATCTTCAATATTACACGATGGATTGCTTCGATACTTGGAATCACCTATACAAGTACACCAATACTTGGAATGACTATTGAATCACCTGAACATTTGTCACACAATCGCGTCACAATTAACACGACCTTGACCTTTGTCACCTTCGAAATGTCGCTGAAACACTTCAGCATTTTGTTGTGTGGCTTTACCTCGTTTCTTGTCCTTTTTATAGCCAAGTATGCCAGGGGGATATCCATATTTTACAAACATAATCTCTTGTTTTGACAATGTTTGTCGAATTTGTTTAGAGATAATGTCTGATACATGTATATGGTAAATGATAGCATCGAGTAAACAGTAATCTTCCTAAGAACATTGTTGTGTAAAAATGTAAGCAAAACGGGCGGCCCGTGCTGTTTAACATCGTTTCAGCATACACTTGTTTTTCTAAATATGTGGATGGTACTGCAGAAATGTGGCTTATGTGTTTGCGACCAGTGTATATCCAGATCAGCCTGTGCATCCGCACAGTCTGATCGGGATCTACACTGTTCGCCATTCCATCAACGAACCACCGATAATTATTCTAACAAATCGTTATCAGGCTACATAACGGAAGTGTGCTATTTTCTCAGGAGCTACACTGGTCACAAATCTCATAAGCCCTGTTTCTCTAGTCACAGCCACATATTAAGACACGCCAAGTCATTTTGTACCTTCGGACATCTGCGTGATTTTAGGAAATAAGTTTACAAAATTTACAATATTTTCCGTAAATGGCGTCAAACGGTGACAAAATTTTCATTTTCAGAAGTTTTCTCAACATTTGACTTTATTTATGAAATAATATTATAAATTTTGTATTTAATGAAATTACGCAGATGTCCGAATGTACAAAATCACATGACGTGTCTCGTATGTCGAAGCCGGCCTGGATACCTGGTTGTCGTTTCACTAAACTTCGTACGACTAAAATGTTCGTTAGTGCAAATTATGATAGTCTGTAAATTTCACATTAACGATGTTTTCTTGTAAACAATTATTGAATTTAAATGTATTGAGCATATGCAGCCTATGCTCAATACATGTAAATCCATCAATTGGCCTTTCCAGTCGTACGAAGTTTAGTGAAACGGGACCGTGCTGCTCTTGAGGAACACCACCGGTGTCTTACCCGCATGTAGGTTGAACTCGAACTTGAGTTTCAGCACACTCATTATTTAGATACACGTTGTTCGGTCAAGATTTAATGGATGGTCTGTGACTGAATGGCGAATAGCGTTGATCCTTATATTATCAATTGTGAGATTGCATATGCTGGTCGTGTGATTCACGTCCCATGGAACAACGATCGTCACTAACACAGTTTCACGACTTACATTGTGGATGTGAAGTGATATGAAGTACACGTAATTCTAGAGTCCCGAGGTCGGCTCTCAAATACAGACTGAAAGATGGTGCTCAACGTGCGTTCATCGTGCACACAAGTTGCACGCAACGTGACCATTATGTGCACGCAACGTGCACACAAGGTGTGCCCAGTGTGCACACAAAATGCGCTCAACGTGCGCCCAACCTGCGCCATACGTGCGCCCTATGTGCACCCACAGGTACCAGAATAAAATACCGGATTATCTAGTTTCTATTATAATATATTTATACTATAAACGACACTAACATGCGTTTATTTCAGTCACCTGTGCGTGCGCAGTAGATGCGCCCAACGTGCGCACAGGTGGAAGACTCGGACCTATATATAAATGCCTATTAAAAATCCCATTACCCCACCCACTTGGTCTCGTACGTACTATCTTCTATATAGAAAGGTGATAAACAATGTGGCTATTATAGAAAAATTAAATGTATGACTTATGTCTCTGGCAATCGATAACGGTATTAGGTGTGTGAATATACTCACTTCAAATCGCTGTTTCCAGCATTTATTCAGTTATTCGCAATTTGCATACCCCATCCAAAGCGAAATGTGCGTGTACGAAAGAATCTCACACAGAACCGGAGGCCGTCCGGCGTGGATTATCGGTCATATTTGGCCGATAGCTGATCGCCAGCTCAAACTAATGTCGTACACCGTGGCCATATACATTAGAAACTCCAACCATACAAAGTTCGTCCAATTGGTGATCGTTCACCGATCTAAAAAAAGCACCTTTTTCTAATTCCATTGTCTTTCATTCATGATTCGCGTACTATCAGATTATGTCTTCCGGAATCCCGAAATAGGTTGAATGACGTCATCACAGTTTAGATTTAGCCAATCAGAGATGTTCTTACATAGACGCTTCGGTGGTTGTATTATGGAAGATCATGCATTGACCCGGTTCCAGATAATGAACGAAATTAGAAAAAAAATTGCTTTTTAGATCGTTGAACGATCACCAAGTGTGTGGGGTAATGGGATTTTTTTAATAGGCATTTGTTTGGTGTCATATGTCCGAGTCTTCCACCTGTGGACGTGCGCATAACGTCGTCGATCCCGTTTGCTGCTGTAGACCAATCATGAACCCTATCGATTCGAGTCAGTGTGCTATAATACTGGTATCCCAGTTGATTTAAGGTTGTTGTATTCTTCTTGTGACCCCATGTAAAGTATATGGACATCTAATAAAAACCCTACTCATAAATAAATAGCTACTGACACTAGTAAATCATATAAACGTGTGAGTTATGCAGATGATACCAGCAAGGAAATCCCACCATATGCTGTAATTAGCGCATAATAAGCAGATTTTGTCGTTTTACATGTAATAATGTAACGTCTCCATACCTGTATAGAGAGCGTAAATATACATGTGCTACATCAAAATTGGTCTGTTATACGCATATTACAGGTGTGTGTGCATTTTTATTGGTAGGAGTATCTACGGGGCGCCATGCAGGACAGGTTAATTATGTGTACAAAATTGAGTATTGTAACACTAAAAATCACAAAATTCAATTCTATGTCACAAAATTCAATTCTGTGTCACAAAATTCAATTCTGTCAATTCTGTGTCACAAAATTCAATTCTGTGTCACAAAATTCAATTCTGTGTCACAAAATTCAATTCTCAATTCTGTGTCACAAAATTCAATTCTGTGTCACAAAATTCAATTCTGTGTCACAAAATTCAATTCTGCATACGTTTCGTATACAAAATTCATTTTTGTTATAAAGGATTCAATTTTGTAAAACAGAATTGAGTTTTGTGAAGAAAATTCAGTTTTGTGGGACAGAATTTTTGTCCACAAAAATTAGTTTGCGTAGGATAGTCTATGTCATCTCTACGTTGATTGGTTGAGATCGGTGTTAGTCCATTTTACTAGATCGTGGAGTACACTTGCAGGTTTAAATATTTCAATGCGAAAATATAACCCAATATATCAATATTATACTTCTTTATGGACAGTTATTTTGGTTATATTATGATTACAAATGAGTGGTCACACCATATAAGCATATATACTTTGAAGGAGAAATAAGAAAAATATTCAGAATTTTCCCTCAATTATGTAAACAGGGTCAAACATAAAGTAACCGGGACATAGCTAGACCTGAGAGCATGCCCATATATAGAGAATACCAGGCTAGTGTATTTGGATATCAAGTTTATCAGGCAAGGCTAGGAAACGCGTAGGAATTCGAGGTTTGCCGAGGAATTCCTACCGTTTCCGAGCCGAGCCTGATAAACTTGATATTAAAATACACTAGCCTGGTATTCTATTTATCAGGTAACGTTTTATGCTCGAAAATGACATTAGATGACGTCGTATTCTAACAGTAGATCTAACCTTGTGAAACAAATGGTATTGAATCTGTGTCTACTAGTTGCGAAGTTACGTGTTCGCAACTATGTGTCTACATGTATTATTTACTTTATACACAATCTTAGTATCCATGGTATCTACACAAATACTACAAATGGTTTCCTCAAATGGCCCAATACACACATTATGTTTATAAACACAGACAGCAGTCAGAACACAGGCCACAGCGCGTGTATTATTGATTTAACTGGGGCAGATGTACCTTGCGATACACAATACATGACGTCAGTACTCGCGGGAGATCTACATGTACATGAATTATGTGTACAATTATAACGCAAATGAGTTTAAATACGAATGGGTTTGTCAACGTTTGACTGTTTGGAGATATTTGAAGCAAAATGGCAGAATGAGAAATGAATCATCGGCAGAATGAGAAATGAATCATCGACATTGAATGTGTAGATCGGCGACCGTGACCCATTTCTCCAGTGCAGTTTCTGACCAATGGTAGTCCTTCTTACATGCGTGTGCAGAATTAACAGAATTGAATTTTGTGACACAGAATTGAATTTTGTGGCACAAAAGTGAATTTTGTGACATAGAATTGAATTTTGTTACACAGAATTGCACAGAATTGAATTTTGTGACACAGAATTGAATTTTGTTACACAGAATTGAATTGAATTTTGTGACACAGAATTGAATTTTGTGGCACAAAAATGAATTTTGTTGACAAAATTGAGCCATGTCCCACTTGGCGCCCCGTACGTAGTATCTGCATAAAGATTTAGAGATCACATTCATGTGGTTTATGTAAGTTGCTATTGTTTTATGTGTAGGTTTTTTTTATTAGATTTCCATAGACAAAACGGGTACAAATATCTTAAATGTAATTGGATTACAATGTAGTAGTTGCCGAGTCGGAAACAAGCATGGTAAATTCGTATGACCCAGATACATGTACATATTGTTGAAGCTATGAAGATCGGATATGTTGATGGATGGCAAGCCCTTATCAAAAGAAACAGTAGTGCTAATGGTATAGGCGGTAATAAATTGCGAACGTATCGTAGTTACAAACATACATTCGGGTTTTTGCCAATTAAACATAGATCAGCGTAATTATGTAACTACTGCAAATATTTATTTTACAAACCCCGGCTATAACCCTTTTATGCTTGGTTGCATATTTATTGCTTATCAGTTCATTTCAGATCTGATTTGTGATGATAGTGATATTATGTTTAAGCCTTTTCATAACACGATGCATTTGTATATAGACATTCGTTTGTGGTTTATTTCAATCTATTGTTACATGTTCTTAGACAGGTGAAAAAAAATATACTGTTTTATTTGCACTGTCACGATTAGCGGTATCAATGCAACGTGGAACGCATAAGGAATAAGCCAACAGCGGTTGTCGTTGCCACTGATTATTTTAACCAGTATAAGCGCGGTCGCAAGGGCAACTTCAATGATTTATTTATTGTTTGCTCATTTGTGCGTGCTATTCATGTGTATGCTGAAAAATATAATGGTTTGCTCAACGTTTATAATGAGCCGTCTCTTGTAATTCTTTTAGAATGGCAATTGTACATGTAACTACATGTATGTTGTATTAGTATTATGTGGTGTATGATGTACGGTTAATGAGACGTTAATAAACAATTTATCTATCATGTAATACGAAATTATAAAAGGAAACAAAAGAAGAATTAATACCCGCTCGGTGCCACTAAGTACGTTATGATGCACACACTAGCCATGCGATATTGTAACTAAGAACAATGTTTACAAAACTTACGATATTTTCCGTGAATGATGTTGAAAGTTGACGAAATGTTCAGAACAAGTGCGGAATAAAAATCCGTATTTGATATGATAATTTCACCAACTTCTCGACGTCATTTCGATGAATATCACAATTTCTGTAAGTATTGTTCATGAACAAATCTTCTTCGTGTCTTATAAAACATTCTGCAGAGAGATTTGAATCGGACCAAGTTTAAACAACGTTCGATTCAGTCCGTCCGATTCAGATTTATCTGCAGAATGTTCAGACTATTAACTACATAAGTAATGCTGCTAAATTTGGTATTGGATGTAGTGTTAACGGCTGGAACATGGTCATCATTAAAATGAAGAAAACGCAGGTCGTATTGATGAACAATAAGATTTACCTGAGACCTCATGGGCGCCGACATTAATCCAGTGTAAACAATATACCACGTGATCCCATACGCTGGGTCTGGCTGTTCGTGAGAAGAAGAGTTTTTAAGAATGTTACCTCCATTTCCACGGCGGCCATCTTGGATTAGGCGACAACCTCCAATATTACAAATCTGACTTGCCCCCCACCCAAACATCATATTTGTGAAGTTTGACGAACATTGGCCCAGCGGTTCGGGATAAGAAGACGTTTGAAACTCTGGACGGACGGACGCTGGACGAACGGACGACACTGCCGCACTCACCTCGCTGGTAGTATAGGCATGAAAACAGTGCGCATCAGATTAGTAGAATGAACAGAGTGAATAATAAGATTATTAAGTGGGATAGAAAGTGACAGTTTGTTAGTAAAGCTGGAACTCATATTCGTGGGCCAGTCGGCCTACTGTCCACCTGAACAAGTCTGGGTCGGTCAGCATAGCAATGTTCTGTGGCAGAGTTCCAGAGAACTACAGCCGTCGGAAAAAAACGGAAAAATTGTAATAGTTTGCAGTGGTCACTCGTGTGAATTCGCCTGAGGGAGAAATTAAAAAATGCGTCTGTCTGGTCATTCTCGTGGGTTGACATAGGTAATTTTGGAGTGGAATAGCCACTAGATAGTGATAAACTGTATGAACATGACCAGCCTCGAGTCTGTGCGCCTGTCCTGTAAAGTATGCCACACAAGACCGGTTTGTATATTGGCCAACCTGTTGTAAGTGGAATAGTTATGTTTACCCCACATATCTGCCGCATCTGAACCATTTCAATGTTATTACAATTATTTTGAGTATGTGGTAACCACACAGTGGATGCATATTCGACCTGTGGTCTGACCAGGGTTTTATAAGACAATTATCTAACCTTTTCATTTGTATTTGTTATATTTCTCTTAAGAAATCCTACGGTTCTGTTTGTAGTGTTTGTTATATTCGATTTATGTGAGTGTTCCTATTTAGTTTATTTTAAATATCAAGTCAACTTTATTTAATTAGCGTTATTAAGTTAACAAAAAGATCAAGGTCGGCCTGAAGAGATTTGCAATGGTGAGATAGACAGCAGTGTCGTCTGTAAAGTGTCTGACTTGTGAAGTGATAGAGGTATGAAGATCGTTGCTGTATAAGAGGAAGAGAAGTGGTCCGAGAACAGAGCCCTGAGGAACACCGGACGTGACAGCGACTTCTGATGAAGCTTTACCATCCAAGACAACACTTTGAGATCTGTAGCCGATTTCACCAACAGTGCAAAGTATACTTTTCTAGCAAAGTATACTTTGAGGGAGTCCTAAAATGCATTATTTCATATAGAACAAACAATTAACTGCATATATTTGATGATTAAAAGTATGCAGAATTATTTTACTGAAGTTATTACATTATCACAGCCAAATTGGCTGCGATAATGTAATAAATTAAGTATAATAAAAATTAATAAATTTATCCTAAAATTGAAATGTTCTCCCTCAAAGTATACTTTTTATGTATGGCCCCTGGTGAGATCGACCAATTAGGAAGGATGGAATCAAATTTAATGTGAACGATGAAATATCATGCTGGTGTAACATATAAGGGAGCTTAATGTGGGTAACTTTGTCGAATGCTTTACTAAAATCTAAACGAACAATGCTAATTCAGAGTATTAAAATCATTTTCATAAATCCATTTCAGAAAAATGTACACACTGATTGATGACGTTTTACGCGGTCGTCATAGCTGTTTACAACGCTTCAAAATGGCCTCCAATTAAGGAAGTTGAAACAGGTGCTCGATACATTGGTGTTTACTTATATTGGTAAGAACTATGCGAACATGTACATGCTTTTAGTTAGCTCGATACCACACTGAACTATTGGCTGATACAGTTACAGAAGCTGTTTCGCCTCTGTGTTCATCTCGTGACGTGGTCATCTCGCACAAAAATCCATTAAGTACTCAATTCATCTAATGCGCAATTGATATCGTACTCAATCCATGTCATGTCAATTCAATTTCATACACATCTACATTAGTCGTTGTGTTTTTTGACATATCTTATACATTTCCATTCTTGCACTTTTGTTCACACACTTTGTTTGTTAGTATTTGTTTCTAATCTAGCCCCGGCTCAAACTGGTCATATATATATATATATATATATATATGTACTGGTCTAATCTAGCATCGGTACTGTACCTAGGATGAGGCAGACAAGTCGGTTGCCAATCTTTTGTTATGCTAAGAAATCAAACAAATCCCAGGGTGGTGGCGGGGAGAATGCTCCCTGATCCCCATATGATATCGGGACTTGGTTCGCCTTGTCTGTTTTTTACATTTCACATCAAACAATAAATACAGAAAATAAATAGTAATATCCATTACTATTTTCATGAAATACGGTTATCGCCCCTGATATCAGTGTGGACATTTACATCTGATATAAAATGCATAATAATGCCAAATAATACGTGGGGTAATGGTGAATGAATATTTAGTTTGCCAGAAAATGTCTTAGATGATGTCGCTGATATAAATAACAGTTTGTGCCTACTGAGTGACCTTCAATGAACATTAACACTCGTATAAATAAATGCTACAAAAAATAAGGCATGGGATTGCATGATGGCATTGATATCCAGACCAAGAAGTAAGCCTGATTGATATTAATTGCCTATACAAATGAATATAGCAAGTAGGTTAATTAGGTTTTTGGCTGATATGGTCGGCTGGTGAGCCGCCAGCTAGTTAAATAAATGGAACAAATTGCCTACCTGCCTGATGTCTGGCATATAGGAAAGGAGTTGAGAAGTACTGATGTTCAGAGATTAGAGTGTCTCACAAGTCAAAACCGAATGGCCCGTTCAATAGGGATGACACTATAGTAACCAATTCTTTATCTATATACAAAACAATAGTAAAACTGAATATTTGATAGCCATAATTTGATGATGTTTATATCCAAAGTTGTGTTATTTTATAAAGAAATTGAAAGCATTTTCAATTTTTCCAACGAGATAATGTACCAGTCAAATTTTGCTTAGTAACAATCTTAGATATATATGTCTTACCCTTTTCTAACCTGATCCTCAATTTGAACCCGGTTTCTGTGATTTGCCCATTACATATCCCAGTAGCGGGGGTGAGAGGAGTGGTTCCCCAACTGTCCGTGAGGTCGGCCACAGATGATAACATCTAGGATAACATGTACACGATACGTACAACACTCGAATGGTTTTGTTTCACCCAGCCTGAAAGGCATGTCAGTGTGACGCATATTAACCCATTCAACACCACAGGCCTATATAGTGGCGAGCCGTCTCATCAGGATCTGCACTTTTTGCAAGTCATTTTCATATTTTTAAGAACAAAAACACTCCCTTTTCTTAAATGGACTACTGTAAACCAACTAAATTTCGCGGCTACTAAATTTCGCGAATTTCGAACCTGGCCATATTCGCGACGATTATCGTTCGCGGTATGACGACGTGTGCTATTAACTTTTGCGACCAAATTTGGAAATAATGTGTTTTAATGGCCATTTTTAACCCGACAATAAAACTGCTGAATCAATTTCGTCCTTTGATAAACTCGTCCGCAAACTTGGAACAAACGTTCTTTGTACCATCAAAGAAAACATGAGTTGTTCCTATTATTCTAATTTTCAAAATGGCTGCCGTGAAAATCATACAATTCCGATATAAACATGCACAAACCATTTGGACTGATTTTTGACCTGACCATACTCATTATTGAAAGTAAATTATATATGACTAAGGTCAAAATTCAAGTCGCTGTTTATGACAAACATTTTATTATATTTCAAAATGGCCACCGTGTGTATGCAGGAATGTTTTTCATTATGGATACAGTGCTTTCAAGCATTTTCATCACCATCTGCATTAGAGTCTTGTTGGAGTTCCTCAAAGGCAGTGCTGGCACAATCACAATCAAAATGCGATCAAAGGAGTTGCTTGCATACAATATATACCCTATACAAACTTGTATGCAGGAAAGTGTAGCAGAACTGTCGAAAAGGCAGTATTTGTGTGATTAAATGACTTTTCGGCATTAAAACGCCATGTGCACATGTTCAGTATGTGTAGACGACATGAGTAAAATGTCAGATTGATTGCCAAAACACTGCTGGAGAGGTTGAATACACTATATGCATAATACAGAATTGAATGCAGGAAACTGTAGAAAAATGGCCACGTTCAAAAGGAAGTATCATTATTAGTTCCATGGTCATTATCATTATTTACGATTACCATATGGTCTTAAGAGAGCATAACTCCTGTGTCAATATAAAAGTGATCAGTGTCTTGATGGTCCAAATTGCGTTTCACTTGTTGAACTTGTCATATTATGACTTGACAAAGCCAGAGACACTGCATTATGGTGTGCCACAAAGGTAAGCCAATGGCTAATGTTTCCAAATCATTAATTCCCTCAGAAAACTAATATGATTGAACATAAATGATGAGGCATGTTATTTGGCCGGAAACGGTTTTGGTATGTGTGCGGACTGACTCTTTCAAGTGGAGTAAGATCACTTGCCTCTTATATCCATTAAATAAATACTCTGTCCATGTCGTCACAGAATACATTGATATATTACTGCTGCTGAAGCAATATGGCCTGGCAATGAAACACGTTTCTGGCAAAAACATACTAGTTACTGATACGCTATCACACGAGTCAGTAACACACATATATTCTAGCTTTATTAAGGGTATGAATTCACAGTTACATGTAGTAATCGTGAACTTACCTTTCAGTGATCACGCGTTGCAGGAAATTGCAAACTTGACTGAGTAAGATGCACAATTGATATTGCTAGACACACAAGTATAAAGGGATAACTCAATTTCAGAACACAATGTCCACAGAAGAAAGTGGCGTTATTGGATTACAGAGGTAAACTAAAAGGATCTAAACACATAATTCTGACTCCTCGTGAGTCCAAAAGGTTGCAAGCCGTGTCCAATGGGCATCTCGGCATTCAGACATGTCTTAAACTAGCGCAATATATTATGTTCTGGTAACATGGTAGGAAGATGTTCAATTGAAGATAGAAACTGAAATGCCAAAGAAACTCCGATATCACACTATGTACCCGGCCTCCCATGACAAAGTGTTGCTACAAACATGTCCACATGGAATGAAAGACAATTGCTGGTAACACAGCATGGACTCCTAAATGGCCATTGGACAGTTGAAAGGGACTTACAGTAATCATAGTGTACCAAGTGCACATGTGTCAGATGAAGTCTGCAATTTGCCTACCAGAAATTTTCTGATTTTTCAGAAGAATTGGGTTTCCTTAATGTCACATACTCTATGTAGCCAATGTCCAGTGGGTTAGCAGAGCGAACAGTTTAAACTTTATTTATTTTACAACGATTACAAACAAGCGCGACAGCACTTAAACAAATGATTTCGTTGGCACAGATTATGGCGTAAGGGCGGTCATTAATGTGGGAGGAAACCGGAGAACCCGGAGGAAACCCACTTGTCCGATCTGGCGACCACCATACCATCTCACATACTGCCCCGGCCGAGGATCGAACCCGAGGCCGCATTGGTGAGAAGCGCTCTCGTTACCGATTGCGCTAACCGGACAACCTAACCCATAACCGGCACGGAATGGTCACCTGCACAGTTATTAATGGGACAGCGGGTTCTATTCAGTTTACTTACCACTTAAGAGCAGGTATTTCCAATACATGTTTCGATTTGTGACAAGATCAGATCCAGTCATCAACATCACCAGAGCAAGAAACGCTATGAGCATAGTAGCTTTAAAAGTAAAAGGGCTAAACATTGGCGATCAAGTTGGACTCCATAAAGACAGCAAACTGTTGAGACCAGTTGCAGTCTGCTAGAGCAATGCTAGTTCTTACAGGCTGCAGATGGTGCATCATATCACCGTAACAAACGCTTTCTCATGAAGCAATGGAGAACATAAGTATGTACCTTTGCAATGCGATCTACAATACCATAATACATGTATACACCTTATTGGATAAAATGTATGATTTGCCACATTTTCTTCTTATTTTAAAGGAAAACACACGTGCTGACCAAGATATCATTTGAACCTATGTCCAACGGTCATTTTGAAGATAATGGTGTCTGGTACCACAGTACTAGTTAGCAATAATCTCAACAGTTTGTGTTCATTGTATTATAAGTATAAGCAGAAGAAACATACAAAATATCACCACTGCATTAAACATGTATAATAAATATTAGATTGTCAAGTCTAAATGGCGGCCATTTTAAAAATAACATGGCCGCAATTTTAAAATGTACTGAAATAATTATGCTAATATTTCTTATCCATAATAAATAATAATTAAAAACACCACATATCAAGTTAACGTTAAATATGAATTAATTTCAATGGCGGCCATTCTGAAATTCAAAATGGCGGCCATGCGGCTCTTATAAAATGGAACCAACTTCAGTTTTGTTATATGTTGTATATATATATATGTTCAAGCAGACACACACGTTCCAATCACAATATCATTTAAAAGAATATAACTACAGCCACATAAATACTAGAATGTGTAACAAATCTTTGATGTGGCGATGTACATAACACACTTCGTTTCGGTGGCCATTTTGAAGATGAAGATTACTCGTAGCACAATACTATTTAGAAATAATCTCGGTTGACTGTGTTCAAAGAAATACGAGTGTAATCAGAAGGAAAATACAAAATCTTACCACGATTATTCAAAAATGTAAAATAAATACTGAATTTCCCAAATTTGAAAACCAAAATGGCTGGTATCTAGAAATGTATTGAACTCATTCTGCCAAGAGTTCGTGTCCATAATAATGTGCAAACCGCTGCAAAAACACCACACATAATGACTTTGACCTCGAAATGTAAATGTCAATGGTGGTCATTTTGAATTTCAAGATGGGGGCCATATGGCTCATAGAGAAAAATGTAACCAACCCCAGTTTTGTTGTATGTGGTCTATAGATGAGAAAAAAAACCTTGGTTCAAACAATGCAGAAAAAAAACAAGCAAACCCTAAAATAACGACATAACAGTATACACTAGACTGGGCTGATCGGAAACATATACACACTTCCTCCCCACAGTGTGGTGGTTGTTTTGGGAGAATGCGATGGGTACTTTAACGATCGGGATTCATTGTAATATTGGAGGTCGTTGGCCGCCGTGGAAATGCAGGTAACATTCTCAAAAAAATATTCATCTCACGAACCGCCAGACCCAGGGTATGATATCACGTTGTCTATTGTTTACACTGGATTAATGGCGGCGCGCATGATGTCTCGTGTAAATCTAATTTTTCATCAATACGACTGCGAATTCTTCATTTTAATGATGACCATGTTCCAGCCGTTAACACTACGAGTCCGCCAATACCAAATTTAGCAACATTGCTTATGTAGTTAGTCTGAACATTTTGCAGATAAATGTGAATCGGACGGACGGAATCGAACGTTGTTTAAACTTGGTCCGATTCAAATTTCTCTGCAGAATGTTTTATAAGACACGAAGAAGATGTTTCATGAACAATACTTACAGAAATTGCGATATTCAAGAGCGCCGGAAGCATCATAAGATTGGTCCGGCGCAATTACGCAGATGTCCGAAGGTACAAAATGACATGGCGTGTCTTAATATGTGGCTGTGACTGGAGAAACAGGGCTTATGAGATTTGTGACCAGTGTAGCTTTTGACCAAATAGCACACTCCTGTTATGTAGCCTGATAACGATTTGTTAGAATAATGATCGGTGGTTCGTTGATGGAATTGCGAACAATGTAGATCTTGATCAGACTGTGCGGATGCACAGGCTGATCTGGACCTACACTGGTCGCAAACACATAAGCCCCATTTTTTGCCGTACCATCAACATATTTAGAAAAAACTCTGAGTGTTTCAGCGTCATTTCGAAGGTGACAAAGGTAAAGGTCTTGTTAAAGGTGTCGCGAGTGTGTGGGCAAATGTTCAGATGATTCAAATGTCCAAGTATGGAAACAATCCTTCGCGTAATCTTGAAGATATTACATGTTTGAGAAACTCTTACAACATTTGTTGACATAACGAAGTGTTTCAGCGACATTTCGAAGGTGACAAAGGTCAAGGTCGTGTTAATTGTGACGCGATTGTGTGACACATGTTCAGGTGATTCAATTGTCCAAGTATCGAAGGAATCCATCGCGTGATATTGAAGATATTACATGTTGGAGACTCTTACAAACTTTTCGACGCAACACAATGGATAAATGTTTCAGCAATATGTCGAAGGTGACAAAGGTCAAGGTCGTCGTAATGGCGGCGCGAGTGTGTGACAAATGTTCAGGTGATTCAATTGTCCAACTATCGAAGCAATCCTTCGCGTAATATTGAAGATATTACATGCTGGAGAAGCTCTTACAAACTTCTATGTAAATGTACACGGACGGACGTACGGACGTACGGGCGGAAGTACGGAAGTACGGAACCGCAACAGCATAAAGGAGCATAAGAACTGATATCGCGAATTTTATTGTAAATTATTATTTTGCACTTACGAACTTCTTAAGCCGCACGACGTTTAGTGAAATGGGCACCAGGTTCGCGTGACGTTACCTATACACTTATGAGATGGCATGGCGGGTCAGCGTCAAACATAACTACAACACCGCAGTCACGTTAAACGTTCACCATAGATCTTTATTTATCCATTAACACCATTGCAATAACAATATAATATGCATAACCAGAAAAATAGAATAGTAATATCTGTTTCTGGTATAACTACAGGTTGAAGTAACTGACCAAGGTTTATAAATACGTTAGCTATGCCTAAAAGTATCACTAAGTGAAGAAAAGAATAAGTTACACTGTAAAGAATTTGTTTTTGCTCCCTGTTATAACACATTACCGGTAATAAGTTACACTGTAAATAATTTGTTTTTGATCCCTGTTATAACACATTACCGATCAAAAACACATTATTTACGGTGTAACTTATTACCGGTAATGTGTTATAACAGGGAGCAAAAACAAATTCTTCACTTATTGATAGTTTTAGGTATATGTATTTATATGCCTTCTCCGTTACTTGAACCTGTGTGTATATAACCTCTTAAAACCGAACACATCATACACATGGTTATATTTTCATATTAATCAGCGTTGACAATGTCTGTGATATCGAATCATACACACGTGTATTGAGGCACGGTTTTGCTTTATTCAGTATTTATAAATCGATGTTATTTTTTTTATATCTGACAGTAATTTCAGATGCACCGTTTTACTATTCGTTAGGTATTTATTGATATCAATTTGTCGATATTTTGATATCAATAATTCGATCTATTAGTATCGAAGATCGAATTATTGTTATAAAAATACCAAATCAATAGTAAAATGGCACCCCATGCCGTTGACAATATCGGTGACGAAAATTAAGGTTAAGTAGGGTTCTTACTCTACATGTATGTCTTTATGTTGCATAGGAACGAACTTAAAGTGTTTAACCCTCACTACGCGGGAGACGGAAATTGTATATATTGAAAATAAAACATTTCCAGCAGATGAAAATTGTTCAACGTAGTAAGGGTTAATGTTCGTTTATAAACGGCGCAGGGCCGAAGAGTAAAAACGTCCTTCAAATGTGCCACCAACCACATAACTGAGACCAACTATGTGATTTTGTACTTAAGGTCATAACAAGTACTTTGGTTCTCAGATATCGCCGCGTTAGAAAACTCCCTGCGCGTCAAGCATTTTATCGTCATTGTGAAACAAAATTGTACTGTAAATTCACCATATGATCAATAAAAAAACACTACCATGCAACAATATGTTAAATTTAATAATGCTTGACGAAAGTCTAGTGATTTTTCACGTCTAATGAGGTAATAGTAACTTTATAGAACATATATGCATATGGTAACTTGAAAAGATCAGAGACATCAGGATCATCAGGAATGTTTCTTGGATACAATGGCAAAGAATGTTGATCGGTGGTGTCCGATCACAACATGTACAATAATAAATGATTAACATGTATGTATAGAAGACAACCAGCTGTATAATACGTGATACACATGAATACATGATACACATGTATCTTAAAAGAAATGGTCAGACAAACTAACAATGGGACATTAATATTATAATTCCAGCACAAAAATATTTAGACAATTCCCTAACATTTGATTGGCCCGTAGAAAGTCTCTGTCCAAAATGTATATCCCAGTAAACTCTCACGCCGAACCACTTTCCGTAACGATAAATTCCACAAAAAGGCCATTCATTCCTATAATCAATTCCCGCACCATCGCTCTGCGTGCACAGCTGCGAAACGTTCTCGACAAATGTTTCAAACATTCTTACTCGTACATATAAAACATATTTAAAAATAGTACTAAAACATAACCTCACAAGAATTAGCACAGCTAAATACAGGTAATACATAATTGATAAACTCGTGATTTATTACACAGATACTAAGCCAGATGTATCGCATACATTACATGTAGATGTATATTTCTTAAATATAATCTGAAAACACACACATGGCACTACAGACATATAAATAAACAGGGGGCCGTTTCACTAAACTTCGTACGACAAAAATGTTCGTAAGTGCAAATTTAGGATCGCCTATAAATTGATGGATTTACATTTATTGAGCATAGCTATGCTCAATACATGTAAATCCAATAATCGTTTACAAGAAAACATTGTTAATGTGACATTTACAGACTATGATAATTTTGCAATTATGAACATTTTAGTCGTACGAAGTTTAGTGAAGTGGTCAGAAGCCCCATTTCTCCAGTCAAAGCCACATACGAAGCGGGCGGTTCATAGACGGGATACGGACAAAATCCGCCCCCCCCCCCCCCAAACACAATCCCCCCTTGATTTTTGACATAGGAGAACAAAATCTCCCCCCGTCTGAATCTAAACTGCAGGTAGGACAAAATCCCCCCGTCCAAAATCACAGGTAGGACACATAATTCCCCCACCCCCCCCCCCCCCCACAAATATGTTTTGAAAGAATCATTGCATTGATTGGTTTTCAAATTTCACCCTCTAATCCTCTATAATCGGGGTAATTGAATTGCCTGATTTATTTCAAGTAGTTGATTAAGGATAACGTTTTATTAAAACAAACAGAAATGAATGATTGTTACAGGATTTACCTAGTATCGTTTTGGCGAATAATTCTTTGAAATGGTAATCAATTCTTCACGAAAACAATATGGTTTGGGACCGACATCAGTATACAAATATACAAACGATACATACATATTCTTGTTTATTGTGCAATTGAAAATACTTTATTAAATGTGCTTGCTTGATTGTGCAACTGAAAATACTTCATTAAATGTGCTTGATGTTTGATGTTTATTGTGCAAATAAATGTACTGAATATGATGTGGGGGGGGGGATTTTGTCCTGGGCTAACATTTTCATTATGGGGGGGGGGGGATTTTGTCCTACCTTGAATTTTGATGGGGGGGGGGGATTATATCCTACCTGTGATTTTAGACGGGGGGGGGGGATTTTGTCCTCATTTGTTTCCATTTTTCTCATAAAAAACATGGTTTGACAGCACTTTAGACACTGGGTGTCAAATATACATATGAAGTGATGAAACAAATAAGGAAATTATGACTGGTAGATTTATATCGTTTCCTTATATGAGGGACCTGGAAATAAACTGGATTTGCTAACAGAATTGTTTTAGGGTGAAACGTCGCAACACTAATGATATTCATATATTTCCTGATCGACATAAAACCATTTATCAGGAAATCTCTCGGTAGAAGATACGACGCCTCCTTGTCTACTAAGTCATTTACCAGTCTACGGTTGATGCGAATTCCTACAATGTTCACTGCACGGTGACCGGTAGCGATGGTGAATTATTAAAAACCCCGATGGGGAGGAACGTTCTATCTGTCGACTTGCTTCGACCTTCTTTGGTATTAATTGCTATAGCAAAATATATATCCTAAGAAAAGCCGACACAAGCCGCACAAGGGACCCTTGTGCGGCTTGCGTCGGCTTTTCTTAGGATAAATATTTTGCTATAGCAATTAATACCAAAAAACGTGGAAGCCCTGGAACTCCATTTTATTTGCTTCTGCTTTCTTTGATAGTTCTATATAAACTAGTTTACATGTGTATACTAGAACACCAAAGAAATCCGAAGCGGCTTGCTTCGGCTGTCTTTTTGTGCTCTAGTACATGTATATAAACGATACGTTGATATAAAATGTCAAAGAAATCCAAAGCAAGCCGAATCCCTGGAGTGCCTGGCTATGTGTCCACGTAGGTATTGAACTGCCAATTCTGGGTGACGGCCCCTGCACTACAGTTGTGCATCACGGGTCCACCGTCATCGATGTCCAGACACAGGCCCGATCTCTCGTGTTTTATGTACTCGCCCTACAACCAGAAGGCAACGGTGACAGAACGGGTTCGATTTTCTGTTAAGGATTTATATCATAGAAAAATACACACTGCTTATCAGGCAAGGCTAGGAAACGCGTAGGAATTCCGAGGCTTGCCGAGGAATTCCTACCGTTTCCGAGCCGAGCCTGATAAACTGCTTCCATGATAATTGCTTCACAAATAGTGGACACTTGTACTTTAAGTCAGAAAAGTCATGTTGAAGCACAAATTCACAAAAATTGCTAAGTATACTTATCTAGTTCAGTATACTTTGAGGGAGTAATTACCATCGTTCACACAGAACACTCTCTAACCTAATATGTATCTTACTGTTACACAGCCATTACTGGATTCTCAAACTGGGCCAGTAAACTCTTCAGAAATCAGATTTTGTATATAAATGTGATGAAAACAACCCATAGGACGTTGTTGTTGCACCAACTCGTATTTATGTACATGTCATATTAGTTGTGGCATGTGTCAAACGTCACAAGAGGTAAAACTAACTGTTGGCTTGTACATACTAAGATGGCCGACATGGAAACTCCATGCACCGTACAGTATACAGTAACAAGCTAATGTTCACATATATGTTATACATAGATAGATAGATAGTTTATTCAGAAATATTTAAATATGGCCCATGAAGGTAAAAAGTAATCATGCATGTAAACACAATATGTCAATGATGGCAAACAGTGTAGTAAATGGCATGTATACGTATCTAATAAATGATATGCTTTCAAAATTTCGGCAAAAAGATACAATTGTTAATGTATGTACTTCAAAAGTGGTTTTGACCAGTGCAGCCCCGGAACAGCCCGCGTACCATTACATATATACATATATCCCATCATATTTACAAGGAATCAATTATGATAGAATTGAACAATGGTCGTGGGTCACACGGTTCTAGATCAATATATGTGGCTGTGACTGGAGAAGTGGGGCTTATGGGTATTGCGACCAGTGTAGCTCCTGATCGAACAGCACATTCTTTTAGCATTATAACGATCTGTATTGCTTGTTAGAAACATTGCGTGTATTTTATTGATGGAATGGAGAACAGTGCATCCCCTGCTATGTAATGGCAGACAAGACGTTCCCGAAAAGGTAGCTATGGAATTGCAGACAAGATGTTGCGCAAAAGGGTAGATATGGAATGGCAGATAAGGCGTTGCCTGAAATGGTAGCTATAGAATGGCAGACAAGGCGTTGCCTGAAAAGGCAGCTATGGAATGGCAGACAATGCGTTGCCTGAAAAGGCAGCTATGGAATGGCAGACGAGCCGTTGCCCGATAAGGTAGCTATGGAATGACAGACGAGGCGTTGCCCGATGTCGCGTGACACGTGTATTCTTGTACATTCTGGAATCCGTATAATTGTATGTTTGTGGTGTGTGGTACTGTGTTGTATTGTTGTGCGTATTATTGGTTTCACATCCCTGTGATTCCACATACCTGTGGTTTCACACACCTGTGATTTCACACACCTGTGGTTTTTGCACACCTGTGGTTTGGCATGTACATTTGCCATGTGCAATGTGCATGTAATAAGGGGGCTTATGTTGTATTGGTGGAAATACGTTTATGCGTGTCATATTTGCGGATTTTAATATACGTCTATTTTATGAGCAATGTTTTACTGATGTCACGCCATATTTGCCACAGACTATGCATGTGTGTGGTAGAGAACTCGTTGACTGCGTGTGCTGGTTTCGCTAGGGAAAAGATACCTTTTAGTATTACGGATGTCCACTGTCCGTGCCAGCCGAGTTTGTCCGCGTGTCAGTGTTTCACCATATAAGGGACCTTCTGTAGGTGAAGCCAGTATACAGCGCAGACCATACCATGGTCTGCCCTGTTATGTATGCTACGGGTTAGTGTTTCATCATAGCCTGGTACTGGCCAACACGGATATATCAGATCCCATAATGGTGATGTTTTGTGTCGTGATATTTCCGTAAATGACCACGATATTTGAGTTTAGTATGTGCTACACTCTCATTTGAGTGTATAGCCGTAGGACCGTTATGGAGTGGTTTGGCGGGGCCAAGAAGCGACCTTCGCATTTTCGAGACCAGTCGAGTAGATTTCGGATTATGAGATCTGGGTCTATAGTGTGCAGATTTATGGTAGTGTGGGGTATACCATGTTGGATGGTATTTATTCCACGAGGGCTGTACACTGGTTTGGTTGAATTTAAGGCGTGGGAACATATATTTATGCCAAATATAACCCACGGGTGACATGGCAAAAGCCATGGTTTTGTAGTATTTATGTGAGATGTCGTACGAGGGGTAGGCATATCCATTATTCCGTGCATGGTTTCACTGGTGCGTATATAAGCGATGTCTCGCTATGTCTTGGCGGGACACATATTTTCTGGTTACAGAAGACTAGTACTGTATTCACCAGTGACACGGAGGATTTTGGTATGTACCTAGAACATTTTATTTCGGCTGTGATTTGCCGTTGTTCGATTCCCGATTTAGTCTGTTGTGCATCCTGTCTGTCTGTCTGTGCGTATTCGTCCAGTAATTGGAGATTCATTTCATTTTTGTAGCCTCTTGAGAACGCTCCAGCGAGCCACATTGGACGTTTTGGTCCACTCGTTTGAGGGCAGACCCCAGTCAGTGCAGAGTATCGGGTCGTCCGAGTGTCCGTACGTCTGTCTGGCGCAGTGTGTGTAGCAGCTCCGGGTACAGGCCTGTATAGAGCAGTGTGTGATAGCTACCTCGCGTTCAGCAGACAGTCACAGCCATAGTTTAGTGAAGTGAAACGCCATACACACATATCATATCATTATACTACCACCGAGTTGAATGTCACCTAAGTGAAACTTTTCCCGGCGTCTTAGCCAACGTGATAATCGCCATTTTTGTATTATATCGGAACTTTACATCCGGTCTACCACTTCCGGTATTACAACCCATTGATTCACCATGGATACTTTACATCCGGTCTACCACATCCGGGTTGCTACAGTCGAGTGATACCATAGGAACTTTACATCTGGTCCACCATTTCCGGAGATAATACTACCTGTGGAACTTTACTTCCGGGAACCAGCTTCCGGAACATTATCGTTATTGACTATCATGTGATGTAACCACATCCGGCTTTGACTTTGACATTCATACTTTGGAAATATATTGCATAGGCAATACACATGTATACTTTGATAGTGTATGGTAATACTCCTATCATGGCATAATCATGGCTAAAGGATTGTAGTAAGACTACATATATTGTTTATGGATTAATCCACTTGAAGTTGGATTATAGCCATATTGTTGACTATACCTCATATTGCGGGTGAGGCAGACCTTGGGACCTTGATACTCAGAGGTTACACTATCTATTGAGATACGCCAGCACTGGGGTAGCTCAGATGATTGTCATTTTGTCCTCCAATGTTCGTTATGCCATGTTATACTTGTATGTTATTTCACTTTGATTAGCGATCATCAAAGTACTTGTGCATTCATACTATTGTCCACTACGGGACCATTGAGATACCACATACCGAGTTTATTCGTCTATAGCTTTTAAGTTGCGTTAAAGTATAACAGTCGATTGGCTTACAACCTTGTGGTAATTGAATAGTGTCATGCACAGTACAGTGATGTTCGCATATCAATGTATCATGTATTCCTGTGTGTTCCCCATGTAATATAGTGTACATTATAAGTGATTAAGTGACTACGTGTACTTATCTACTCTGGCCTATCCCTTACACTTCAACTGCATTGTTACCACTTTTCGTTCGTCAGATCAAGCTATATTGGCCATAACGTCATAACAATTGAAGTATACTTGGTTCATATGATAATTGGAGGAGACAATTTGTCTCGATCATTCCTGACCTTGGTAATGACCTTGACAATGGTGTCAGAAGTGGGGTTTTGTTTCCTCTTTTTATAATCAGTTTCTTCAAAGCAGTTGAATTAAGGAGGCTAGAATAGCTGTACCCCTAGCGTCGTCAAAATTCAATCTTGTATTTGTTTGCCTTGGGAGTTAATGTAAGATGCACTCCAACACTTAGGCACTAATACATCACCACATACATGATTTGACTACCTAGGTACAGAAGTATAGAGTTGAGACGATCTGGTGAGATAGTGGATGTAAGGGTCATTGTAACTTTGGATTTGTTGAATAGTACCTCCCTGTGATGATGGCACAGCGGGTGTTCTAGGTTAGCACTAGACACTTCTGCATCTGAGGCGAGATTACTACCACTATTATATTGTGTATGAACAATACTATATCCTGCCAGGTGTCTATAACCAGTCCCCAATATTTGTGTCAGTACCTTAGAGAGGGAATGGTAAATATACCATTACATTAGACTATACATATACCGGATTGACTTACCAGATTGAGAAACTTATACCGTCGTTAGGAGTAGAGACCGGATTGATTTACCTTAACCTTATAGACGTGAAGCAAGAGACTCGCACAAATCACCAAGTGATTTGAGTGCTAGAGACCTTGTGTACCGTCGGGTAAAGCGTGTAAATCGATAATCCGGAGTTGAGTTGAGAGTGAGAATGTCGTCCATTAAGGAGCTAATGGACATAGGCAAAAGCTTAGGGCTAGCAGATTCAGAGTTAAGGGCCTTTGTAAAAGAAGAGCAGGAGAGAGAAAGACAGGAAAGACTAGAGGCTAGGCAGGCTGAGAAAGATAAGTTAGCAGTTGAGCGACAGATGGAGAAAGATAGGTTAGATGCTGAGCGGTTGGCTAAAGAGGCTGAGCGGTTGGCTAAAGAGGTTGAGCGACAGATTAGTCGGGACGTTATGGGGTTGAACCTTGCACTAAGGTACTACTAACGTTTTTTGATGAATTATTGTCCCTGACGATGTACTTATTCGAAATCCGTCGGATGACACTTTGTCATCCTTGAGTATTTCTTAAAATTCAAGATGGCGTCCAAGATGGCCGCCATTTTCCTAATAATTCTATATTTGCGGAAAAGACACTATTTTCTTCCGCAAAACGTTCACAATTCATTTAAACACGGTGCTGAGCTATTTAGAAAAGCAATCAATTCATTTTCCATATATAAATTCAAGATGGCGTCCAAGATGGCCGCCAATTTCGGCAGAATTCTTATTTGTAGAAAATATTTTTCTTTTCATATTTTTAGTTCGAAAACGGTGCTGGGCTATTCAAAACAACAATAAATGTATTTACCACATATAAATTCAAGATGGCGTGCAACAATTATGCATCTTGCATGTTCCTGTCAATTAAATGAATACTGAAAAAAACCCTGAAACTACAACTAATTTGCCATGTTCGCTATTACTAACCACTTTACACATTACATGATAAGCCACTGACTTTATTACTCATCACGACCTTCATCATTTTCGTCGTCGGTGTCGGGTCTCTTCTGGTTTGGTGTGTGGGTTGTTACACATTCCAAGGGAGATACATTTACAGAATGACGTGCATGATAGTGCTGCTCCATGACATGAACATGTATGCCTGGAACAAGCGGTTTGTGCACTACATCCGCACGCCACAACACGCATCAGTTCTGACGGTGCCACACCAGACACGCCAGTACGTGGCGTGGGTATATTGCCAACTATGTCCCACCCAAAGTCTGATATGTTCACATCGGGTGGTGAGCACTTATCCGATGCCTTCCAAAGCATTGTCTGTAAGTGAGCACGCTTCACGTGTTCGTTAAACGCGGAATCGGTTGGTGGCAGACTCTTAATCTTTGGAGTGGCTATATTTTGCTTGTGAATATAGAATGCCGAAGCTGATTCATTGATGATGAAGTGTCTTTGGCTTTGTACAACAAGCCCACAAACGTACCCCCAGCAGCTGTCACTTCATCAAGTGGTGCGTCTATCTCGCCAAGCAAATCCAGGGAAACATCATGTTTTATCATTGACGTGACGGCAGATGCCTTCCCTTTACCGAACATGTAGCTGACTGTGTCGCATGAACGGCTAGCAGTTGAGATGCTTTCGGTCCAAGCTTTGCAGCCGTGGCATGATGTCAACCACTCCGTCCATCCGACTTCTTCATGCAGATTTGAACAGGAGTCTGCCACTTCCAGCAAAAGTACACCAACAGTGCAAATATATCGGTATCATCTGAGATGACATGAATGTGTTGGCACTGCTGTTCCTGAACGAGAGACTTCACACATCTGATTATGATACAATCAGCTTCTTCGTGCGTGTACAGTGTCGTGTCTTCCCCGACCATGGTCACATTTGTAGCATTGTTTTCCGCACATATCACTTTTATCAACTCTTTCTTGTTGTGAGAGCTCTTCATTATTGTCTCTCTGTTTGGCAAGACCGTCTCTAGAGCGAGATTTACTGTTCGACACACAGTGGAACCAGTTCTTCTAAAGCGCTCGTGCGTTTTTATTGAGCCTTCTATATATCTGTCGAAAACAACAACGGCGCATCGCTTTTCTACTGCTCGTGTAAAGTTTTGCACAAGAGTCTAACTGTTCCCGTTTTCGGCCAGGTGACGTGATACAGCATTTCATTCCCATCTACTACTTCTGCGTCAGGGTCAGTGGTTTCCTCCCCCCCAAACTGCTAGTCTGTGCAAAAGTTGGGACTTAGAACTCTTTCGCATGCTTCCAAACTCATCAAATAGAGCTGGGGGAAGAGGTGCAAGCTCGTAACACATCAATGTCTCCAAGGAAATGTCTCTTCTCTGGGAAATTACAAGTAGTCGTGCGTACAGCTTTTCCATGTCGTATATGGTTCTATCTGCAGTTTACCCCTTTCTTCATGGTTTCCATCGTTACTACCTTGGAATGAATGACATTGTAAAATCCAGAGGGTATGTGTGATTTGAAATCGGCTGCCATTGATTCACCAATGGCTACAGCTGAGTGAACATTCACCTTTTCATCGGCAACTTGTCCATTTACGATGTTCACCAGTACGTCCGTGTCATGTTGTTCTAATGGATAGGGGTATTTCGACAATTCCTGCTGTATTTTATGCCGGTCAATCTCATCAAGTTTCCTTCTGTGTAGCCCCTCTTCCTTGTGTTTGTCTGTCGTAGGATCGTACTCGTCGTCATCTCGGTCATGAAACATGTCATCCATAGTCAGGGACACAGAGTTGCAAATGTGGTAAGAAAGAACCCATCTCGCCACCTGGTCAGGAGAGAGTGACATTACAACTAGACCACCCTTTGCCTTTCCGTACCTAATGTACGTTTGTTCCCCAAACTGTCTGAGAACACACCATTCCATGCCCCAGACCTATGTCGGCACACATGCCGGCCTTCATAAAACATCTCCAATGCTTTATCATCCACCAAATTCATGAATTCCATTAGATGCCATGTGATGTACCTGGCATAATTCCAGTGTCCAGCTGCGAAGAAATATGGAAGCATCCTACTCATACAATACATGTGTAGTGCATACTTCCCTTCACGTTCAGCCCTAACAAACAGATGTGCTAGGATTGTGGGATAGATAAAACAATCCACCCAAAGCTGACCTGTTCTTGATGAGCAAGCTGAAGCTAGCATATCATCCATTTCTTCTGTTGTCCTTGCACCAGAGAGAATGTTGCGTTTGAGAAGTCCCACAACAACCATACGAAATCCTCTCAGAGCCGCCTTAGGCCATGCTTTACCGAGCACCATGGAGTTAATGCCTTTATATGCGACATTCAATATCTCGGTCAATCCTGAACCTTTCATCAGGGTTCCAATGCAGCCAAGAAATGACATCAATGTGTGCATTCCACCAGGTCTGACCAACAAATACTTCCACCGTGTCGGGTTCGCCCATTTTATTTGAATGGCTACTTTGAACAATTGAAGGTCTGCTACCAGGTATTCATACTGCTGCCCATGCGATCTAAAAACATCTTCTATATAAACTAAACTGGTGAGTACTGTGTCTGGGTGACTGGGCTGTGAGTCAATCAGTGGGCCATACATGTATTTGGTGGCCTTTGCCACAAATCCATTCTCTTGCCAAATGTGTCATGTGGCCTGACCACTCAACAGGCACAGTATCATCATCATGTGCTGCTATGTTTGTGAGCCAGTCCAAATCCGCTTTGAGTGATGAGCTAATATCATCCATTCTCTGTCACAACGTTGTATGGAACACCAGAGTGCACATTGACGGCAGGTGGAAGTGGATTTTTAGGACCGTCGTAATGTTGAACTTCAATGGGCGACAATTCACTGAGCTTTGCGCTGCTCATTTCCGCCAAACTGACACTTGGTATGACAGGGTGTGATGTGTTGCTATCAGTTTCTTCCTCCTTATCAACAGCATTGGCAGGCTGTTGCGTGACTTCTACAACCAACGCATGAGTTTCCCTACACCCATTTGGTGTGGCTATATTCAGATCATAGTTGTCTATCCAGGACGCCAACTCTCCACCGTCGTCTACATTCAGTCCTCTAAGTGTATACGGCTGCGAACCTGTGTATATTGCTGCCGACGTACGGAATCTTAGAACCTCGTCATATGTAACTGTGATCCCAATTTCGTGCAATAAATACACCAGTTCCTAAGATCAGAATTGATGGTGTACTTTCAAGGCCAAGCCCAACGTTGTTTGATTGTATGACTTTGTTATGTGAGCTTGGATCGATTGCGCGAGGGTAATAGAGGCTCTACTTACCTTGCCATTAGAAACTAGGCCTGATATCAACGAAAGAAGTGTGGAGCTTGTGTTTTCTATGGTCTTTGATTTTCTGAACATGCCGATGTCATAGTTTTGTGTTCGCGGCAAATCGCGACATTCGGCAGTGATTTTATCTGTAAGTTTAGCCATCATAACTTTCTCCTCATTGTCATCCACTTTCTCTAATCGAAGATTACCAGGCAAGTGAACTTTGAAACAGAATAGACTTGCACAACCGCAAATATCGAGTTTCACCAAACGGTTGCCGAAGTGGTTCTATAGTTTCGTAATGATCTCCCTGCGACTGAGTGCATCAATTTCCATGCTCAACTCATAATACCGGTTGTGAAGTTCAACAGATGTCCATATATGACTTGGATCATCATTCATTATCTCCACAAGACGAAGAAAAACTCCATCATTGTCGGCAATTTGGTTGGCATACATGTTAGATTGTGCCGCCTTAACATTTTTCTCCTGCATAAATAATAGATAACAATCCCTGTGATATTGTGCATCTGCGGCGTGAAGATCGGATGATGCGCCAAGGATTCTTATTCTTACATCAGCAGCCTGAGAATCGCCCCTGTCCTCACAAACATGCAAAATCTTAGATTTCATGCACATCCCTCCGGGAATGTCTGTAGTACTGCACTGTACTACTTCTCTCCATCTCGATGGGTTTCTTTTGTCGCGTGGCACACATGGACCACCGCAAAATAAACAGTGCCTTCTGAATTCAAATGATTGCAACTCTGACCGTCTGCGTCTGATAGGAGATGCGCTGTGATACCGCTCTTCCATGCGACCATGTCTCTTATTAGACCTGCTGATAAGTTACACACGATTTGACGTAGTTACACACGATTTGTGACATTTTATGTTCAAATCGGGATTGTTCTCAAGTTCATTTTCAAGAGTTAAATGAAGGGTGTCACCCCGCGACTTACTTGCCGCTATTATTGTCCGTATTCTCTGTGGAACTGACGATATAAGACAACTGTCCCCCTGCGTGCAGTTTGGAAAGATGCATACCGTAGTAGACATTGTGATAGAAGAATGTGACACAAAAACCCTGACTAATATACACTACCGCTTTCGCGGCTTAGTATTGAATATGCCAAGTGTTTATCCTTTGAACGTTGTACCGTCTGGATACGCACTTGCGGATTTCAGGTTTTGTTTATGTACTTAATACGAATACGTAGATTATCATACAAAGCAATGCAATATATGTGTCGATGCAATAACGCATGTCTACATAATAGCGCCAAATGATGTTCATCAGCACAGATTTTACACTGTTATATCGTTGTGATTGTATAGTTGACCTGAACAACGCCGTGATTTTATAGTTGACTTGAACAACACTAGGAATTACTAGTAATATTTGACTATAACAACGCTGTGATTTTATAGCTGTATTTTCATAGCATGCAGTTGTATGGGTACACTACCAGCTGCGTTAATCGTACCATATCTGCAAAACGCGAGTAAATCAACACTAGATGTGAATTTAGAGTAGTAGTAGGCCTACAGTATTTGTATAATTTGCCGTCCCCGAGCACGGCTCATGCCCATCCAGTTAACTTGTCCGAGTATGATTTCTCAACAATTCATTCAAATATATAGTATTTAGTGCTTGAGATAAAAGTACAACCAAATTTATATTCATATAACAGCGATCTAATCTAGTACGTATTTATCGGTAATATAATATGTGTGCATTTTACAAATTTTTTTAAAAAAATTTGGTGACCATTTTCAAACGACGATACAAAAAAATGCTCAAGGATGACAGCCTGTCATCCGGCGGATTCTGTTTAAGGACATATTAAACTACCGAAATCCATCAAAAAACGTTAGTAGTACCTTAATGCAAGGTTGGCCCATTTTTGGGGGTCCCACGTCTCGACTAGATGGAGAAGGATAGGTTAGATGCTGAGCAGTTAGCTAAGGAAGTTGAGCGACAGATGGAGAAAGATAGATTAGATGCTGCGCGGTTAGATAAGGAATCACATCGTTTAGCCAATGAAGCACAGTTAGCTCTAGAATTCAAATTGCGAGAACTAGACACTAAGCATCAGGTAGAAATGGCAAAAGTAGAAAGGGGAGAAGTAGTAGATGAAGAGAGACATGATAGGGACTATGGCAGAGCATTCGGTCCGAAGCTGCCACATTTTGATCAGAATAATGACAACATGGATAGCTACTTAGCTAGATTTGAGAGGTACGCAGCAATTCAAAGGTGGGGGAGAGATAAGTGGTCACTACACTTGAGTGCGTTATTGAAGGGCAAGGCATTAGATGTATATTCTAGACTACCTATTGATGATGCTCTTGACTATGATAAGTTGAAATCCGCATTGTTGAAATGTTTTGATCTAACGGAAGATGTGTTCAGATGCATGTTCAAAAACACCAAACCTGATCACAGTGAATCATTTGTGCAATATGTCAGTCGGTCAAAGAACTATTTAGATAGATGGTTTGAGTTAGGTAAGGTGAATAGAACATATGAAGGAGTACTAGACTACATGATCAGAGATCAGATGTTAAGTATATGCAGTCGTGAGCTCTACTTATTTCTCAAAGAGAAAACGTTTGACTCGATAGATCAGATGGCGGTTCAGGCAGATTACTTTGCAGAAGCTAGAGGAGGTAGCAAGTATGTAGTTCAGAGGAACAGTACTAACAACAGAACTGAGTACAGGTCAGTAGATAACCAGAGGCGCAAGGTAAGTAGTGCGGATAATCGATCCAGAGATAGGAGTCGAGATAGGGACAGATATCAGAATAGAGACCACAATAGAAGCCCAAGTAAGGGTAGTTATGATAGAAGCCCGAGTAGAGGCAGTTATGACAGAAGTACCAGCAGGAACGGCTACGATAGGCATCGCGGGACATGTTACCATTGTGGCAAAGAAGGTCACATGTCCTACGATTGTCCTAAGCGTGACCGGTCCTCAGCTTACAAAGCAGCAGCAGTCGAGGAAGAGAAACATGTAAGTTTTGCAGATAAAGAACAGAGAGGTCGGTACAGAGGTAGAAATAGAGGTATAAGTGGAAGGCACACTAGAGGCAGAGGTAGAGGTAGATGGCAAAACACGGAACAACCAGGGGAAAACCAAGGAAATTTATGTATGGTTGATACCGACACCACTATTGTATGTTCAGGTAGCGAGATACAGCCGGAGTTGATTAACGGATGTACATTTGGTATGGATAGGCTACCCGTAGCAGAGGGCACATTAAATGGGAAAAAGGTCACAGTAATGCGAGATACTGGGTGTACCGGGGTGGTCGTCAGGGAAAGCTTAGTACAACCAGATCAGTTTTTAAGCAAAGTTTCAACATGCATGCTGGTAAATAGGAGCAAAATGAGATGGAATTCCTACCGCCCGGGTAGATCTAGATACACCTTTTTTCAAAGGTCAGGTAGAAGCCCTTTGCATGACAGATACAATGTATGATGTTACCATAGGTAATGTAGACGGGTCAGAGTTACCGGTGATATCCGATTTTAGAGGCGCTAAATCGCGCGCAGTTGAAACTAGGTCACAAACGACAGCCCGAGACGAATCATATAAGACCCTCAAAGTCCCTACCGCAATCGCGAACGTATCACGCGATGAATTCAAAGAGGCGCAGGCACATGACGTCACATTGACGTCAGTTCGAAATAATGCAAAAGACGGAACGGTACGGTCAAGTAAGAACGGAAACAAATCGAAATTCGCATACCGAAAAGACTTGTTGTATCGTAATTTCGAATCGATAGGGTCAGGTAGGATGTACCATCAGCTGGTAGTCCCAAAAACACTTAGGACTACCGTGATGAAAGTGGCACATGAATCAATCATGGCGGGCCATTTAGGGGTTAAGAAGAACTGATCGAGTGTTATCAGAAATTTTATTGGCCAGGCGTGGCAGTGACATTACACGGTTTTGTAGGTCTTGTGACATATGTCAAAAGACTGTGTCAAAGGGACACATCACCAAGGTTCCGTTAGGAACTATGCCGTTGATAGACACTCCGTTCAAACGAGTCGCAGTTGATATTGTAGGGCCAATTTTTCCAGCTACCGATCGGAAGAATCGTTACATACTAACGTTAGTTGATTATGCAACTAGGTACCCAGAAGCGGTACCACTACCAGGCATCGAGGCCGAACGAGTCGCGGAAGCTCTCGTGGATATGTTCAGTAGACTGGGTATCCCCGAGGAGATGCTCACCGATAGGGGTAGTCAATTTACGTCGGCAGTCATGGAGGAAGTTAGTAGATTGTTATCGCTGAGACAATTAACCACGACACCGTACCACCCACAGTGTAACGGTCTCGTGGAACGGTTCAATGGTACGTTAAAGCAAATGCTTCGTAGAATGGCAAGCGAACGAACTCCCAAAGATTGGGACAAATACATTAACGCGCTCTTATTCGCGTATCGCGAAGTCCCTCAAGAAAGTTTGGCTTTCTCACCGTTTGAACTATTGTACGGAAGGACCGTTCGGGGTCCGATGAGCATACTAAGAGATCTGTGGTCCGAGAAGGACATAGAGGACAACGTCAAAACGACGTATCAGTACGTCCTCGACTTGCGCGAACGGCTCGAGAAAACGTGCGAAATCGCGCATGAGAACTTGAAGAGTGCGTCCAAAAAGTACGCAAAGTACTACAACCGTAAGACCCGTAGTAGGCAGTATGCAGTGGCAGATCAGGTACTTGTACTACTACCGACAGACAACAACAAATGCTTCTTAGGTGGAAGGGACCATACCCATAAACAGAGGTAGTTAATGAGTGGGACTACAGAGTTGACATGGGAGGGAAGTTGAAAACCTTTCATGCAAACATGTTAAAGAGGTACGAGACTAGGCCTGAGCACCCGGGGAAGGGAATACTCACTGTAATAAATGCGGCCGTGATAGAAGACACAGTAGAGGGGGATCCTAGTCCAAGTGGGTGTAGTGCCGAAGAAAACATGTTATGTCCCAGGGGATTAGAGTCCGATACGGAGAGCAAAGTTGACCTGTCGCCTGATTTAGGCAAGAAACAAAAGACGCAAGTCAAAGAGATCTTACGGGAATTCACCCATGTCCTGAGGGACGCACCAGGACACACCATATAGAGAAACATGAGATAAAGTTGTCAACGCAAGACCCATTAAGAATTAGGGGGTACCCTATCCCATTTAAGGTCAGGGAAACAGTCAGCCAGGAAGTAGAGGAGATGCTGAAGCTAGGTGTCATAGAACCTTCAAAATCACCCTACTCATCCCCCGTAATTCTGGTTAGGAAAAAGGACGGGGGGCTCTCCGATTCTGCATTGATTTCCGGCAACTTAACAAAGTCACTGTGTTTGACGCGGAACCAATGCCAAATATTGAAGAGATGTTCTCTAAGTTGGCGGGACATAGCTACTTTTCAAAGCTGGACCTGAGTAAGGGCTACTGGCAGGTCCCATTGGATGAGAATTCCAGGGAATATTCCGCTTTCGAGGCACCCCAGGGTCTATTCCAGTTCAAGGTCATGCCCTTTGGAATGGTCACGGCACAGGCCACTTTCTGTAGACTCATGAGGAAAGTATTAAAGGGGGTCCACAATGCAGACAGCTTTGTTGATGACATCTTGATATTCTCCCATACGTGGCAACAACACCTGGGAGCTCTGAGTGAAGTCCTCTCCCGATTGTCCGATGCCAATCTAACGGCAAAACCCTCCAAGTGCAGCATTGGGTACAGGCAACTTGAGTGCCTGGGACATACTATCAGCAGTAAGAAAGAACTAAGGGCCCATCCCGAAAAGGTCAAGGCAGTTCATGAAGCTAATGTCCCTGAGACAAAGAAGGAGGTCAGGGCTTTCCTGGGGTTAGCCGGGTTCTATAGGAAGTTCATGCCCAACTTCGCGGAGATAGCGAGCCCGCTAACTGACCTTACTAAGAAAGGTCAACCGAACAAGGTCAACTGGGGGGCACCCCAACAGAAAGCTTTCGTTACCCTCAAGGGATTATTGACCAGGGACCCAGTTCTGAAACTGCCCGAACTAGACAAACCTTTCGTGCTCAGGACGGATGCTTCCGACATTGGGTTAGGGGCAATACTGTTGCAAGAGCAGGATGGTATCCCACTTCCGATAGCGTATGCCAGCAAAAAGATGTTGCCAAGGGAACGCAATTATTCGGTAGTTGAGAAGGAGTGCCTGGCAGTCGTGTGGGGGGTCGAGAAGTTCCACCGTTATTGTTGGGGGGGAATTTATCCTAGAAACGGTACCACCAACCGTTGGTTTACCTAAACAAAGCCAAGGTTGCAAATTCCCGACTAATGAGGTGGGCCTTGATACTGCAACCTTACCGAATGCGTATTGTTGCGATAAAAGGGGCCGACAATCTGGGGGCAGACTACCTGAGCAGGATATCTGGGTAGATTCAGCTGTGCCAACGTGTCTCGCGATTATGCACGACAGTGTAAACACTTTTTGTTTAGGGGGGAGATATGTCGCGTGACACGTGTATTCTTGTACATTCTGGAATCCGTATAATTGTATGTTTGTGGTGTGTGGTACTGTGTTGTATTGTTGTGCGTATTATTGGTTTCACATCCCTGTGATTCCACATACCTGTGGTTTCACACACCTGTGATTTCACACACCTGTGGTTTTTGCACACCTGTGGTTTGGCATGTACATTTTCCATGTGCAATGTGCATGTAATAAGGGGGCTTATGTTGTATTGGTGGAAATACGTTTATGCGTGTCATTTTTGCGGATTTTAATATACGTCTATTTTATGAGCAATGTTTTACTGATGTCACGCCATATTTGCCACAGACTATGCATGTGTGTGGTAGAGAACTCGTTGACTGCGTGTGCTGGTTTCGCTAGGGAAAAGATATCCTTTTAGTATTACGGATGTCCACTGTCCGTGCCAGCCGAGTTTGTCCGCGTGTCAGTGTTTCACCATATAAGGGACCTTCTGTAGGTGAAGCCAGTATACAGCGCAGACCATACCATGGTCTGCCCTGTTATGTATGCTACGGGTTAGTGTTTCATCATAGCCTGGTACTGGCCAACACGGATATATCAGATCCCATAATGGTGATGTTTTGTGTCGTGATATTTCCGTAAATGACCACGATATTTGAGTTTAGTATGTGCTACACTCTCATTTGAGTGTATAGCCGTAGGACCGTTATGGAGGGGTTTGGCGGGGCCAAGAAGCGACCTTCGCATTTTCGAGACCAGTCGAGTGGGGTATACCATGTTGGATGGTATTTATTCCACGAGGGCTGTACACTGGTTTGGTTGAATTTAAGGCGTGGGAACATATATTTATGCCAAATATAACCCACGGGTGACATGGCAAAAGCCATGGTTTTGTAGTATTTATGTGAGATGTCGTACGAGGGGTAGGCATATCCATTATTCCGTGCATGGTTTTCACTGGTGCGTATATAAGCGATGTCTCGCTATGTGTTGGCGGGACACATATTTTCTGGTTACAGAAGACTAGTACTGTATTCACCAGTGACACGGAGGATTTTGGTATGTACCTAGAACATTTTATTTCGGCTGTGATTTGCCGTTGTTCGATTCCCGTTTTAGTCTGTTGTGCATCCTGTCTGTCTGTCTGTGCGTATTCGTCCAGTAATTGGAGATTCATTTCATTTTTGTAGCCTCTTGAGAAACGCTCCAGCGAGCCACATTGGACGTTTTGGTCCACTCGTTTGAGGGCAGACCCCAGTCAGTGCAGAGTATCGGGTCGTCCGAGTGTCCGTACGTCTGTCCGGCGCAGTGTGTGTAGCAGCTCCGGGTACATGCCTGTATAGAGCAGTGTGTGATAGCTACCTCGCGTTCAGCAGACAGTCACAGCCATAGTTTAGTGAAGTGAAACGCCATACACACATATCATATCATTATACTACCACCGAGTTGAATGTCACCTAAGTGAAACTTTTCCCGGCGTCTTAGCCAACGTGATAATCGCCATTTTTGTATTATATCGGAACTTTACATCCGGTCTACCACTTCCGGTATTACAACCCATTGATTCACCATGGATACTTTACATCCGGTCTACCACATCCGGGTTGCTACAGTCGAGTGATACCATAGGAACTTTACATCTGGTCCACCATTTCCGGAGATAATACTACCTGTGGAACTTTACTTCCGGGAACCAGCTTCCGGAACATTATCGTTATTGACTATCATGTGATGTAACCACATCCGGCTTTGACTTTGACATTCATACTTTGGAAATATATTGCATAGGCAATACACATGTATACTTTGATAGTGTATGGTAATACTCCTATCATGGCATATCATGGCTAAAGGATTGTAGTAAGACTACATATATTGTTTATGGATTAATCCACTTGAAGTTGGATTATAGCCATATTGTTGACTATACCTCATATTGCGGGTGAGGCAGACCTTGGGACCTTGATACTCAGAGGTTACACTATCTATTGAGATACGCCAGCACTGGGGTAGCTCAGATGATTGTCATTTTGTCCTCCAATGTTCGTTATGCCATGTTATACTTGTATGTTATTTCACTTTGATTAGCGATCATCAAAGTACTTGTGCATTCATACTATTGTCCACTACGGGACCATTGAGATACCACATACCGAGTTTATTCGTCTATAGCTTTTAAGTTGCGTTAAAGTATAACAGTCGATTGGCTTACACAACCTTGTAGTAATTGAATAGTGTCATGCACAGTACAGTGATGTTCGCATATCAATGTATCATGTATTCCTGTGTGTTCCCCATGTAATATAGTGTACATTATAAGTGATTAAGTGACTACGTGTACTTATCTACTCTGGCCTATCCCTTACACTTCAACTGCATTGTTACCACTTTTCGTCCGTCAGATCAAGCTATATTGGCCATAACGTCATAACAATTGAAGTATACTTGGTTCATATGATAATTGGGGGAGACAATTTGTCTCGATCATTCCTGACCTTGGTAATGACCTTGACACCCGAAAAGGTAGCTATGGAATGACAGACAAGGCGTTGCCCGAAAAGGTAGCTATGATGCGTTGCTTGAAAAGTTAGCTATTGAATGGCAGACAAGGTGTTGCCCGAAAATGTAGCAATGGAATGGCAGACAATGCGTTGCTCGAAAAGGTAGCTATGGAATGGCAGACAAGGTGTTGCCCGAAAAGGTAGCTATGGAATGGCAGACAAGGTGTTTCCAGAAAAGGTAGCTACGGAATGGCAGACAAGACGTTGCTCGGAAAGGTAGCTATGGAATGGCAGACAAGGCGTTGCTCGAAAATGTAGCTATGGAATGACAGACAAGGCGTTGCCCGAAAAGGTAGCTATGCAATGACAGACAATGCGTTGCTCGAAAAGGTAGCTATGAAATGACAGACAAAGCGTTGCCCGAAAAGGTAGCTATGGAATGACAGACGAGGCGTTGCCCGAAAGGTAGGTATGAAATGGCAGACAATGCGTTGCTCGAAAAGGTAGCTATGGAATGGCAGACAAGGTGTTGCCAGAAAAGGTAGCTATGAAATGGCAAACAAGACGTTGCTCGAAAAGGTAGCTATGGAATGACAGACAAGGTATTGCCCGAAAAGGTAACTATGGAATGGCAGACAAGGCGTTGCCTGAAAAGGTAGCTATGGGATGGCGGACAAGGCGTTGCCCGAAAAGGTAGCAATGGAATGACAGACAATGCGTTGCCCGAAAAGGTAGCTATGGAATGGCAGACAAGGCGTTGCCCAAAAAGGTAGCTATGGAATGACAGAAAAGGCGTTGCTCGAAAAGGTAGCTTTGGAATGGCAGATAAGGCGTTCTCCGAAAAAGTAGCTATGGAATATACGCATGTACATAATTTGAACGCTATTAAATTACCGTCAGAACGAACGTGGTCATCAAATGGCAAGTTTGCATATACCACGAATCACAGATAATATCATATTTAAACATTATAGACATAATGCACCTTCTTTAGAAACATACATATGTAAGTAGATAACACATAGAACAGTGCGTCTGTTTATGTAGCAATAACCTGAAATTTCTGTCTGTAACGCAGGGCGTAAGTCGGGTTAAAAGTAGCATGTGACTACAAGCCCGATGTAAGTGTACCTACCTGTTTATGTACCCATGTATCTGCGGGTCCGATGATGCAGTCCTCTAGTTTAGGGCGTGTCCCAATGATATCCTCCTTGAGCACCACACATTGTAATGATGTCCGTAAACGCCGACCTTTTGTCATTGAAAATCCCTGGAATACGGAATTATAAAACATTGTACATATGTTCAGCCAGCTATAGGTTTGGTTTCTAATTGTATTTCATTTCATTTCATTATACATGTACAGTGAAACTTCTCTAAGCCAGGGCGTCCGTCTTCGAGAGGTTTCACTGTAAGTCAAACATTTGATCATGCTGAGCCATAGTTGTGTGCTATGCGATGACGAACAAACAGTATCACCTGAGATAAAAGACCAAGAAACTCATCGAAAATAAGATCACAGGTGTGTTCTTGGTGTCCGGTTTAAAGAGGTTCCATTGTAACTATTTGTTCACGCAGACCCTATCCAGGGGTATAGCCTGTATAGTCTAGTTATTTATCCCGTCAACACAGTGCGTACGGGGCGCCATGCAGGACAGGTTAATTATGTGTACAAAATTGAGTTTTGTAACACTAAAAATCACAAAATTCAATTCTGTGTCACAAAATTCAATTCTGTCAATTCTGTGTCACAAAATTCAATTCTGTGTCACAAAATTCAATTCTGCATACGTTTCGTATACAAAATTCATTTTTGTTATAAAGGATTCAATTTTGTAAGACAGAATTGAGTTTTGTGAAGAAAATTCAGTTTTGTGGGACAGAATTCATTTTTGTCCACAACAATTAGTTTGCGTTGGATAGTCTATGTCATCTCTACGTTGATTGGTTGAGATCGGTCTTAGTCCATTTTACTAGATGGTGGAGTACACTTGCAGCTTTAAATATTTCAATGCGAAAATATAACCCAATATATCAATATTATACTTCTTTATGGACAGTTATTTTGGTTATATTATGATTACAAATGAGTGGTCACACCATATAAGCATATATACTTTGAAGGAGAAATAAGAAAATATTCAGAATTTTCCCTCAATTATGTAAACAGGGTCAAACATAAAGTAGCCGGACATAGCTAGACCTGAGAGCATGCCCATATATAGAGAATACCAGGCTAGTGTATTTTGATATCAAGTTTATCAGGCAAGGCTAGGAAACGCGTAGGAATTCCGAGGCTTGCCGAGGAATTCCTACCGTTTCCGAGCCGAGCCTGATAAACTTGATATTAAAAATACACTAGCCTGGTATTCTATTTATCAGGTAACGTTTTATGCTCGAAAATGACATTAGATGACGTCGTATTCTAACAGAGATCTAACCTTGTGAAACAAATGGTATTGGATCTGTGTCTACTAGTTGCGAAGTTACGTATTCGCAACTATGTGGTACTACTGCATTATTTACAGTATACACCATCTTAGTATCCATGGTATCTACACAAATACTACAAATGGTTTCCTCAAATGGCCCAATACACACATTCTGTTTATAAACACAGACAGCAGTCAGAACACAGGCCACAGCGCGTGTATTATTGATTTAACTGGGCAGATGTACCTTGCGATACACACTAAATGACGTCAGTACTCGCGGGAGATATACATGTACATGAATTATAGTGTACAATTATAACGCAAATGAGTTTAAATACGAATGGGTTTGTCAACGTTTGACTGTTTGGAGATAGTTGAAGCAAAATGGCAGAATGAGAAATGAATCATCGACATTGAATGTGTAGATCGGCGACCGTGACCCATTTCTCCAGTGCAGTTTCTGACCAATGGTAGTCCTTCTTACATGCGTGTGCAGAATTGACAGAATTGAATTTTGTGACACAGAATTGAATTTTGTGGCACAAAAGTGAATTTTTTGACATAGAATTGAATTCTGTGGCACAGAATTCAATTTTGTGACACAGAATTGAATTTTGTGGCACAAAAGTGAATTTTGTGACACAGAATTGAATTCTGTGGCACAGAATTGAATTTTGTGACACAGAATTGAATTCTGTGGCACAAAAGTGAATTTTGTGACACAGAATTGAATTTTGTGGCACAAAAATGAATTTTGTTGACAAAATAAATTGAGCCATGTCCCACTTGGTACTGGGCGCCAAGTGGGACATGGCTCAATTTTGTCAACAAAATTCATTTTTGTGCCACAAAATTCAATTCTGTGTCACAAAATTCATTTTTGTGCCACAAAATTCAATTCTGTGTCACAAAATTCACTTTTGTGCCACATAATTCAATTCTGTGTCACAAAATTCAATTCTGTGCCACAGAATTCAATTCTGTTTCACAAAATTCAATTCTGTGTCACAAAATTCACTTTTGTGCCACAAAATTCAATTCTGTGTCACAAAATTCAATTCTGTCAATTATGCACACGCATGGAAGAAGAACTACCATTGGTCAGAAACTGCACTGGAGAAATGGGTCACGGTCGCCGATCTACACATTCAATGTCGATGATTCATTTCTCATTCTGCCGATGATTCATTTCTCATTATGCCATTTTGCTTCAACTATCTCCAAACAGTCAAACGTTGACAAACCCATTCGTATTTAAACTCATTTGCGTTATAATTGTACACATAATTCATGTACATGTAGATCTCCCGCGAGTACTGACGTCATGTATTGTGTGTATCGCAAGGTACATCTGCCCCAGTTAAATCAATAATACACGCGCTGTGGCCTGTGTTCTGACTGCTGTCTGTGTTTATAACAGAATGTGTATATTGGGCCATTTGAGGAAACCATTTGTAGTATTTGTGTAGATACCATGGATACTAAGATGGTGTATACTGTAAATAATGCATGTAGACACATAGTTGCTTGAACACGTAACTTCGCAACTAGTAGACACAGATCCAATACCATTTGTTTCACAAGGTTAGATCTACTGTTAGAATACGACGTCATCTAATATCATTTTCGAGCATAAAACGTTACCTGATAAATAGAATACCAGGCTAGTGTATTTTAATATCAAGTTTATCAGGCTCGGCTCGGAAACGGTAGGAATTCCTCGGCAAGCCTCGGAATTCCTACGCGTTTCCTAGCCTTGCCTGATAAACTTTATATCAAAATACACTAGCCTGGTATTCTCTATATATGGGCATGCTCTCAGGTCTAGCTATGTCCCGGCTACTTTATGTTTGACCCTGTTTACATAATTGAGGGAAAATTCTGAATATTTTTCTTATTTCTCCTTCAAAGTATATATGCTTATATGGTGTGACCACTCATTTGTAATCATAATATAACCAAAATAACTGTCCATAAAGAAGTATAATATTGATATATTGGGTTATATTTTCGCATTGAAATATTTAAACCTGCAAGTGTACTCCACCATCTAGTAAAATGGACTAAAACCGATCTCAACCAATCAACGTAGAGATGACATAGACTATCCTACGCAAACAAATTTTTGTGGACAAAAATGAATTCTGTCCCACAAAACTGAATTTTCTTCACAAAATTCAATTCTGTCTTACAAAATTGAATCCTTTATAACAAAAATGAATTTTGTATACGAAACGTATGCAGAATTGAATTTTGTGACACAGAATTGAATTTTGTGACACAGAATTGACAGAATTGAATTTTGTGACACAGAATTGAATTTTGTGACACAGAATTGAATTTTGTGATTTTTAGTGTTACAAAACTCAATTTTGTACACATAATTAACCTGTCCTGCATGGCGCCCCGTACTTGGCGCCCCGTAGTGCGTATGTGCCGTGAAAGACGGTGCCGTGAAACATTTTTGATATCCTGTCAATACGACCTCATCACTACGTATGAATATGTGCGGTGGCTGGGGCTATTTTTTCTCAATTTTAAAGCCATTTATAGATGTTGACGGGATAAATAGAATAGTAGGTTAGTGCCGTGAATGGGAAAAATATCTGGCGCGGCACGGAAACGGGATGTGCTCGGCAGACCCTCGCCCATCCCGTTTCCTAAGCCTTTCCAGATATGTTTTCCCATTCACGGCACTAACCTACTATTCTATATATATCTGCTTTATTGTGATCACATGGCGTGTCTCATATGAACATTTCACATGCGTTTATACAATTTACAATATTTTCCGTTAATGGCGTCAAAAGTTGATACAATTTCAGAGTACATGCGACATTTTGCCAACTTTAGACTTTATTTATGAAACATATTGTAAATTTTGTAAACGTATCTAATAAAATTACGCAGATGTCCGAAGGTACAAAACCACATGACGTGTCTCATATTAGTTGCAAAAATATGAACATGCTCCTCTATGACGTCGTTGTACCTGCGTGGCTAGCTGATAGTGGCACCCCTCGGCAAACAGTGGCTCGGGGGCCTGGAACAGGTACTGATGGTTGTCCAGGCATGTGTTCGTGTTCAAGTTCCGCGCCTGTAATATGTAGACATAGTTTAATACTTTAGTTTAATACTATTGTATTGCAAATGTTAACTCTTTGATCCCGAAAGCCCGCTATGGAGGTTTATGCAAGCAGTGCATATCCAGATGAGCCGGCTTGTATCGAGCCGTCTCATCAGCATCTGCACTTTTGGGTTACACGTTATGTTAACCTTAGTTACAGCCGTCCCCAATAATGTTTATCAATTGTAATAAGTCGTGTCCTGTCAGAAACTACTCACAGCATCAACAATTATCGGTTAGACAGTTCATGGTTAGCGTCATGTGTATAGGAATAGGTAGGCTTGCCGCTACTGCAGAAATAAAACCAATATATATGCTATCTTGAAGTCTGCTTTCGCAGGCACAAGTTCGTGCTCATGGTACACGCCTGAAATAGGTAGTGTATTGCATTGTGCTTGGGAAGGCACGGTTTGTATTCAAGTTACGCGCCTGAAGCAGATAGGCATGTCATCAGTGAAGAAATAAAACCAATATGTGTGCTATCTTGCAGTATGCTTTTTTAGCCAAGACAATGACATTCCAGTATCCGATCCGTCATTAAATAGTGTTTTCCCCAGGGTTATTAAACAGGGACAGGGTAAGGCCAACAAAGGCACATTGAGCACGTATGAAGGGCCACATTCAGCACGTGTAAGACATTTTTAATATTACTTGAACATTACACTGTCATAAAGAAGTTGAATGCCAGTAAGCCAGTAAACAAGCAACAAAGTATACAACAAGAGCTGTAGGAGGACAGCATAGCTCGACTACGAGGATTGTCGATGTTCACATAGCTTGATAAACAGCCGCGGCCTGCATAAAAACCTTAATCAAGGTTGACTAAAAACCTTAACCAAGGGAAATTAAGTAAGTAATTCAAGGTTAAATGTAGGTCAATGTCAGATATAGCTCAGGGGTTATTGATGTACATCACTAGGAGATGAAGTTTTCCAAGTATGGTTGCTGTAGGCCCAGGAGTATTTCATATACAAGCTTGACTAAAATCCTTAACCAAGGGGAAATAACTAAGTAATTCAATGTTAAATATAGGCCAATGTCAGATATAGGTCAGGGGTTATTGATGCACATCACTAGGAGATGAAGTTGTCCAAGTATGGTTGCTGTGGGCCCAGGAGTATTACATAAACAAGCTTGACTATAAACCTTAACCAAGGGGAAATAACTAAGTAATCCAAGGGTAAAAGTAGGTCAAGGTCAAATATAGGTCAGTGAGTATTGATGTACATCACTAGGAGATGATGTTGTCCAAGTATGGTTGCTGTAGGCCCAGGAGTATTCCATAAACAAGCTTGACTATAAACCTTAACCAAGTTTGAGTACAAACCTTAACCAAGGGGAAATAACTAAGTAATTCAAGGTTAAATGTAGGTCAAGGTAAAATATAGGTCAGGGCTTATTGATGTACATCCCTATGAGAAAAAGTTATCCAAGTATGGTGTCTGTATGCACAATAGTATTCCATCTACAAGCTTGACTAAAAACCTTAACCAAGGTTGACTAAAAACCTTAACCAAGGGGAATTAACTAAGTAAGTCAAGAGGAAATGTAGGTCAATGTCAAATATAGATCAGGGGTTATTGATGTACATCCCTATGAGAAAATGTTGTCCAAGTATGGTGTATGTATGCATAATAGTATTCCATGTACAAGCTTGACTAAAAACCTTAACCAAGGTTGACTAAAACCTTAATCAAGGGGAATTAACTAAGTAATTCAAGGTTAAATATAGGTCAATGTCAAATATAGACCAGGGGTTGTTGATTTACATCACTAGGAGATGAAGTTGTCCAAGTATGGTTGGTGTAGGGCCAGGAGTATTCCATCTACAAGCTTGAATAAAAACCTTAACCAAGGGAAATTAACTAAGTAATTCAAGAGTAAATGTAGGTCAAGGTCAAATATAGATCAAGGGTTATTGATGTACATCCCTATGAGAAAAGGTTGTCCAAGTATGGTGTCTGTATGCACAATAGTATTCCATGTACAAGTTTCACGAAAAACCTTAACCAAGGTGGACTAAAAAACCTTAACCAATGTGAATTAACTGAGTAATTCAAGATTAAATGTAGGTCAAGGTCAAATATAGGTCAGGGGTTGTTGACGTACATCACTAGGAAATGAAGTTGTCCAAGTATGGTGGGTGTAGGGTCAGGAGTATTGCATATACAAGCTTGACTAAAATTCTTAACCAAGGCGTGACGGTGACGTCGACGCCGACGCCGACGCCGACGCCGACGCCGACGCCGACGCCGACGCCGACGCCGACGCCGACGCCGACGCCGACGCCGACGCCGGGGTGACTACATAAGCTCTCACTATTCTTCGAATAGTCGAGCTAAAAACGATGATGGCGCGGCGACATACTAAAACAGTGATGAATGGAAGGAATGATGAAGGATGGTGCTGAGCAGGGGACGATACTGCGGAATGAGGAAGGAAAACAGAGGAGAGTGTGAGGTAGAATGAGGAATGGAAAATACAGGAGAGTATGAGGTAGATTGAGGAATTAAAATAGAGGATGGTGTGACGTAGGCTGCGGAAGGAAAATAGAGAATGGTGTGAGGTAGGATGATGAAGAACAATACAGGATGGTGTGAGGTAGGATGAGGAAGGAAAATAGAGGACGGTGTGAGGTAGAATGAGGAAGGAAAATAGAGGAGAGTGTGAGGTAGAATGGGGAAGGAAAATAGAGGATGGTGTGAGGTATGATGATTTAGGACAATAGCGAATGGTTTGAGGTAAGATGAGGAAGGAAAATAGAGGATGGTGTGAGGTAGGATGAGGAAGGACAATAGAGGACGGTGTGAGGTAAAATGAGGAAGGACAATAGAGGATGGTTTGACGTAGGCTGAGGAAGGAAAATAGAGGATGGTGTGTGGTATGATAATTTATGAAAATTGTAAATGGTTTGAGGTAGGATGAGGAATGAAAATAGAGGATGGTGTGACGTAGGATGAGGAAGGACAATAGAGGATGGTGTGAGGTAGAATGAGGAAGGACAATAGAGAGTGTGAGGTAGGATGAGAAAGGACAATGCAGGAGAGTGTGAGGTAGGATGAGGAAGGACAATGCAGGAGAGTGTGAGGTAGGATGAGGAAGGACAATGCAGGAGAGTGTGAGGTAGGATGAGGAACGAAAATAGAGGAGAAAAGGCGGATGGTATGAGGTATGAAAGGACAATAGAATGTGTGAGGTAGGATGGGAAGGAAAGACTGAGGAGGACAATAGATATGTGAGGTAGGATAGGAAGTCAAGGAGACAATAGGAGAGTGGGTAGGTGATGATGAAGGACAATATAGGAGATTGTGCGGTAGGATGGTGAAGGAAAATAGAGGATGGTGTGAGGTAGCATGAGGAAATAAAATAGAGGATGGTGTGAGGTAGGATGAGAAAGAAAAATAGAGGATGGTGTGAGGTAGGCTGAGGAAGGAAAATAGAGGATGGTGTGATGTAGGACAGGAAAGGACAATAGAGGATAGTGTGAGGTATGATGAGAAAGGACAATAGAGGATGGTGTGAGGTAGGATGAGAAAGAACAATAGAGGATGGTGTGACCTAGGATGAGGAAGGACAATAGAGGATGGTGTGAGGTAGGATAGGAAAGAACAATAGAGGATGGTGTGAAGTAGGATGAGAAATGACAATAGAGGATGGTGTGAAGTAGGATGAGAAATGACAATAGAGGATGGTGTGAGGTATGATTAGGAAGGACAATAGAGGAGAATGTGAGGTAGGATTAGGAAGGGCAATAGAGGAGAGTTTGGGGTAGGATGAGAAAGGACAATAGAGGATGGTGTGAGGTATGATTAGGAAGGACAAAAGAGGAGAATGTGAGGTAGGATTAGGAAGGGTAATAGAGGATAGTTTGAAGTAGGATGAGAAAGGACAATAGAGGATGGTGTGAGACATAATAAGGAAGGACGAGACGGCATGATTGCTGAGGGATGTATGAGCATAAACAGATAGAGGGAGGGCGCGTAATGAGGAATAACGGTGTATCAAATAGAAGCAGCTAGACAGGATGAAATTGGACGAAAGAGACATAAGGACAAAATAAGATAAGACATACTGAGAGACGACGAAGGGGTACGAGCAAATAATGAGGAAAGATGGGGAAAATTAAGAAGTGATAAAATGGATTGAAGACTGTATATGAATGATGACTGAGAAGATAACTAGAGCAAAGTTTACCCCCGGCCGCAGCCTTGTCCGACCAGCAAATATTGTCTAAGACACTTGGCCGTGACATTGGGCATGGAAGCTGCATGGGTGGGCTATAGAATGAAAACACATGCGGTGGTGTAGTTGATATTGTCAACATATGTTCAGAAACGTTGGCATCATGGCAAGATTAACGCCTGTGGCGGCGGTGTACATGTTCGCCAATACGTACGGATCCCCAGGCGGTGACATTTTTGTTGTAGACGATCAGTTCTGGCCATACGTTCTCGAGGAGCCATGAGAATGGCTTGCACTGCAGTTTCTTCTTCAACTCGAGTCGCGGCGTCAGATCGCCCACGTCCATACCCTGTATTAAAGCACAGGTGTTTGAACAGATGGTCAGTATGTTGATATCATATGGGTATTTTTTCAATTATCTACACATTCACCGTTCCGAACGTTTGGACACCTTTTGTACTGTCAAAATACCCACAAACAAACAACGGAATGAAAGCTTTTTCAATAGTTGGTACCCAAACCGCCAGATATACCGAAATAACCCATAAAACATCGAAATACGAACCGTTCTTCAAGAACTTGTGTCATAAAGCACAGGCAATGAGGATCGTAACTAGTTAATTCTGGAACGTACCTTCGTATTTGGAAAGTAACTGTAGCGCGAACGTACCTTCATATTTGGGAAGTAACTGTAGAGCTGTATTACTGAAAGGGTTAGTTCCGGAACGCACCTTAATATTTGGAAAGTAGCTATAGCACATTAGTACTGAAAGTGTTAATTCTGGAACGTACCTTCATAGTTGGGAAGTAGCTGTATCACTGTAGTACTGAAAGGGTTAATTCCGGAACATACCTTCATATTTGGAAAGTAGCTGTAGCACAGTAGTACTGAAAGGGTTAATTCCAGATCGTACCTTCATATTTGTGAAGTAACTGTAGCACAGTAGTACTGAAAGTGTTAATTCCGGAATGTACCTTCATATTTGGGAAGTAACTGTAGATGAACTCCCTGTGTTCCGGCTCCATCCAGATCTCGATTGCGCGTTTGTAGTTAAACTGTTCTATATTTGCCCGGCCCCCGGGGAACGTGTACGGCTGACCGCGAGCGATATGGCCAATGTGGGAACAGGGCGTGTGGACAAGGCGACCGCCGCATAACCAGATCTGAAGGGGATACACATAATTGGCAATTAATCAACAGGGGGCTGTTTCACAAAACTTCGTACAACTAAAATGTTTGTAAGTGCAGATTTAGAATAATCTGTAAATTTCAATTGATGGATTTACTGCATAGGCTGCATATGCTCAATAAATGTAAATCCAATAAGTGTTTGCAAGAAAACATTGTTAATGTGACATTTACAGACTATCATAATGTTGCACTTATGAACATTTTAGGCGTACGGAGTTTAGTGAAACGGGCCGCTGATATATAAGACAATGCAATACAATGTATTTATTCATGTAACATATTTATTAAGTTACATGCTTTTGCTCGCGAGACATGAAACAGTTGCTACAGTGAAATCAATCAATCAACAAATCAATCAACAAATCTGCCAACGAACATGTGGCTATTAAACACATTAAATATAAAACATATTTAAATGTAAGTACTTTTTTTATAAAAAGAAAACAAAATTAAACCTCTCCATTACTTTTTATTTGCTGAAATTCCATCAAATATTGATTTTCTTCCGAAAAACAATTTTCCTATTAACGTCGCCGTAAACTGATTCACAGACCATATAATTACCGCTCCAAATCGATGAGTATTCCCTTTCTAATGCACCTAGTGTGCTCCCTACTTTCTGCTACGTCGTATCACGAACAGTGCTATTTTTATATGTTATCTCCCTTGAGATAGAATATTATGTCACGCAAATTTCTATGGGGGCAGCCATATTGTCGTGCTACGACTAAATAGCGAGTACGACCAAGAAAATAGTGCCCCGTTCCAACTTATCCTATGACGTTTTGGTCTGTCTTGCTTTGTATCTACTATTCTCAATAATTTTCACAGTTTTAGGCTGAGTTTATCAGTTAAATTCTGGAAAATATGATTCAAGACATTTCATGCGTATTGTGATGAGGCAGTAAAAACAGTGAAATACTGGGAGTTCAATTTGTAAACAATCTTTATTCAGAACCGGAAAACATGGTAAAGAATCAGAACGAGGCTAGATACTACTAAGTTCACAGACCACATGTAAGTCCGTGATTAAATTCCGGACCTATTATTTAACCATAAATCGGACTCATTACATCTTCCCCCGCTGCAATCAATTCCCTCAGTCCATATAATAGTCATCAAATGTTTTCGGTACCTGACGACCGCTAACTGGGCGACCGTGGTGATAGTGTTCATTGTCTATATGTTCGCCTCTGTTCTCTAGCGACATTTCGCCCCGCCCATCGTCATCTCCTGGTGGCGGCCTTTGGGCACGCCCATCGACATCTCCTGGTGGCGGCCTTTGAACACGGTCATTGCCGTCCACTCGTGGCGGCCTGTCGGCACGCCCTTCATCAGTTACGCGTGGCGGCCTGTGGGCACGCCCATCGTCATCTTCCAGTGGCGGTCTGTGTTTTTCAAATGGTTGGAGTGTACAACTTTTCGCAGGCGTCGCATACGACCTCGTTCGTCGCCTACGTATTGAATTCTGTAATCAACATCGGATACTACACGAACTATCTTCCATGGTCCCGTCCATCTTTTGAAGAACTTCTTATGCACACCACGCGGTACAGCAATATTGTATAACATGACGATATCATTCACTTTATAGCGCTGTATGGAAGCATTCACGTCATAATAATCCTTCTGGTGCTTTTGTGCCATTTGCAGATGGTCCCTTGCCATTTGTTCAGTACGCTTAATTTGGTCTCTCTGTTCAGCTACATACTCCGGTAGCAATTGCTCGATCATGCCCGGGGGGGGTCTCCGACCATCGCATCAATTGGTAGACGCATCTCTCGACCAAACATGAGGCAATATGGCGTGAAACAAGTTGATGAGTGCACTGCTGAACGATAGTGCATTAACGCCTTTGGTAGTAATTGATCCCAACTGTTTGGGTGATTTTCAACAATGGCTGTCAACATTTGGACCAGACTTTTATTCATGCGTTCTGTCTCCCCATTTCCCCACGGTGTAAATGGTGATGTTCTAGTTTTGGCAGCATGAACCATCTCGCAAAGAGACCGAAATACAGAACTTTCAAAGTTGGATCCCTGATCTGAGTGTATGCAGGCTGGTACTCCGAAGGTACAAATGAGTTGGTCCATAAGAACAGTAGCCACCTTCTCTGCATATACATATGGTCATGTTCTGTTTTAGGTAGTGGACCCACGATGTCAATGCCGATTCTTTCAAGAGGATAACCAGCTTTCATGTTAATTAACGGTGCTTTGTGTTTTTTGTGGGACTTTTTGCTTTCTGGCACACCTCACGCCGTTGGATACACAACTCGGTTTCGTTTCGTAAATTAAACCAGTGAAATCGTTGTCTTAATTTTTCGACTGTTTTCATATGGCCAAAGTGTCCAGCACAACTATGCATACTAAACAGAACTGGTAGTACAAGTTTACGAGGCAACCACAACTCAAGTATCGTGTTTGGCTCGTCATACCAGATTATGTAGAGCATACCGTTATCCAGTGTTAATCTGGGATATTGTGACAAACAGGACCACAGTTCTCGACTAGCACCCCTGCATTTTCTCCCTTGAGGGTTGTTCGTTCTGTTCAAGCCAGTGTATTACAATGGCTAACGTACTATCCTCCCTTTGTACTTGTTGAATTTGCTCTTTTGACCATCCATCTGGTGGAACCAGATTCAAATTGTGTCTAAATTGAATTTCGCTGCTTTGCCTTGGTGTATTTTGTACGATTGGATGGCATGATATGCTCGATTTGTCACCAGACGACCTGAAATTGATCAGATCTGTGTATGATTTGAGGTCAGTTTCTTCATTGTCATGTGCCTCTATATTGTCCAACTGTATACTCTTCCACGGAATTCGAGACAACACATCCGCGTTTGTATGATCCTTCCCAGGGCGGTGTTGTAGTTCAAAGGGTATGAAGTCCATGATACGCTCCAACCAGCGTGATGCTGGGCCGCGGATATTTGTTGTTGTTTGAAGCCAAGAGAGAGCCCGATTGTCAGTCCGCACCAGAACAGAAATACTTGCCCGTATATGTAAGGTTCGAAATGATCCAATGCCCACGATCGGGCTAACATTTATTTCTGATAGACAGTATATGTGGTGCGCTGAGCTCCCTGTAGCGCCTTTGCAGCAAATGCAATTGGCTTGTTAATCCCATCCTGGACCTGCGACAGTGTTGCGCCAATAGCCTCCTCACTCGCATCAGCGTCAACAATGAATTTTGAACTGTAGTTGGGAAACGCCAGAACGGGTGCCCAACATAATGCTTCTTTAAGCTGGCGAAACGCGTCCGCTGCCTTTTGTGAACATAGAAACATTACACCCTTTTTCTCCAATTGCCTTAATGGTGCTGTAATATTGGCATAGTTCTGTATGAACTTCTGATGATAACCAACATGTCCAAGAAATTATCTAAATTCAGATATATTAGTTGGTGCTGGAAACTCGTTTATCAAATTTACCTTCTATGAATATACACGTACACCGTATTTTGAGACTATGTGTCCCAGCAATGTCATATCAACAGGCAGCAGTTCGCACTTTTCAAATTTGATTTTAAGACCCGCCTTTTGGAGCCTAGACAATACATCGTCTAACTTGCGCCTGTGGTATTGTAGAGACTGTGCAAAAATCACCACGTCATCCAGGTACACGACACAGTCAATCCATGATAATCATTTCAGAATGAGGTCCATTGCCCGTTGAAAAATGGCCGGTGCATTGGTTAATCCAAATGGCATTTTTCTGAATTGATAGTGCCCGTCCGGTGTGGAAACTGCAGTTTTCTCCCGATCTCCTTCTTCTACCAGAAACTGCCAGTATCCCCGAACCAGATCAAAGTGGCTGAAGTATAGTGCTCCAGTTAATATTAATATGTCATCTGGTCGTGGCAACGGGTAACTATCCTTTTTGGTGACCAAAGTAAGCGCTCTGTAGTCAATGCAAAACCTCCGACCACCATCTTTTTTGTGCACTAACACTACATTAGCTGACCATGGATAATTTGAGGCCTCTATCACGTCGTGATCCAACATGGCTTGCACCTCTTCCCTGATTTCACTCCTTTTAACAGGTGACATCCTTCGGAGTGAGGTATTAGATGGGTATGCTTGACCGGTGTTAATAGCATGTTTTACCGACATTGCTGTGCTAATGTCATGAGAGCCTCTTGATATCGCAGCAGAATGGCGCGTCAGGATATCGTAATGCAGTGACCTTTCCTCCTCGGATATGTCCGAGTTCTGAATGGGAAATAACTCTCTCATTTCTGATTGTAGATTAGAAGAACTATTTATTCGCTCTAGCCGATGGATTGATGAGGTATTCTCCTGAATAGTAGTGTTGGCCTGAATGAAATAACAACATTTTGGTAGTTGACCATCAGACATGTGGTAAAAATCCAATAGCGGATGCAATTGGCCAATTGTACTTCCTTTCCAAATACGTACTGCTGTTTCAGATGTGTTAAATATTCTTACTGGGATTTCCCCTTGTTTAACCACCGCTGCCACCTTAATGACTCCCACGCGATATTTGTTTTCAAACAACATTGCTGGCTCTAAAACACACGACATGTCTTCCTTTGATTTCCCTCCAGCAACATGACAGTTCACGTTCATCATTGTACGTGCTGGTACATCGATCTTAATAGCTATACTCACGCGGCACGTCTCCAGCGACTGCTGATACAATAACTCTGATGTGCTATTTGCAAAAGATAATGTGTTACTTGAAAAGTCTATAACTGCACCCTCATTGCGCATAAAGTCCTCTCCCAAAATCATTGACTGGGAAACATTCTCACATACATATACTGGCCAATCCTCACAACATTACCAATATTCCCATTTAAAATTGAAATTAACGGGACTTTTCGACATGTATACATGTATTCAACTCTAACGTTTATTTTAACAAGTGTATTGCTTTTCGATGTGTAGTTGCAACATTTTATTGCTTTTATTAATTTAAAGAAATGTCAACATTTCTGCAGTGGGTTCGTGTGAAAGGAAATGTAAACAAGAGTCAACAGGATTCCCCGGTATTTACGCATAATTCAGGTGATTACCAATCTGCAAAACCATATTATTGACTATAATCAGGTATTCGTAATGTTATAGGCTGGTACTGACATATTGAGTTTGCATTCGAACATTTTCGTAAATGCTTCGGTATTTTGCCTTTTGGGTGGGTGGGGTAATATGTTTGGGAATTTGTTGAAGGGCCACCCTGAAGTCATGTGTGTCAGTCATTGGTCGATTCTCTTTTCCGCTTTGGGTATTACAGGTCAATATGGCAGAATGACTAACCGAACATGTACCGAAAATGATTTGGGAAATATGTGGATACCCCGCCGCTGGCTATTGTTTACAAAAGCGCGTAGAGTTACATAAATATGTGAAGTTGTAACACATAGACTGGTACAACGGAGATTTTATATTCTGTGAGTTTTCATATTTTATAGGCTGTAATTACAATTGACCAATCAGATGCGTGCTGTATATGTTCGGTGCATTTTAATTAACATTTAACATCTAAACTAGATATTTTTAAATAATTTTTGAATTTGAGGATCGATTTTCAAAATATAACATGTTTTTTTAGTTACATCATTTCCAAGCTAACTATCTAGGTTTCGAAGTCATTTCCAAACTGTTTCCTCTTCCGACTCTGCCCGTCACCGTACACCTTATTTTTGCCCCATGTTAAATTCCCATAGAAAACATGTTGGGGTGTGTGACCTTTTTTGTTATTGATAAAAACGTACTTACATTTAATTAATTCTTTTTTTAAATTTAATGTGCTTAATAGCCAAAGGTTCGTTGGAAAAATACGTGGAATAGACAGTATGTCTCACCCTCCATGCGAGTTCCAGATTTTCTCCACCCCAGACCTTCATTCCTTCGTCATAGGTGCCGATCTCCTCAAAGTACTTGCTGTCGATCGCATACGCTGCACCAACCATCACTGTTCCTCTGCAAAACACGACGATGCCAATATACAATGCATTGAGGGACGCTAGTTTCACAGAAGGCCATACATTCGCACACCTGGGCCCGTTTCACTAAACTTCGTACGATAAAAGGGTTCTTAATGATTCAATGTTCCATCTAGTTGCGAACGGTAATTCTTCCAATCTACTCCCGTACCGTCAGACGGTACGGGAGTAGATTGCAAGAGTTACCGTTCGCAACTATGACCTTGGAATCAGTGGGGGGGTGTTGGACGGTCGTAGAATTGTCCAGCATGATAGTACAACCGGCGGGCGGGCGGGCGCGCGGGCGGGACGGGACGGGACGGGACGGGACGGGACGGGACGGGACGGGACGGGACGGGACGGGACGGGACGGGACGGGACGGGACGGGACGGGACGGGACGGGACGGGACGGGACGGGACGGGACGGGACGGGACGGGACGGGACGGGACGGGACGGGACGGGACGGGACGGACGGACGGGGGACGGGACGGGACGGGACGGGACGGGACGGGACGGGACGGGACGGGACGGACGGACGGACGGACGGACGGACGGACGGACGGACGGACGGACGGACGGACGGACGGACGGACGGACGGACGGCGGACGTCCTTACGTGACATCCCTTAGGTGGTTTTTACTATATAAAAGATCAAAGGAATGACCACCTAAGGAACAATAGGCTTAAGTGGTCAACGGAATAAATCTATTGTATTCTTTTGTCTTAGGCCACGCCTCTAACCACCTAAGACCCTGTATGTGTGCCCGGACGGACGGACGGACGGACGGACGGACGGACCGTTCTCGCGAATGGATACTTATGTGACCATTTGTTCTTTAAAAAGGTGTCACATAAACGGAATAAGTGTCACATAAATAAATTATTCGTTAGTTTTTTCTATTAGTTATGTTACTAACCCTAACCTTTAACAAGTCCATCCCTATGTGACATAGTCACGTAACTGCCAATTCGTGTGCCCGGACGGACGGACGGACGGACGGACGGACGGACGGACGGACGGACGTTCTCGCGAATGGATACTTATGTGACCATTTGTTCTTTAAAAAGGTGTCACATAAACGGAATAAGTGTCACATAAATAAATTATTCGTTAGTTTTTTCTATTAGTTATGTTACTAAACCCTAACCTTTAACAAGTCCATCCCTATGTGACATAGTCACGTAACTGCCAATTCGTGTGCCCGGACGGACGGACGGACGGACGGACGGACGGACGGACGGACGTTCTCGCGAATGGATACTTATGTGACCATTTGTTCTTTAAAAAGGTGTCACATAAACGGATAAGTGTCACATAAATAAATTATTCGTTAGTTTTTTCTATTAGTTATGTTACTAACCCTAACCTTTAACAAGTCCATCCCTATGTGACATAGTCACGTAACTGCCAATTCGTGTGCCCGGACGGACGGACGGACGGACGGACGGACGGACGGACGGACGGACGGACGGACGGACGGACGGACGGACGGACGGACGGACGGACGTTCTCGCGAATGGATACTTATGTGACCATTTGTTCTTTAAAAAGGTGTCACATAAACGGAATAAGTGTCACATAAATAAATTATTCGTTAGTTTTTTCTATTAGTTATGTTACTAACCCTAACCTTTAACAAGTCCATCCCTATGTGACATAGTCACGTAACTGCCAATTCGTGTGCCCGGACGGACGGACGGACGGACGGACGGACGGACGGACGGACGGACGGACGGACGGACGGACGGACGGACGGACGGACGGACGGACGGACGGACGGACGGACGGACGGACGGACGGACGGACGGACGGACGGACGGGACGTTCTCGCGAATGGATACTTATGTGACCATTTGTTCTTTAAAAAAGTGTCACATAAACGGAATAAGTGTCACATAAATAAATTATTCGTTAGTTTTTTCTATTAGTTATGTTACTAACCCTAACCTTTAACAAGTCCATCCCTATGTGACATAGTCACGTAACTGCCAATTCGTGTGCCCGGACGGACGGACGGACGGACGGACGGACGGACGGACGGACGGACGGACGGACGGACGGACGGACGTTCTCGCGAATGGATACTTATGTGACCATTTGTTCTTTAAAAAGGTGTCACATAAACGGAATAAGTGTCACATAAATAAATTATTCGTTAGTTTTTTCTATTAGTTATGTTACTAACCCTAACCTTTAACAAGTCCATCCCTATGTGACATAGTCACGTAACTGCCAATTCGTGTGCCCGGACGGACGGACGGACGGACGGACGGACGGACGGACGTTCTCGCGAATGGATACTTATGTGACCATTTGTTCTTTAAAAAGGTGTCACATAAACGGAATAAGTGTCACATAAATAAATTATTCGTTAGTTTTTTCTATTAGTTATGTTACTAACCCTAACCTTTAACAAGTCCATCCCTATGTGACATAGTCACGTAACTGCCAATTCGTGTGCCCGGACGGACGGACGGACGGACGGACGGACGGACGGACGGACGGACGGACGGACGGACGGACGGACGGACGGACGGACGGACGGACGGACGGACGGACGGACGGACGGACGGACTTTCTCGCGAATGGATACTTATGTGACCATTTGTTCTTTAAAAAGGTGTCACATAAACGGAATAAGTGTCACATAAATAAATTATTCGTTAGTTTTTTCTATTAGTTTATGTTACTAACCCTAACCTTTAACAAGTCCATCCCTATGTGACATAGTCACGTAACTGCCAATTCGTGTGCCCGGACGGACGGACGGACGGACGGACGGACGTTCTCGCGAATGGATACATATGTGACCATTTGTTCTTTAATTTAAAAAGGTGTCACATAAACGGAATAAGTGTCACATAAATAAATTATTCGTTAGTTTTTTCTATTAGTTATGTTACTAACCCTAACCTTTAACAAGTCCATCCCTATGTGACATAGTCACGTAACTGCCAATTCGTGTGCCCGGACGGACGGACGGACGGACGGACGGACGGACGGACGGACGGACGGACGGACGGACGGACGGACGGACGGACGGACGGACGGACGGACGGACGGACGGACGGACGGACGGACGGACGGACGGACGGACGGACGGACGGACGGACGGACGGACGGACGGACGGACGGACGTTCTCGCGAATGGATACTTATGTGACCATTTGTTCTTTAAAAAGTGTCACATAAACGGAATAAGTGTCACATAAATAAATTATTCGTTAGTTTTTTCTATTAGTTATGTTACTAACCCTAACCTTTAACAAGTCCATCCCTATGTGACATAGTCACGTAACTGCCAATTCGTGTGCCCACGGACGGACGGACGGACGGACGGACGGACGGACGGACGGACGGACGGACGGACGGACGGACGGACGGACGGACGGACGGACGGACGGACGGACGGACGGACGGACGGACGGACGGACGGACGGACGGACGGACGACGGACGGACGGAGCGGACGGACGGACGGACGGACGGACGGACGGACGGACGGACGGACGGACGGACTTTCTCGCGAATGGATACTTATGTGACCATTTGTTCTTTAAAAAGGTGTCACATAAACGGAATAAGTGTCACATAAATAAATTATTCGTTAGTTTTTTCTATTAGTTATGTTACTAACCCTAACCTTTAACAAGTCCATCCCTATGTGACATAGTCACGTAACTGCCAATTCGTGTGCCCGGACGGACGGACGGACGGACGGACGGACGTTCTCGCGAATGGATACTTATGTGACCATTTGTTCTTTAAAAAGGTGTCACATAAACGGAATAAGTGTCACATAAATAAATTATTCGTTAGTTTTTTCTATTAGTTATGTTACTAACCCTAACCTTTAACAAGTCCATCCCTATGTGACATAGTCACGTAACTGCCAATTCGTGTGCCCGGACGGACGGACGGACGGACGGACGGACGGACGGACGGACGGACGGACGGACGTTCTAACGAATCGGCTTTTATGTGACCATTTGTTCTTTAAAAAGGTGTCACATAAACGGAATAAGTGTCACATAAATAAATTATTCGTTAGTTTTTTCTATTAGTTATGTTACTAACCCTATCCTTTAACAAGTCCATCCCTATGTGACATAGTCACGTAACTGCCAATTCGTGCGCCCGGACGGACGGACGGACGGACGGACGGACGGACGGACGGACGGACGGACGGACGGACGGACGGACGGACGGACGGACGGACGGACGGACGGACGGACGGACGGACGGACGGACGGACGGACGGACGGACGGACGGACGGACGGACGGACGGACGGACGGACGGACGTTCTCGCGAATGGATACTTATGTGACCATTTGTTCTTTAAAAAGGTGTCACATAAACGGAATAAGTGTCACATAAATAAATTATTCGTTAGTTTTTTCTATTAGTTATGTTACTAACCCTAACCTTTAACAAGTCCATCCCTATGTGACATAGTCACGTAACTGCCAATTCGTGTGCCCGGACGGACGGACGGACGGACGGACGGACGGACGGACGGACGGACGGACGGACGGACGGACGGACGGACGGACGGACGGACGGACGGACGTTCAAACATTTGGGAGTTATGAGGCACCGCTATATAAAAGATCAAAGGGTTAGCTCCTAAATATCAAAGAGTTAGCTCCTAAATTTACGAGGCACCGACAATATCAAAGAGATCAAAGGTACTAACCCTTACCCTAAGCTCCTAAACCCCCGATGTTGGCCCGGACGGACGGACGGACGGACGGACGGACGGACGGACGGACGGACGGACGGACGGACGGACGTTCTTACGAGAGCTACATTGTGAGGTTATTTCCTTTGATGTTTACACTGTGGGGTTAACCTCACAATGTAGCAACTTATTCCGTTATTTTCTTCCTTAACGATTCTCTTACGGAATAAATCGCATAATATGCAAATGAGCTAGCCATTAGTTAATTATATTTGAAAAACACTTATCCAAGTGTCTTAAATAGGGCGGTGGATGGGTTTCAGCACAACACAGCAACCTCACAATGTAGCTCTCGTAAGTACGGACGGACGGACGGACGGACGTTCTCGCGAATGGATACTTATGTGACCATTTGTTCTTTAAAAAGGTGTCACATAAACGGAATAAGTGTCACATAAATAAATTATTCGTTAGTTTTTTCTATTAGTTATGTTACTAACCCTAACCTTTAACAAGTCCATCCCTATGTGACATAGTCACGTAACTGCCAATTCGTGTGCCCGGACGGACGTTCAAACATTTGGGAGTTATGAGGCACCGCTATATAAAAGATCAAAGGGTTAGCTCCTAAATATCAAAGAGTTAGCTCCTAAATTTACGAGGCACCGACAATATCAAAGAGATCAAAGGTACTAACCCTTACCCTAAGCTCCTAAACCCCCGATGTTGGGCCCGGAGGACGGACGGACGGACGGACGGCGGACGGACGGACGGAGGACGGACGGACGGACGGACGCCCGACGGACGACGATCTCGCGAAAGGATACTTATTTGACCATTTGGTTCCCTTAAAAAGGTTGTCACCATAAACGGAATAAGTGGTCACATAAATAATATTATTCGTTAGTTTTTTTATTAAGTTATGGTTACTAACCTAACCTTTAACAAAGGGTCATCCCTATGTGGACATAGCTCAGGGTAAACTGGCCAATTCGTGGTGCCCGGACGGACGGGACGGACTGGGACGGACGGACGGACGGACGGACGGACGGACGGGACGGAACGGACGTTCTCGCGAATGGATATTAGTGACCATTTGTTCTTTAAATGGTGTCTCATAACGGAATAAGTGTCACCCATATAAATTATTCGTTTAAGTTTTTTTATTTAAAAAGTTATTGTTACTAACCCTAACCTTTAACAAGGCCATCCCTATTTGATTAGTCAGCGTAACTTGCCAATTCGTGTGACCGGACGGACGGAGGACGGACGGCGGACGGACGGACGGACGGACGGACGGACGGACGGCGGACGGACGGACGGACGGACGGACGGACGGACGGACGGTCGGACGGACGGACGGACGGACGGACGGACGGCGGACGGACGGACGGACGGAGTTCTCGCGAAATTGTTAAACTTATGTGACATTTGTTCTTTAAAAAGGTGTTTTTCACATTTTTAAACGGAATTAAGTGTCCTAAATAATTATTCGTTAAAGTTTTTTCCTAACTTATTTATGTTACTTTAACCCTAACCTTTAACCAAGTCCATCCCTATGTGACATAGTCACGTAAAACTGCCAATTGTGTTGCCGGACGACGGACGGACGGACCGGACGGACGGCGGACGGACGGTCGGCACGGGAGGACGGACGGTCGGACGGACGGACGGACGGCGGACGGAGGACGGACGGACGGAAGGTACGGACGGACGTTCTTCGCGTTATGGATACAATTTAGTAACGACGTAAACGAACGGACGGACGGACGGTTTACGGTTCGGCGGGGAGGATAAAAGGACTGTTCATCTCAAATTACGGATTAGATGTTTCTCACATATGGACAAATTATCGTAATGCCCGGACGGTACGGACGGATTACGGCACGGACGGACGGACGGACGGACGGACGGACGTTCTCGCGATGGATACTTATGTGACCATTTGTTCTTTAAAAAAGTGTAACTAAACGGAAGTGTAAGAAATAAATTATTCTTAGTTTTTTCTATTGTATGTTACTAACCAACCTTTAACAAGTATCTATGACTAGTCACGTAACTGCCAATTCGTGTGGCGGACGGACGGACGGACGGACGGACGGACGGACGGACGGACGGACGGACGGACGGACGGACGGGACGGACGGACGGACGGACGGACGGACGGACGGACGGACGGCGGGGAGCGGACGGACGGTACGGACGGAGGACGGACGGACCGGGACGGACGGACGGACGACGGACGCGAACGGACGGACGGACGGACGGACGGATGGACGGTACGGACTTATTGCATTTGTTCTTTAAAAAGGTGCACATAACGGAATAAGTGTCACATAAATAAATTATTCGTTAGTTTTTTCTATTAGTTATGTTACTAACCCTAACCTTTAACAAGTCCATCCCTATGTGACATAGTCACGTAACTGCCAATTCGTGTGCCCGGAGGACGGACGGACGGACGGACGGACGGACGGACGGACGGACGTTCTCGCGAATGGTACTTATGTGCCATTTGTTCTTTAAAAAGGTTTCACATAAAGGAATAAGTGTACATAAATAAATTATTCGTTGTTTTTTCTATTAGTTATGGTTACTAACCTAACCTTTAACAAGTCCATCTGTGGACATGTCACGTAACTGCCAATTCGTGTGCCCGGACGGACGGACGGACGGACGGACGGACGGACGGACGGGACGGACGGCCGGCGGAGGACGGACGGCAGGGACAACGGAGGCACACGGACGGAGGACACACACGAGGACGGACGGACGGAACGGGCGGACGGAGACGGACGGGACGGACGGACGGACGGAGGACGACTTCTCGCGAATGGATACTTATGTGCCATTTGTTTCTTTTTAGGTTTGTCTCATTAAACGGAATAGGTGTCACATAAATAAATTATTCGGTAGTTTTTTCTAATTGTTATGTAAACCCTACATAAATCCCAAATCCCTATTGCATAGTTCACGTAACTCCAATTAGTGGTGGGCGGACGGACGGACGGACGGAGGCACGGACGGACGGACGGACGGACGGCCGCGTTACTGCCACTAACTTTAACGGAAAAGTTCCGATCCCTATGTTATGACATCAGTCACGGAACTGCACGTTAACGGTTCTGTGCCGGACGGACGGACGGACGGACGGACGGCCGACGGACGGACGGACGGACGGCGGACGGACGGACGGACGGACGGACGGACGGACGGAAGGACGGACGGGACGGACGGACGGAAGGACGGACAAGGATAACTGGACGGACGGAGGACGTACGGTACGGACGTGCCCGGACGGACGGACGGACGGACGGACGGACGGACGGACGGACGGAGTTCTCGCGGATACATTGTGGACCATTTGTTCTTTAAAAAGTGGTACATAAAGGAATAAGTGTCATAAATAAATTATTCGTTAGGTTTTTTTTCTATTAGGTTATCGTTATAACCCTAACCTTTAACAAGGTCCATCTGTGGACATAGTCACGTAACTGCCATTCGTGGTGTGGGACGGAGGACGGACGGACGGACGGACGGACGGACGGACGGACGGACGGACGGACGGAGGACGGGGACGGACGGTGTTACTGACGCGAATGGATACGGAATTAGTGACACGTTTGTTTTTTCTTTAAAAAGGTACGTACACAGGAGGGTACGGGAACTGGAACGGGTGGGACGGACGGAGGACGGTACGGACGGAACGGACGGACGGACGGGACTTTCGCGATGGAAATACTTAGTGACATTTGTTTTCTTAGGTGTCACATAAAACGGAATTAGTGCACATAAATAAATATTCGTTAGTTTTTCATTGTTATGTAAACTAACCCTAACCTTTAACAAGTCCATCCCTATGTGACATAGTCACGTAATGCCAATTCGTGTGCCCGGACCGGACGGACGGGGAACGGGACGGGAAGGATGGAGAAGGTATATTTCTAATTTAAATTTAGGACTAAATTTAAAATGGACGGACGGACGGAACGGATCGGACGGAGTTCTCGCGAATGGCGGATAACTTATGGTGACCCATTTGTTCTTTAAAAAAAGTGTCACAAATAAACGGTAATTCAAGTGTCCACATTAAATTAAATTATTCGTTAGTTTTGTTTTTTCTATTAGTTATGTTACTAACCCTAACCTTTAAACAAGTTCCCATCCCTATTGTGAATAGTCACGTAACTGCACAATTCGTTGTGCCCGGACGGACGGACGGACGGACGGGACGGACGGAACGGAACGGACGGGACGGGACGGACCGGACGGGACCGGGCACGGACGGACGGAACGTTCTCGCGAATGGATTACTTATGGTGACCATTTGATTCATTTAAAAAGGTGTCACATAAAACGGAATAAGTGTACACTAAATAAATTTATTCGATTAGTTTTTTCTATTAGTTATGTTACTAACCCCTAATCCTTTTAACAAGTCCATCCTATGTGACATTAGTCACGTAACTGCCTAATTCGTGTGCCCGGACGGAACTGGACGGACGGGAAACGGGACGGACGGGGACGGACGGAACGGCGGACGGCCGGACGTTCTCGCGAATGTGGATACTTATGGTGACCATTTGTTCTTTAAAAAGGTGGGTCACATCAAACGGAATAAGTGTCACATTAAATAAAACTTATTCGTTAGTTTTTTCTTTTTTTATTAGTTTTTATGTTACTAACCCTAACCTGTTTAACAATGTCCATCCCTATCGTGGACATAGTCACGTAACTGCCAACAATTCGTGTGCCGCCGGGACGGACCGGGACGGAGGACGGACGGACGGCGGACGGAATCGGACGGACGGTACGACGGACGGACAGCCTTACTCCAGAATCGCACGCACGACGCACGCAACGCACGGACGCACGGACGCACGGAAGGACGGACGGACGGACGGAAACGGACGGAACGGGACGGACCGGACGCACGCACGCACCGGACGCACGCACGGACGCACAGACGCACGGACGCACGGACGGACGGAGGAACGGCGGACAGCCTGACTCCAGTATCCCCCCAACCACAACTCGTTGCGGGGGGTATGATGAAAGAGTTATGTGTCACAATGTACATATAATATATAACCTAATTCATCGATAGATGTGTAATGCAGTTGATGTCAGTGTTCGTTGTTATCATGTGGTAGTGGATGATGTTGGCTAATGGCAAATGGAAAACATCCGATAGAGCTTGCGTCCCAGGCATTCACCAATTGTGTTACTCAAATCGTTTCGTAGTTTTAATATATCTTGTACAGCTTTAAAAATAACAGTATAGCACTAATTAATTTCTTCAGGTATGCCGTGCAAAAGTATATGCGCATTTAGAGGATAAAATTGTCGCAGTGACTGGCATAAACTTATACAATGCGCATGATATTTATTACATTCAAAGAATTAATGTTCAGCATCTCTACAACTTTACTACATTCGCAGTAGGGAGTTTCTCTGATATGGTTATTGCAAAGATCACAATTACGACTGCTATATTTATTTCGAATTATTGCATGCATAACTGACAACAATCGATCTCCTTCTAAATAGTATGGTGGTATATTATATTGAGTATATAGTTGTTGATCAGTTTCATTCCAGAGTGGTACCGAAGATGGTATAACTGAGTGTTTGTATACTTCCAGTCGTGTAGTGGGGATATTTAAATCAAATTGATTTCTAAGATTGTAACGAGATACATTATTAACAGTGGGTGGAATCGGGTTAGAAATATAACTAGGTACTTGATTATTGTTGGCTTTGTACATGATCAAAAGCTTTTGAATACTACGTCAAACAGATAGAAGTTGCCACCCAACTTCTTGCCTTAAGTTATCGAGTGATACTGACCGGGTTAATCCTGTTACAATTCTCGCGGCTTCATTCTAATTTTTTCAAACGAGTCCTTTTAATATTCTATACACCCATCCCAGACTGATGAAGCATATTCTAGTATAGGTCTCATATAATATATATATATTTGGTTTAAAGACTGTCTGCTTATCTTAAATTTTAGGTTACGCATTATTCCCAATACTCTCGTAGTCGAATTAATTATATGTTGCATATGTGTATGCCATTTTCCGTTATTGCTCAGTATTAAATCAAGATGCTTATGATCGTCAACAAAGGTTATGGACGTGTTCTGAAATATTAAGTTTAAGGGTCGATCAAGTTGTCTTAATGTTAGAAACATCGCTTCAGTCTTGTTCGGATTCAAACTAACCAACCACTGTTTAGCCCAATCAGAAATAATTAGCAGGTCATGATTGATTATGCCTTCTAGATCATCAACATTTGTTGAGGAAAAAGACAGACAGCTGTCGTCAGCAAATAATCGGACAATACTTAATAGATGGTCAGTTATGTCGTTGACATATATTAGAAATAGTAATGGGCCGAGTACCGAATCTTGCGGTACGCCAGCAGTAACTAATTTGGTATCTGAGTTTGTCGACCGTATTGATACGGACTGTTTCCTATTCGACAAGTAGTTTTCGATCCAGTGTAAAATACAACCATTTAATCCATTTTGCCTTAGCTTAAATATTAACCCCCTAGGCACACTCTATCAAAGGCTTTAGAAATATCACAAAACACTATGCATGTAGATTGTCGTTCATCACATGCCTGACATATTTGATGGTGAATGTCTATATGTTGATATACCGTTGAGTGGCCAGGTAAAAACCCCAGATTGCCTGGTATAAATCAATTGTTGTCAGAGCAAGTGATTATAGATATGTTTAAACATTATTCTCTCCATTACCTTACCTAGACAGCTTAATAACGATATCGGGCGATAATTTGAAGGCGTCTGTGGACACCCCTTTTTAAATAGAGGAATTACACTTGCTAATTTCCACGCTATCGGAAATTGGCAGTCATTGACATATCTATTGAAGAGGATCGCCAGAGGTTTTGAGACAGATGTAATAGTTCCTTTTAACATATAGTATATGACATTCTATTTATCCTATCTCATTCCTCAGATTCATTTATATTAATCGTATCAAGAACTTGGTTATGTTCTAATTCAAACGATGGTAAAGCAGAGTTATTATCATCAACAGTTGATATTGAAGCGAAAAAGTACAAATACAAATTTTCGCAGTTACCGCCATTGATTTTTAAAGGAGGAATAGTACCACTTGACTTGCTGTCTTTCACAAAGTGTCGGACTAGCTTCCAGAAATATATTTTCTAATTCGAAAATGATTCTGTTATATTAAACTCTATGTCATTATAAAATGCTTCTCCGGCATGTTTTTTCATATTATTAACTTTATTCCGAGTTGTTTTGTATTTATTCCAATTGTCCACCCGTCCAAACTGTATTGCTTTCTTTCGTAACTTGTCCCTTAGCTTGCTTGTTTGGCGAATTTCTGAATCATACCATGGTTTATCGTTAGGCCGCACTGTGACTTGACTGCATGGAATACATTGCTTAGCTAGCTCAATGAACTTAGATGTAAATATATTAGAAACATCATCAACACTACCATTATTTAAAATTGGCCAATCTGTATTAAGCATGAGCTCGTTAAATTAGTCCGCTCTTGTATAATGCCATACAGTTCGTTTATATGAATTATTATATGAACTTTCAGCTGGTATGATGACACATGTAGCCTTATGATCACTTATGTTTGGCGAAACAGATACTACATCGCTTTTGAGAATGATCTGATCTTGATTAACAAGAATTGGATCTAGTAAGGATGAAGTAGTAGCTGTTTCCCGGGTTGCGGATGTAATTATGTTTCTCAACGAATTCATAATCATTGCATCTTTTAATTTGCAATTTTGTACATTTAATTGATCTTCATTTACATCGCCAACTATAATGATATTATTTGTTATATCGGATACCAATTCTAGATTGCGATTAAGCAATTCCCAAAATTAGATATTTGACGACGGGGATCGGTAAATCGTGCCAATCAAGAACGTTTTACGGTTTGACTTAACGTGAATCCAGATGATTTCATCCCAAACTAGTTCTATATTTTGCATTCTTTCTGATAATAAGTGGCCTGCGACATATACTAATATACCCCCAGAATGTGGCGATTTGTCCTATCGCAATGATAAGCCATATCCATTCAGTTGTAAATTGTTTGTTTCTATAGCGCTTGATAAATGCGTTTCTGCAAAACATAGAATATCGAAGTCTGTAAAAGTTTCCTCGATATAACTGACTTTATTGCGAATACTTCTAATATTTAAATGTAAAATTGAAAAAGATCCAATCTTATTGTCAGGCCCTGGATTTCTTTCAACATCACCAGTCAGCAGTAGCAAAATCAAAGATATTATTGCTAGACAAATATTGAGGTTAAATAGTAATCCGGATCCTCTACATTTAAATATATTGGTCAAACAATTACCTATATCCGTTAACACATTCAGTATTATATATAAAATGTTAGTAGATATTGTAAACGCAAGCAATATCGGCCGTGCGCTACAATTAAATATTTACATATAGCAGCCCTCCAGGAAGTTAAATCATTACCCATTCGGCTTATTAATTAAATCAGCGAGGTGGAGAACTGCCTTAGGTATCAACAATGACAACTTCATCCAACAACACCAGATAATATGTATATTCACAAATCTTCTCAACATAGTGCATGTACCTATAATAGTGACATTCAAACAGCAAAGTCGTCATTCATCATCGTCGTCATATTTTCTCGACTAGCGTAACAGCAAGATGCCTTTATTGGATTGTCTCGAGGAGCTGTTGAAATTGTTATCGCCGCTGATGAAAGGATGTGTCGACGAGCCTCTCTACCGAGTGCATAGAGGACACAACACCTTCACCCTCGAAGTGAACTCCAGTTCCGGCTGACCTACTTCCCGCCAAGACGAAACAAAGGAACAAGGCGTATTTCCTTCGAAGGCGGGAACAAAAGAGGAAGACAAGGGCGAGCGGCGGCCGTTGCGAAGCGGTCGGCCAGTACGCCGAGGGGAAACCCAGCCGCTGAGCTTCCTCCTTCTGTTCCTGCCATGGATTCCAAGGACTCCGCCGATCCCTACGCCACGGAGGTCGTTTAGCACTGCAGTGACGACACCGGGGACGGACAGATCGTGGATGACCAGCAGCTCGGAAGAAATGGACACTTCTGCGGGGTCTTCACCTGCATATCTGGAATCGTGAGAGAAACTGCATGGCGAGTTCATCCATTCGCTGGACTTCAACCACGACTGGGGTGAAGGGTCGAACATCTATCTGAGCCGAGCAAAGAACCAGAAAGAACCGGACCACATCATCGCCGCCTCCAAGATACTCTTCACAGCATCCGGCTACATCACATCACAGCAATGGGGCCAGAACTTCGACCAGACGACATACCGAACACCTGCTTCAACATGACGCACGATGCGGCTCTGGGAGCGTCGTCAGGAGTGACCAGGAGATCGCACGGATGGACGCAACGCACGACTCTACTGTCGGATGATGGGGTTTCAACTCGCTTGCTGCTCTTCGACAGGCGGTGTACAACACCTACATAGAGAGCGAGCCCGGTGCCCAATTCGACGTCGCTTGAGGACTCCAGCAGGAATGAGGGGAGAGGCTGGTTCTACACAGGAACCCCTTTCGAACCCGGGGCGACCCGGGTGAGATAAACAAACCGCCATTTTCAGGGCGAACACTTAGGCGCATAGGTCTGAACCCGTTCTAGGTCACGAATTGTGGCCGACGGGGTTGACCTACTTTAACGCGCACCTTCCAATTTTACTTTGGATTTTTTATGACACCTTAAATTACATCAAAATTATTTTTCAAAATTTGGCCTCCTTCTTGGGTTCAATGCCCTGGGTATGGAAGGTCTTAGAGCCAATTCTCACCCTTAAATATAAGTAAGAGCAAAGCAAAGCAAAGGTGTTTGACTGAGAGAAAGAAGAGTAAAAAAACGAAAAGAATGGTAGAACTAGAAATGGACGCTTGTCGACAAGCGCATGTGTATCCCCCTCCGCAGATACACAAGTAGTTTGAAAAAAGGGTGTTCGAGTTATGCTCCGGAGACAAAATCAGTGACGGAAAAACAAAGGGAGATAACTAAAAAATTAGTGATGCAAGAGTTGTCATTCTTGCGTGACACACCTTTATGGTCGTGGTCTATGCATGTGTGAAGTTTCATGAAAATATTCCAAAGGGTGTTCGAGTTATGCTCCGGACACGAAATCAGTGCACGAAACAACAAAGGGAGATAACTAAGAAATTAACGACGCAAGAGTTGTTATTCTTACGTGCGACACACCTTTGGGTCGTCTTCTATGCATGTGTGAAGTTTAATAAACTAGAAAATGTGTTCATAGAACACGGATGTCCCACATATCGCTTTGATAATAAATGAGGCCAAATTCCAAGTCAAAATTTTCTTTTACCTGAGCGTTAACGTTTTTGAAGCACCAAGTATGTGACCTTGACCCTGGGCTTGGCGGGGGCAGGACGAACGTGGATTTGGCACAGGGCGGTAGAGGACCATTAGAGCAATGCATATATGAAATATGAAGCTGATCCGTGAAAGAAAACAGAAATTATAAGATATTTACCTGAGCGTTAAAGTTTTTGAAGCACTAAGTATGTGATCTTAACCCTGGGCTTGGCGGGGGCAGGACGAACGCACAGGACAGTAGAGGACCATTAGAGCAATGTGTATATGAAATATGAAGGAGATCGGTCGAAGGATGAAGAAATTATGAGACATTTACCCGAGTGTTAAAGTTTTGTGACGGACGGACGGGACGACGGGTAACACTAAATGCCCCGTCCACTATCGTGGTGGGGCATAAAAATATTCCAAAGGGTGTTCGAGTTATGCTCTGGATACAAAATCAGAGCACGAAACAACAAAGGGAGATAAGTAAACAAGAATTCCGCGGAATCAAATGCCTCGCCTTGTCCCGCCTTGACTTCGAGCCTGGGCCCGAAAGCAATTTTCACTGGCCCGAACATATAATACAATTATTGACTAGTGAGCCATAGAATATCACATTATATTCTATGGCTCACTAGTCAATAATTGTTTTATTATATGATAATAGTCTGTATATAGCACTTACGACATTATGCTACTAGACAAAAATTGAAAAAGAATTTGAAAAAAAAAATGAAAAAAAAAATGGAAAAAAAAAGTTTAAAAATTAAAAATAATAATGCTCGCTACTGGAGCCCAGAATTGAGCCCAGAATTGTTTTTTAATAGTCCTATATTTATCTACATATATCTGCACAGGTCCACATACTGCCACAATATTGTCAACACAGTTTACGGAAATGTAATAATGTACCTGTATAAATTACCTGTAATAAGTTAGTGGTCAGTTAAAAAATTGAAAAAGAATGTAAAAAAAAAATGTAAAAAAAAATTAAATTTAAAAACAAAAATAAATAATGCTCCCTACTGGAGCCCAGAATGTTTTTTAATAGTCCTATATTTATCTACATATCATATATGCACAGGTCCACATATTGCCACAATATTTTCAACACAGTTTACGGAAATGTAATATAATCATTTACCTGTATAAATTACCTGTAAGTGGTCAGTGGTCAGTTGCACATGCTAGCACATGCACAGGTGAATAGTCTGTATATAGCACTTACGACCTTATGCTATAGACAAAAATTGAAAAATAATTTGAAAAAAAAAATGAAAAAAAAATGGAAAAAAAAAAGTTTAAAAATTAAAAATAATAATGCTTGCTACTGGAGCCCAGAATTTTTTATAATAGTCCTATATTTATCTACATATATCTGCACAGGTCCACATAATGCCACAATATTTTCAACACAGTTTACGGAAATGTAATATCCAATGTAGTAATTTACCTGTATAAATTAGCTGTGGTCAAGAGTGGTCAAGACTGGACATTTGCACATGCTAGCACATGCACAGGTGAATGGTTCTCCCAGTCTCTATTGTTCTCTCTACATGTAAGGTGTACAGAGCACACGAGAAAACGGGTCTTCATGCATTATTGTCCAGTTTGTAGAGTCCGCAAAACAAAAAAGGGAGATAACTAAAAAATTAGCTACGCAAGAGTTGTCATTCTTGTGCACGACACACCTCCGGGTGGTGGTCTATGCATGTGTGAAATTTCATGAAAATATTCCAAAGGGTGGTGGAGTTATGCTCCGGACAGGAAATCAGTGCGCGAAAACAAAAAAGGGAGATAACTCATTAATTAGCTATGCAAGAGTTGTCATTCTTGTGCACGACACACCTTCGGTACGTGGTCTAATTGAATGTGTGACCTTGACCTTGGTCGGTCGTACTGGCAGCTTTGATGATGAAATAAGGACATCAACAGTATTGCCTTACACATTTGCATTTTTACAAACAAGGTGAACATAAGTCCTCAGTGACCTTGACCTTCGGCGGTTGGATGTGGGTAGCATGCACAACAAAGCACCATCACATTGTGACCAAATATTATCAAAATCGGTGAAGCGGTTCATGAGTTTTTGAAAATGAAAGGTGTTACTAACGTACATACGCACGTACATGGACTAACGCTATATTATATCCCCTCTTGTCTATCGGCAAGGGGATAATTAAACAGTCCATGCAGATTTGTTCTCATTTGCAACCATGAACAAACTACAATCAATGCCATATAAATGAAACGCAATGGGGTCCCCAGGGTGTCCGGTTTAGACGTGTATACATAGCCCACCACGTTTACGTATAGCAGTTCTCTGTTAAAACATCAACGAAGTGATCAGCATCCGGCCATATAGAATACATTTGTAATTGAATGGCCTCTCATCACCTGTGCAGTCCGTACAACTGTACATGCACGTGCAGCATATGAATGCATATATCTCTTATTGGGTGGTCAGTTATAAAAGTGAGCCGCGCCGTGCGAAAACCGGGCTTAATGAAAAAAAAATCATTTTTTACTTCTTCGTTTCGCGTATTCTGAATTTTACATCTTTTAAAAGCCATATGCCGCAAAAAGTATCAATGTATCCCAATTATTTTTCATTTTAGAAGTATTTTTATGACGGGTGGTACAAACTTATATGATGTTTTAGATCAATGAAGTCGAGATTACGACGTTTTTATCATCGGCGTATACAAGGGGTGATGATAAAATACACGGACAAGTCCTATAGATTTGTCATCTTTTATCGCATGTCAACCAAATTTGGATATATCGGAGTTTCTCCCATTAGGCCAAGACAAAGTATGAAAATAATGTTCATAGCTCATGTTGCAGTTGCTAAGGTAACGTCATGTTTTGGATTGCGGCCCAAGTAATGTAATTTCGTATGTATAATTTTCAAATAAGGCAGAGTGAGAAATGTTGGCGTTTTTCTGTTGTTTGCTGCTGTCTGAAATAATTTTGGGGAATAATAGCGACATTATTTAACATTTCGTATGCGACGAAATATTTTAAAACATCTGACATCATGACCGGAAATTACGTAGTTTAACGACTGCCAGCTCTGTGTAAGAGAATATGCCGGAAAAACCAATAGATTATATTAAAGTTTGTAGTTTAACACAAAACACGAGATATTGATGATGAGAGAAAGTTCATCATCGGGATGACAATATACGAACGATACAGTCGGATAGACAATGAACATAAATGCGCGAAATGCTAGGCCAGACATGGACGTACAAAAGTGACGTCGTCAGACGTTGTGACCCAAAGTAAAAGTGTCGGTCGACTGACCACTTTTCGTGAAATGCCAGATCGGTTGAACTCATTGTGTGATAAAAAAGATTTAAATATGAGGAGACATATGACTAGATGGATCCCGATGATGGTGAACATGTAGCAGAAGGCCAAGCGAGTTGCCAAGTTCTCTCGAGTTTTAGGATAGTTGAAATGACATCGGTACATTTTTCCAATTGAGTGGTTACAGTGGATTATCAAATATCGTCGATTGAGGCGTTATTCAATCCTCAATATTCGCCCAATCTTGCCCCATGTGATTTCATTTTTTAATACCGTACACGAACAGCCGCATAAAGGGAATCCACTTCGACAACGTCAGTAGTCAATAAAGTTACTGCTGGTATTTCAGGTGGTATGTTTGAACAAAGGTGAATTTCATTGCCTGACTTAGCTGTCGGAAGTGCATGTAGTATAAAAAAAGATGTAATACCGTTTATTTTTAAAATTAATAACCCATTGTGCGAGCACGAATGAAAGCATGGACATGTTCTTCTTCCATTGAACAATATGGAGCATAACATTAACATAACGTCATTTTGACGTCGGGCCTCATATCGCGTGATGACGTTGTGTTGGTAACGATAAAATTGCCTATAATATATTAATGATGAGTTGTACATATGAAATCGATGAAGCATTTATCAATCATCATGGATATGAATTTTCAGTTAACCCAAGCCATATGGATGTTGCAGCATAATAATACTGGTTATTCAACCAACACTGGAAATCGAAAACTCTTACAAGCAACCTATCCGCGATGATCGGTGACTGGTAATAATGTGATGTGTTGGCAGCTTCAACATTATCCACACGAGTGACCGTACACTGTATGTACATATTGTGCTTGCAAATCTTCTAAAAATTATCCCGCGGGACCATAACCCAAACCGCGTAAATATACATGTAATACATAATTGGATGTTGCAGTTGCATGTTATGCATATGGGATGCCCATCCCCCATATAAATCCGCCACAGCTGGAAGCTCATTTTAGATATGTGTGACGAATGACTGTCATATCATGTTAAAGTGGTGTTATTTTAATTACTACAGACCAACATAAATAGAAAGAAGTGATAAAAAGATCACGTAAAAACATTCAATTTATTTTTCTTTTCATTTCAATATGAAATACATTTCAGACACACCGATTGGCATTCAGGGATGAACTATATTCAATAGAGGTGCTTGTCCCCGAATCCCCAATCCCCACCCTTCGTCGCCGGATCATATGATTGTGCCGACACGTAATTTTCACGATAATTGTTTTCTATTCCGATATTATATCATAAAGATGTGTACGGAATTGCTGCAAATGGAGTATTTGTTTGTAGACATGGCACGTGAACATTTGCAGTAGGCCGCTCATACATGTAACATTAACTTTTTGACAAAACACGACGTCGGGCAGATTTGGTTGCGTGATACCTTATACTTGTCGCCGTGTGTCTTTCTTGAGGATCGCATTACCATCGCCTGATATACATTATTATGCAGTCAAGTCATAAGCTGATGATTTGATACTACAAATCGTGCGAAAAGCAAGTTTATGGCCATCAAATTTCCAATTAATTTCAAGACTTTTCGAAAACTCCACCGACCTCACTGTGTGTTTTGTGCATTATGTATTGCTTATACACAAACAATCAAGAAGCTGGATTGAAATCACTGATTCTGTATCTATTAGAGAGATTTTGATGCATTTGTTTTGCCAAATTCAATACAAACCCCAGATATATGTGTCATTATATAACTGCGTGTCTACCTCCGTTTATGATAAAATGAGTGGCATTAAATGACATATCATTGCTAAGTACTGGCTATAATTGTTCAAAAGTCTCAATTTACCAAGATAATAGATGAACATGTTTAATTTAGGAAACAATAATTTAATTGTAGATTTACATGGACTGTCTTAACCAAATCGTGCCTATGTGTCGTCTTGAAAAGAATCAGTATAGGAATGGATGGCCTTTTTGTGGAATTTATCGGGGTATAAACTTGGAAAAGTCGCGGGAATACTGGACGAAGGCCGGAAGGCCTCGTCCAGTATTCCCGCGACTGTTCCAAGTTTATATCCCCGATAAATTCAACAAAAAGGCCATTCATTCCTTATAATTCCAGCATTTGAAATAAATTCATCAAGAAAATGTGTTTATTTTCCGTTTTCTTAAGAATTATTTTAATTGCGCCTCACGGTTACGGAAAGTAGTTCGGCGTGGGAGTTTACTGGGATATAAATTTTGGACAGAGACTTGCTACGGGCCAATCAAATGTTAGGGAATTGTGTAAATATTTTTGTGCTGGAATTATTATACCAAATCATAAATAGCGTTGCGAACGCTAGTTGTGTTGAGAGTCGATGGTACTGTTTTAATTAGTTAAATTAATTCCACATGTGTCTATAAGTAGTATATGTGTGGAACAGTATTTTTATTTCAAACTAAAAAAGTGCCATGTTTCACAAAGTGTGCTTCCTGGTACTGAAATAGCGAACGGAAATGCGTTACCAACTTATCCCCCCTCTTCATCGAAGTCAATGGTAGTACATTGTATATAGTATAAGAAAACACACATTCCTTGGCCTTCGATTGAATGAAATGGTGCGGTATGGCAATTGGAGTCAATAAAGAGAAAATAAAAGGAAAGGAACATTGAATATCTTCGACACCATCTGAAACATCATGTGAGACACTGTTTCTTTCAAATACGTTAGGACATCTCTTTTGTCATATATCATCAGTTGGGTCTCCGTAGCGTTCACATCATTAACAATTGAATCCTTCATATGTGTAGCCACTGTATTTTCACATGCAGTTTCAGTAATAAACCAAATTAAGTGATTGATACAGTTGTCATTCAACAATGAAACGTGCCCTTTTGTACGACAATAAAACTATTCTCAGTCAAAATGCAGAATATATCATAGTTGTATGCCAGTTCACGTGTACATGCATTTTATTATTATAATGCATAAACTTGACTTTCGTAGGTAGCGTATGAACATAGTATGGCCTATTTTTGTATAAACTGGGATCAAGTGAACAATATTATCGAGCCAAATAAAGCGATACAGCTATCATAAATATGCACTGATCACAGATTATCAATAAGCATAGTATGTTCTAAAAGGCCTTATATTGGAACGTATTGCACAATATCATTATTAATAGGCACATTGGGTATATACCAACAAAGGGTTGTGAAAAAAATACCGATGTGTTCTCTATATATCAAGTTTACGGACATGCTGAAACTTCTCATGGCCGGGTGCTTTTGTCCCCGCCGTGAAAATTGAAATCAATCCCATATATTTCACGTTTTTTTGCCTTATATTGGAACATATTTCATACTATCATTATTAATAGGCACATTGGGTATATACCAACAAAGGGTTGTGAAAAACTACCGATGTGTTCTCTATATATCAAGTTTACGGACAGACTGAAACTTCTCATGGCCGTGTGCTTTTGTCCCGCCGTGAAAATTGAAATCAGTCCCATATATTTCACGTTTTGTTTGCCTTATATTGGTACATATTGCAAAATATCATTATTAATAGGCACATTGGGTATATACCAACACAGGGGTGTGAAAAACTACCGATGTGTTCTCTATATATCAAGTTTACGTACAAGCTGAAACTTATCATGGCCTGGTGCTTTTGTCCCCGCCGTGAAAATTGAAATCAGTCCCATATATTTCACGTTTTTTTTTTGCCTTATATTGGAACGTATTGCATAATATCATTATTAATAGGCACATTGGGTATATATCAACACAGGGGTGTGAAAAACTACCGATGTGTTCTCTATATATCAAGTTTACGGACAGGCTGAAACTTCTCATGGCCGGGTGCTTTTGTCCCCGCCGTGAAAATTGAAATCAGTCCCATATATTTCACTTTTTGTTGGCCTTATATTGGAACGTATCGCATAATATCATTATTAATAGGCACATTGGGTATATACCAACAAAGGGTTGTGAAAAAACTACCGATGTGTTCGCTATATATCAAGTTTACGGACAGCCTGAAACTTCTCATGGCCGGGTGCTTTTGTCCCCGCCGTGAAAATTGAATCAGTCCCATATATTTCACGTTTTCTTTGCCTTATATTGGAACATATTGCATAATATCATTATTAATAGGCACATTGGGTATATACCAACAAAAGGGTTTGTGCAAAGCCACCGATTATAGATTAGTTTACAGACAGGCTTCAACTTCTCACGGTCGGTTACAAATCGGCACATTCATATAAATATACGCCATTTGGTAAAAGAACTACGGTACGCGGTGTGCATATTGCGTAATATCATCGTTATCATTCATATTGTGTATATACCAACAAATTGGTTTTCACGGGCTTAAGGTTCTCACCCCCCCCCCCCCCCCCCCCTCCCCCCAGCGTGAGCCCTTTAAGCCGCTATGAATAGGCTGAAGGTTTTCACGGACTTAAGGGGCTCACACCCCCAGCGTGAGCCCCTTAAGCCGCTTGGCTAGGCTGAAGGTTTTCACGGACTTAAGGGGCTCACGTTACACCGGCACTAGTTTATATTTAATACTGATCATTATACACAGTGTAATAAATGTGCAAATCCGACGGGTACAATAAAACACATTAGGTGGCCAGTATATGCTTAGTATGATGCTGTGCTTCTGTAGTAAAGCATATCTAACATTTATGTTGATGTAATATGATAGTTATTAAAGCTCCTTGACTGATTTATAAACAAACTGAGCATAGCCTCTTATGACATCAGTAAACTCGTTAATAAATAGCATAGTAAATCATCACGCAAGTAAGACCCTCTCTCTTTATATATATACACATTTGTATATATATATATATAGCACTGTTTTTGAGATCTTCACGAGTGGGTGTAGGTTTATAACACTTTTATGTTACTTACTGAAAGCCCCTCATTTATGTCCCTATTTTTGTCGGTGATAATTGTCTTTCCACGTGCTAAACTATACGTAAACAGAAATATACTGTAGACTACGTGTGGGAGATTCACCAGGTAAGCTTTTATTTAAAGTATTTCAACAATGTTCTACACTATAGTTTAGAAATTTCTGCCGCCCGTCTGTATATATATATTTGTTTGTACATCTGTCCATGGCATTGACACGATTTGTGATTACATATGCGTCACTGACACAGCGAACGACCTTGAAGCATTTGTAAGTCGAATATGTGTACCTTTATCATCATTCACCATCCAAATTAGCGTTTTATGTTCTACATGTAATCATTCAGCTGATCGCAAAACATCAACAACTTCTACATTGGTGACATGTAGTAAATATAGGAAATGGTATTGATCGAATGGCGACCAAAATATGCAATGATCAAACTGCGCTGATGCGCATGCTGCTCTGGGCTACGCTAGCCATCGTAAGACCGCTTTTCTTAGCCGGTGTTCCTTGTGTCAAGCTATCAATTCACACAATGACCATAGACACACAACGAGGCACGACTTTTTCGTGCCCAGGTTTGCATATAGATGCAAACTTTTATTTTGTCTACATAGGTGTTCAAATTGCTTACCAACCTCTGACAAACTATAGAGTCGACGTGTAACATACAAATGCACCTTCCTAACATGTGATGCAGAACGGTGATCATATTTTTGTGGCGGGATGGATAGTTCAGTGAACTATTCTCATATCAAACATCTACTGCAAAGTATCGTGTGTTAGTTACAAATCATTTAACAAACACTGTAGACACCGATCAGACCACATGTCGAGCCAAACGCTTCATGCATTTAATCCAGTGACATAATGTTGTCTTTATTGTTATAATAATACATACCAAAAAAACACTCATACCTGTCACTGGGAAAAGCGATCTACTTTCATTTATTCACATTCCGCTATAAATGTAAACTTACATGCAACTCGAGAGTATGAAGTGACACGGCAGAATACCGATTACATATGAGTGACCATTACAACCAATGTAGATCCAGACCAGCCTGCACGCGAACGTATATTCTGATCAGCGTACACTGTATACTCCATTAGTTAGTATGTGATAATGTCGGATCAGGGGCCCGTTTCACTAAACTTCGTACGAATAAAATGTTCGTAAGTGCAAATTTAGGATCGTCTGGAAATCTAAATTGATGGATTTACATTTATTGAGCATATGCTGCATTTGCAGCCTATGCTCAATAAATGTAAATTCAATAATTGTTTACAAGAAAACAGTGTTAATGTGAAAATTACAGACTATCATAATTGTGCACTTACGCACATTTTAGTCCTACGAAGTTTAGTGAAACGTACCCCAGGTTCGTATACGTTACCATGGTTACGATGACTGATGGTTATCTGCGAAAACATATCGACTGATTTCAATAACCGCTCAGAATATAACCAGACCAGCCTACACGGAAGTATATGCTGACCAAGATATACTCTGTTTATCACTCCGCAATAGTTTTGAATCATCTGAGTACAGCTTGAAATTGTAAAACGTGTGAATACATGATTGAATCGTATACATCACCTACATGCACGGACAAATCTACATCCAAAGGTATAGTCTAATCAGTGACTGTGTACACTCTGTACTCTATGCGTTTCTCCTGAAGAATGTAACATCTGCCAAGTATGACATTACATGGCAGAACAAGTACTGAATAAATGAGCCAGTGTATTATGGAAGGGGATATCCGCCACTACATTGCATGCTGCTTCATGACAATGCAGTCGACCACTGTTACATGTCATCCTGCACTGCGGCTACTCGTTACTGCTTAATGACAACTCCATCGTGCATTATTACATTTCACATTGCATACCTCGATTGGCTATTTAACATTGTTACATGTCATCCTGCATATTGGCTATACAATACTGCTTAATGACAACTCCATCTTGCATTATTACATTGCATATTGCATACCTCGATTGGCTATTTCACATTGGTACATGTCATATTCTGCCATGTGTCATTCTGCTTACTGCTTGCTGGGATGCGTATATGACTATATGAATTCCGCCGAATGACGCATGCAAGCACGCAAAATGGCCCATGTCAGAATATGTGATCGCGGGGGACAGGTAGGCTATGCCCGCGGTGATCGACCACTTTAAATACATTATGTCCGCGGTGGCACAGTGACAAAATACCACAAGAAAAAACGTCTACTGTACTTATTTTGGAGCGCCACCTGGCGTCATAATGGAATCGTTCCCATTATGACAACAGAGGGCGTTGCACATTTTGCCAAGTTTCATTCGGCCTACTGCTTACTGCGATGCTGGCATCCCTCATTCGGCCATTTCATATTCTGACATGGGCCATTCTTCGTGCTTGCATGCGTCATTCGGCGGAATCCATATAGTCATATACACATCCCAGCAAGCAGTAAGCAGAATGGCACATGGCAGAATATGGCATGTAACAATGTGAAATAGTCAATCGAGGTATGCAATATGCAATGTAATAATGCAAGATGGAGTTGTAATTAAGCATTATTTTATAGCCAAGATGCAGGATGACATGTAACAATGTGAAATAGCCAATCGAGGTATGCAATGTGCATTGTAATAATGCACGATTGAGTTGTCATTAAGCAGTAACGAGTAGCCGCAGTGCAGGATGACATGTAACAATGGTCGACTGCATTGTCATGAAGCAGCATGCAATGTAGTGGCGGATATCCCCTTCCATAGTGTATACCGAAACCAGCGTAAACAAGCTGTATGATCACGTGGTACTAACAACAACAACAAGTACTCAAACTTCCAGAATCCATCCGATTGAAAGTACGTATTCTTTTATACTGTCCTTATTACGTAACGGATTTTGATGACATATGGCTCATCAAACGCGTATTGTTAAGCTGCATTTGGTGGTCTCTGTATTTTCGCCCAAACTTCTGTGATTTTTGCGAAGAATCGATTTGCGTGTCTCCGACACGGAAATCGATTGTTTGCAAAAACGACATAAGTCTGTGCCAAACTCCCTGGACCACGAAATGCATCTCATGACGACGCGTTTGCTGCGCCATATTTTATCAAAATCCGTTACATATTAAGGAAAATATCAAATAATACTTACTTTGGAGTGGGCGACGTTGCTGTTGTTGTAACCACGTGATCATGCACCTTGGTAGACACGAATGTATAATCTGATCTGGGTTACTCCTTAAAAAGTAACATCAGCCAAGTTTATGAAAGTATGGTGTGACCTGACAGAACAAGTAGTGGATGAATGAACCATGCATGATTTACAACCAGTGTAGACCCAGACCAGCGTAGACACAACTGTATAATCTGATCTCGGTGTACTCTGTATGTTACTCCTTAAAACAGTCTGTTAAGCTAACAGAGATTTTGAACAACTGGGGGCCGTTTCACTAAGCTTCGTACGACTCAAATGTTCGTAAGTACTATATTATGATAATTGAAATTTCCAGACGATCCAATCCATCAATTGAAATTTCCAGACTATCCTAAATGTGCACTTACGAACAAAATGTTCGTAAGTGCAAATTTAGGATCGTCTGGAAATTTCAATTGATGGATTTACATTTATACCATATACGAAGTTTAGTGAAACGGCCCCCTGTGCCCTGGCTAGCTTTTCTAAATTTTGCGCATGAGATTTCAAGTCCTGCCTTACAAGACTGTTGATGGAAGCAGTGGTGAATTCCGTCGATGTCAAGACTCAATACCAAGGTGCATTATCACGTAGTTACAATAACAACAACGTCGCCCACTCCAAAGTAAGTATTATTTGATAGTTTCCTTAATATGCAACGGATTTTTATGAAATATGGCGCAGCAAACGCGTATCCATGAGCTGCACTTGGTGGTCTATGGAGTTTGTCACAGACTTATGTCGTTTTTGCCAAGAATCGATTTCCGTGTCCGCGACACGGAAATCGATTCTTCGCAAAGACGACAGAAGTTAGGGCGAAAATACAGAGACCACCAAATGCAGCTTAACAAGACGCGTTTGATGCGCCATATTTCATCAAAATCTGTTACGTATTAAATAAGGACACTATAAAAGAATACGTACTTTGAATCGGTAGTTGTTGTTGTTAGTACCACGTGACCATACACCTTGACTACTCCATTATGAGACCGCCATGTGATTTTGTAGCTAACAACATGTGGGATTTTTCATAAAATACATTTACAGAAACTGACAGAAACTGTCACCTTTCGATGTCATTTAAAAAAATTAAATATATATTTCGTGAGATATCGCACATGTTCTTTGTTTATATTAGAAACTAGATATTATCGCTGATTTTTGTTCTGGCACCTGTGGGTACAATAGGACATGGATTGTGTCCAATGTGTCTGACTTACATTCTTGTGCTTTCTTCGGTTTCTCCAATCTGATCGTGGCGAAAGAACGTCTCGAAGAATAGCAATCTCCAGTCGAAGCCATATCTGGTCATATAGTCGTGGTAATATCTATATTCGAGTGTGTCCAACTGGATGTAATCAAGCGTACCCATTGCAACCGTCTTCCGGTCCGCCTTCACTTCCGTCAGAAGAGGTTGCACCCTAAAACAATGAATAACAAGGACATCGTTATGACTGAGCTAATCCCCTAGCTGGTAGCCTTGATATGTTTTTCTTTACATTTTTGTCTTACAAACAAGGTAAACATAAGTCCCCAGTGACCTTGACCTTGGACGGTCCTATTCAAAGCAAAGCATCATCCCTAGACAGACATTGTGTCCAAATATTATCAAAATCAGTGAAGTTATTGACAAATGAAAGGTGTTACAAACGTACACACGTACACACGTATGTACATGGACTAACTGTGTATTCCCTCTTTTTTTTCCATTTCCATATGTATTCATTGATACATGTATTATATCACAAAGAACAGGAAATAGACTCGATAAACATGAAAAAATGTCAAGCATGAATGGATACTGTTGTCGGACATATATTAAAGAACATGCTTCGTATCGTCACATAAATCAACAAAAATAATAGTTTCTCAGTGCACTTGGATGATAAACGTAAAGTAGATCCTTTGTAACATTGCACCTACTGATTTAATTGTCCAAAAGAATATACTAGAAATATCATTTGCTATTTTGAGGTGATATGTCCGAACACAGTATCATATTACAAGACTAAATTAAATGATATCAAAATCTACACCAGTTTCATAACAATATAGTTCATGCGTCAATGATGTTTTTGGGAATGTGATTCAATGCAAGAAAAACATAACAGATAAATGGAGATAATGAATAATGGAGACAGATAAATGGAGTGATGTGTTTTGTTTGAATCATAGTTGTAGGTAGAATATAGTGATGTTAATTACAACGCCAGTATATTCTTCAAGTAGGTCAGAGTTGTACCATTAACTATTTCTAAAAGTTCCTGACTATCAGGGTAATTGCACCATTGTAACTTAATTCTATGATTCTTAAAAAAAGTGTGTTAATGACTATGTAATAATGTACTGATAGTATTAGATAGTTAATATAAAATCATTCCATTTTTGGTTCAATATATTCATTTTATTCTTCACAAAGGCAATTATTTCTTCTAATTTGATTGTGTTTGTGATATATATTAATTTAAAAGATTGGATTAGTGGTAGAGATGTGTTACATTTACATTTGAAAATAACGTATTTTGCCAAAAGAATTATGAACCCAATAATTGGTATTGTCTTCTTACATGTGTCCCGAATAATACAGAATGAAATGGTTTCATATGTTAATAAAGTATTATACTGTATTGTTCGGTTTAGCAATTCGTTTATATCTGACCAGAAAGCTTGTATGTGTGTGCATTCCCAGAACATATGCTTGTTTGAATCAATAGACATATTGCACAATCCACACAAATTGGATGGTTTTCTTTTACATTTAAATAGAAATGCGTTGTTTTGAATAATTCGCATTAAATATTTGTATTGAAACGCTCTCAGTTTTGTGCTTATGGTATATTTAAATGGTATGGTGAATATCTGTTTCCATTGTATATTTTGATTGTTAAGCTCATTTTCCCATTTAACGAGAGGTTTATTCGTTGTTGTTGTATATTGTTCTATTTGCTTTTTGTATACTACTTACTTTATCTATATTCCCTCTTGCTTATCGGTGAGGGGATAATGATGTGGTTTGTAATGTGGCTCGTTACTGACAGTTCGTCTCTTCGTTTCTATATCGCATAAGAAGAACCGTATATGTTTCATTCTTTTGACGCCGAGCAGAGCTGAATATTAAGAACTTTCAATTTCGTTCATTCATTTGTACGCCGCGTAGGCGAAACCTTTGGTTCTCTTTTGAAGCGGCGTAGAAACGGAGGAAGGGACTTAAATTAGTAACCTTTGGAATGCTAGCGAATATTGTCGTCTGCCGTTGTTTCATAGTGTGTCGTTTTCTCTCAATACAACATGGGTTTGACAGCATTAAATAATCATTTCCATTGGAAATGATTCTAAAGTGCTGTCAAACAATGTTTTAGATTAGAAAAAGAGGAAGATAATAATACGGGGACGAAAAAGATTAATTCAGCAGTATAAGAATAATAGCCTTCAAGTTCCATGTCTTCGTATTTGATATTATACGAATAGACAAAATAGAGAATAGTAGGGTAGTGCCGGGAATTGGAAAAACATATCTGGCGCGGCACGGAAACGGGATGAGCCGTTTCCTAAGCCTTGCCAGATATTTGTTCCCATTCACGGCACTGACCTACTATTCTATTTATCCCGTCAGCACTACACATAGCTTTAAAATGCAAACAAAATAACCCCAGCCGCATCCTCAAAATCGCACATATTCATACGCAGTGATTAGTGGAAAATAAAGAATAAGCAGCAGACGAGAAATTTTAATTCAGCATGGCAAGGATTGATCTGCGTTTCTACGCGGTGACGAAATGAAGAGACAAAATGTCCCTAACGAGCATTATAACCTGGATCAAGTGTTTGTAAATATAGAATAAGTAGGTTGTTGTGATGAGAAAGTTGAATGTATCGTGGTGATGACTATCAAGTGTGATAGATAGAGCATGGAGTGGCATCAGTAAGTTCGTGCACTGCATGCCGCCACAAATACTCCAAAAAATGACAACAAAACCATCTACACTGCATAACACAAATGATATGCTGCAATACGTAGCACCAAACAATTTGCAATACATGCACAAGGGCTATGATCACGTGGTTACAAGAACAACAACACTTACTGAAACTTCCAGCAGCGCCTCCGATTCTGTTATATTGTCATTTGTATGTAACGGATTCTAATCAAATATGGCGCATCAAAAACGTCTTGTTAAGCTGCATTTTGTGGTCTAAATACTTAAATATCTGTCGTTTTTGCGAAGAATCGATTTCTGTTTACACTGTTAATACTGACATGGAAATTAATTATTTGCGAAAACGAAAAGTATATGCCGACGTCCCGAGACCACCAAATGCAGGTCATGAAGACGTGTTTGCTGCGCCATATTTCATCAAAATCCGTTGCATTTTAAGGAAAATGTCAAATAATATTTACTTTGGAGTGGGCGCGATTTCAACACTTTCAGACAATGTTATTGTTGTGGTAACCACGTGATCATGCACCTTGATACCGTAGAAAATTACTTTTGCGACACGTGGTGCTCTCAACCGCCAAAACAATATGTAATGCATAACGCCAAATAGGTTGCAATGTATAACGATAAAACAATCTGCAATAGTATACATAATAGTGTATACTGTTATGTCGTTATTTTAGAAATGTTTTGCTACATTGTCTGAACCAAGGTTTTTTAGACCACATACAACAAAACTGGGATATGTTCCATTTTTTACATAAGCCTCATGGCCGCTATATTGAAATTCAAAATGGCCGCCATTGAAATTTATATTTCGAGGTCAAAGTCATTATGTGTGGTATCTTTGCAAATGCAACGAAAATACATTATTATGGGCAAGAAATATTGGCAGAATAAGTTCAATACATTTTTAGATGCCGGCAATTTTTATTTTCTAAATGGCCGCCATTTCAAACTAGGAAATCCAGTATTTATTGTAAATGTTTGGCTGTCGTGGTAACATTTTGAATTTTCCTTCTGACTATGCTCATATTTCTTTGAACACAGTCTGCTGAGATTTTTTCTAACTGGTACTGTGACACGTGTAATCTTTATCTTCAAAATGGCTACCGAAACTAAGTGTGTTATCTACATCACCACATCAAAGATTTATTACACTTTCTATTATTTATGTGGCTGTAGCTTTGTTCTTTCAAATGGCGTTGTCATTGACATGTATGTGTTTGCTTGAAAACATATTTATAAACAACATACAGCACAACTGGAGTTGGTTTCATTTTTCTAAGAGCCGTATGGCCGCCATTTTGAATTTCAAACTGGCCGGTATTGCAATCACTTTATATTTAAAGTCGTTATTATATTTGGTGTTTTTTCTCCAGACAAAACACATTATTATTGATGAGAAATATTGGCATAATGATTTCAGTATATTTTGAAATGGCGTCCATTTTATTTTCAAAATGGCCGCCATTGTAAAATTTACAATGTATTGTACTTTTTTAATGACTTGTGCATGCTTATATCAGAATGAATCGATTTTTTCGGCAGCCGTTTTGAAAATTATAATAAAATAGGATCAACTCCTCATGATACAAACAACGTAAGAATGTAGCAAAACAGTCAATAAAACAAACTATAAATACACCTTTCTAAAGATAATATGTAGTGATGACACAAGAAATAATATTTACATAGAGGCCATTTTGAAAACAAAATGTCCGCCATACCAGTTATGAGAAAAAGTGGAACCAACCCCAGTTTTATTATTTGAAGTATGTAGATGACATAGCATAAAAAAAACACATTATATCTGCATTAAACATGTAGCTATGAATAATATAATATATTGTGTACGATTTCAGGTGCAATATGGCCATGATGGGAGTGGTTAAAAATTAAACTAACACTGGTGGTGTTGTGTGTGGTCAGAAGATGATTATCACCACAAAAAAAATCAATATTATACCTGTATTAGAAGTGTATATCATATCAGGGCGGCCATTTTGAAATCCAAGATGGCGGCAAAAGTAATCGTCGAAAATTCCACTATTGTCTGGGTCGTACTCGCAGGTTAGGCGTAGCACGACAATATGGCTGCACCCATAGACATTTGCGTGACATAATATGCTATCTCAATGGAGTTAACATATAATAACTGACAATGTATAATGTCCCACTCCACCCAGCTCAAAATAAAATTGGAATTCATCATGCCAATACGGGAGTTTTGCAGGGTTACTACCCGCAATTAACCAAAACAGCTACAATGCAGAAATGTATAATCCCCTCCCACCACCGCACCTCAAAAGAAAAACAACAATTCAATTCAATTCAACATACCAAAAAAGAAGTTGTGGGCAGTGACTCTGCAAAACTCGCGTACCGGGAGGTTTGCAAAGTTATTGTCCGCAACTAACCAAATAAAAGGCTAAAACGCATACCAGTCGATATTGACCTCCATATGGCTGTCGAAGAAGATAATGACCTCGCCCGTGGAGTTGTGCCAGCCCGCCAATCGGGCCTGTATTAGACCCGTCCTCCGCGGCAGACGAATCAACTTGATCAGACCGGCGGGGAAGTGATCGGCGATGTACGTGTCCACGTCGCCGAGTAGTTCTTCTGAATTTGTGCAATAAGGTAATTATCAGGCCATGTAAGTGAATCGTTTGTGGCTTCTGATTGGACAAATGGGGCTTATATGATTGTTGAGATCCAGTGTAGATCCTGATCAAATAATACGCTCCTGTACCCTGATAACCACAGGTGATTGAACATATCGCGATTGGGGAGAGGAGGGCGGTTTATAGGTCGTGATGTCAAAGCACGTTAAAAGCGTGCAAGAGTTTAAACATAAGGATAAAAAGCATTATAACTAGTAAAACTATAAAACGAGCCCAGAAATATCTTCCGCCCACAGTTTCGGCTCTAGTATACGTGTAATTATAGTATTTATATTAGAAAATTACGGAGCCCCGCAGGTGACGTAGAATTCTTTTTTTTTATTAATTTTTTCCCACGAAATAACAATTCGTTCCCTCAATTTAACAATTCGTTCCCACGAATTAGCAATTCGTTCCCTCAATTTAACAATTCGTTCCCACGATATAACAATTCGTTCCCACGAATTAACAATTAGTGGGAACGAATTGTTAAATTGAGGGAACGAATTGTTATTTCGTGGGAACGAATTAATACAATAATCCATGTCCCCTGCGGGGCTCCGTAGAAACTACAGCATCATGTGGCTTTTTTTCTGGCATCTGTGCTGATAACGATCCGTATTGGTTGTCAGATGCCTGACGGGTGTTTCTTTCATTGATGGAATGGTGAACAGTGCATATGCACTGGTCGCAAAACTAAGTCCCATTTCTCCAGTCACAGCCACGTTTACCATGTTTACATGAACGAATGTCATGTACGAATCGTTTACGTAACGTGTTGTGTGTTGAACTCTTCCCGCCAAGAAATATATAACATCGTTTGAAAGCATGGGGGGAGATGTGTGAATTTTCTTCTTTATAAATAAAAAAAAATAAAAAGACAGGAGACTGAAGAAATGAGACGTATTGGATATGTGAACAGTGTAACTTCCTGATATAAAATACACACTCCTGTGGCATAATAGGTATAGTTCACTGATTTGTAAGTGGCTATATGCACGAATTCTGTAGCGTGTGACATTGTGCGACTTTAGGAGCGCAATATCGTTGTCTATATACATGTACATACATTGCTCACAATTTATATGCGCCTCGAAATGTATACGAAATATAATAAAATAAACAACATTATGTTTTAAGAGGAACAGTTTTACGAGGTTAAACGTAGTTCCGGCACCGACCAATAATAAGTCACGATACGTCAATATGGAAAAATATTGACCGCTTGCGTTCAAATTTGTTTCAATAGGAATTGAAAATGCGTATGTTTTTATTATGCTGAATTTATTACATTATCACAGCCATTTTGGCTGTGATAATGTAATAAATTCAGTATAATATTTATATAATAACGATCAATATTGCTTGTTATCACATCTTTGATACATTTTCGATGTTTGTTTCTGCATTTACACAGCACATGGGCAATGTATGGACATGAGGATGTGATAACACAGCTGTATTACGTTCGTCCGCATGTACGATCGATAATCCACTCGCTAAAGCTCGCCTCGTATATGCGGACGAACCGTGAGCTATCTGTGGCTTAGACGTTGGACGGGCTTGTCCCAATTCATTCTGGTCACAGTCATCTTTTCGCGTTTTATAGCGAAAACATTGGCGTTGAAGATTACATTATTATCGATTCACGAAAAGGTGTAAGGGGTTCCGATCCGAATTTGGCTCAATTATTACCCAACTACTTGCCCATAGTGCTTCCGTCATCAACGAGTATAATCTCCTGAAGAAGGTTCCGTGGCGTCCGGTTGACGATGCTGTATACAGTACGGTATAGCACGGACGGCCACTCGTCGTGGAACGGTACGATGATCGACACGGATGGCAGCGCTTCCGGGAACGGCGTACTCGCGCAACTGTAAGTAGGGACGGATTACCTCCCGTGATTATAAATCGACACAAATAGCAGCACTTCCGGGAGTGGTATGCTTTCGCAACTGTAAGTAGGGACGGGTTACCTTCCGTGATTATCACATACTACATACTATGATGGTATATAGGTATGAACTCTAAATGAGGTGAAACACGCCAGGCAAAAGTAGCCCAATTTTACTTGAGAAACATGTTGGTCTGTTTTTAATCCTCTTCTACAAAACACCCGTTGTGTAAAAATGCATACAGGGACAAAACACCCTTGTTGGATTTGCATAGGTGGATCTAACATCCTTAAAGATTTATCCCGTCAACACAGTGCGTATGTGCCGTGAAACAAGGTGCCGTGAAACATTGTTTTCCCATTCACGGCACTAACCTACTATTCTCTATATATACAAGGCGGACACACCATTTTTGATGATTTTAACAATGTGGACAAAACACCCTTCTTGATTTCCATAAAGTGGGCAGAGCACCTTTCATTCAAAGGGTGGACATAGAGAATAGTAGGTTAGTGCCGTGAATGGGAAAAAATATCTGGCAAGGCTCAGGAAACGGGATGGGCGAGGCTCTGCCGAGCACATCCCGTTTCCGTGCCGCGCCAGATATTTTTCCCATTCACGGCGCTAACCTACTATTCTATTTATCCCGTCAACACCTACAAATGGCTCTAAAATGCAAAAAAAATAACCCCAGCCACCACACATATTCATAAGCAGTGATTATGTCGTATTGACAGGATATCAAAAATAAATGTTTCACGGCACCGTGTTTCACGGCACATACGCACTGTGTTGACGGGATAAAACACACACACTCTATGAAAATCATCACGGGGTGTCATCCACCGTTTGAATAAAGGGTGTTTTGTCCATTCTACGAACACCATCAATGGTATATTGTCCACCTTGTAAAAATCAACAAGGGTGTTTTGTCCACTCATTGAATGAAGGGTATTTTGTCCTCTCTATGAAAATCATCCAGGGTGTTTTGTCCACCTTGTAAAATCATCAAGGATGTTATGACCACCTTCCCAAATCCATCGGTGTTTTGTCACTGTGTGCATTTTACACAAAGTGTGGTTTTGACAAGGGTTGTTTTTGCACTATCATCTATCATACATCTATCATACCTATTTATATATACTAATATCGTATACATATCGTAATCGTATAGTATTGGTATATTTAATGAGCATATCGTATGATCATATGATATTGGTATGTTTGTACCGTATCATCGTATAGTACAAACGTACTATACGAATGTTATACAAACATACGATATCCGTTCGTATATACGATATATCCGTACGGATATGGTATGAATATACCATAATCTGGTATGTTTGTACGATACAAACGTACCAGAATTATACACATGTATACAAATCGTATAAACGTACGATTTGAATGGTATATCTATACGATATTGATTGGTATGTACGGTACAAAGATACGGTACGTTTATATCATATGCATATCGTATAGAAAACATATCGTATTGGTATAGTATACGTATAGTATTGGTATAGTACGTATAGTTGACCTGCAGAAAAGCGCTACTGTACATGTACATTGTCTGGCGTGCAAGTCGTCCTGTGTGTTAAACAGAAACTTCCCGCTTGTCATGATGACGTGCGCCACGAAAATGACAGAGCAGAACACGGCTTCTGTAATATACTGAACACATAAACAAGGTGCATGATCACGTGGTTACAACAACAACAACGTCCACTCCAAAGTAAGTATTATTTGATATTTTCCTTAATATGCAACGGATTTTGATGAAATATGGCGCACCAAACGCTTCTTCATGAGCTACATTTGGTGGTCCAGGGAGTTTGGCACAGACTTATATGTTTTTTGCGAAGAATCGATGTCCGTGTCGGATTCTTCGCAAAAACAACAGAAGTTTGGGCGAAAATGCAGAGACCACCAAATGCATCTTAACAAGATGCGTTTGATGCGCCATAGTTCATCAAAATCCGTTACGTAATAAGGACAATATACACGAATACGTACTTTCAATCGGATGGATTCTGGAAGTTTCAGTACTTGTTGTTGTTGTTGTTGTTAGTACCACGTGATCATACACCTTGATAAAGAAACGCTACAGTTTTCAAATTCCTAACATTTGAATTATGTGCATTGATGTGCATACTCATGGTTAATGCTAATGTGAAAATGTCATTAAAATATTCGAGTTATGCTTCAGACACGAAATTATTGGTAGACAACTCGAAAATCAGTATGGCAATAGTTGTTATACTGCGCGGGACACATCTTTGGGTCATGATCAAAGTATAATGTGATGTTTCATGCAACTTGCCAAGTAGGCCATATGGTATTCTTTTCTTGTGTGCTACACATATGTGGGTTGTTGCAATGAATGTGTAAATTCCATGTAAGTATGTCAAGAGATATACGAGTTAGTATATGGCCAGGACACAAAACGCGTGACTGCGTAAAATCCGTAGTATACCCCGACTTTCGTCCGGAGGATACATTATTAATAAATGCAACATAGTTTATAATAAATATTGATTAAAGTAAAATACACGTTTTTTGGACAGGGAGTTGGATCATGTGATATCAAAAACGTTATGTATGGAACACCAAATATACATAAACTCAAATAATTAATGATCCAAATCATTTAAAAAGCACTCTAAATTATTTGGAGCTAGCTCTAAATATTTAATGCTAGCTCCAAATATTTAATGTTAGAGCTAGCAATAATTGTTTGAGTCTATTTAGATTTGGCGTTCAATAAAATCGGGCGCAAGCAGCAGCGTACCCTTTAAATCTGGCGTCCGGAACCATCCGGTTAAGCGGGGTGAAATCGCTGGCCATCACATTCAGGTTATATTGCGCAGTCAGCTCCTTCGCCCTCACCATCTCTTCCCCTACGAATATCACTCCTCTCCCATTCTCTCCGTTCATCTTAGGGTCGTTGGTGCCATAATCGTCAATCAGGGGATTTCCGGTTTTTAGCTTCGGATTTCTTCGGCATTCTGCCCAGTCGCAGATCTCGCGAGACTTTTTCAACGAATGTGATGATGAAAGCGCTGTGATTGCTTTTGATATGTGGGTAACAATAACCGAGCCATTGTAATGTTTGAGATTCTGCGCTATACCTGCTTCGTTGTGATGAGATGATTTGCTGTTTGACATGGCAGTTGGTTGTGAAAAGATAGATAATTGGATTGATATCAACACTAAGCCTAAAATTAGTAAATACATTAAGATCCGTAATGTAGACCGTCTGCACAGTTTTCTGTGGATAGTCATAGCTGAATCGTCTCTCCAATCGCCTGTATAGCACCTTTGTGTATCTCAGAACTTGTTTATAACACTGTGTATAGTCATATGAACATGTATCACATAGTTCCTGTTACCTTTAAACTTAGAATGAGGGAACCGGAATTGTCGTCTGCTGTTGTTTTCTAGTCTGTCTTCTCTCCAAGTAGAATACGGTTTGGCGGCATTTTAGAATCATTTCCATTGGAAATGATTCTAAATGATGTCTAACCGTGTCTTAATCAGAAAAAAATAGAAATTAAAATGTAAACAACAGACGACAATATTTGATTGTAAGGGATAATATTGAATATAGCGTTGATAGTGTAACTTTATTGAAATGAACAAGATACTAGCCCACGGCCACGGCTGCACACAGGTTGAAGTAACGGCCGAGTACCTATTCATACATTAAATATACCTAAAAGTATCAATAGCATATTATGTCACGCACATTTCTATGGGGCCATCCATATTGTCGTGCTACGCCTAACCTGCCACGAGTACGACCAAGAAAATAGTGCCCTGTGTCAACTCATCCTATGGCGTTTTGGTCTGTCTTGGTTTGTATCTGAAACTCTACATATACTAGTCTCTATAGTTTTCACAGTTTTGGGCACAGTTTATCAGTTAAATTCTGAAAAATACGAATCAAGACAGTTCGTACGTATGAATACAGCAGCTAGTATCTATAGTTCTCACAGTTAGGTAGCAGTGACCAGTTAGCCGCCTGTTTCGTATTTTTTTCTGGGAGTTTCCAACAGTAATTTATTCTAGGGAAAACGTATGGGTGGCAATGGGTTTGCACCATCACAGTACATTTGCCTCTGGATGATGATTGAGAATATGTAACTTTCAATCTCTAGGTCCGCAAGTGATCAGTTTTTGTGGAGATAACATATTTCAGTACTTTGATTATCATTGTCGCTTATTGCAGAAGTTAACGCTCCGCAATGATATATTCCCCGAACCAATGCCTATACAAAACAAATACATTAAATATAAAATATACCTTTAGGTATATTTAATGTATTTATATAGGCAGTGGTTCGTTACTTCAACCTGTGCGGCTACACTGTGAATTAGAACTATTCCATTAAAGTTCAATAACTGCCATCTATAACAGCTGTTACTGATATTTTATACCTGAAAGGCCCTGTATCTTAGATATGCATGGAACGTGATGAAACAGATTAGGTAAAAATAGTTTAATCGTAGATTAAATCTACAAATTTTGTATCGTATTTCTGCATTTCTGAATCTAAATTTTGTATCGTATTTCTGCATTTCTGATATAGGTCGCTTATAACAATTAAACTCTTTATAATACTGAAAACTAACGAGCAGTTGCAACGCTAGTAATTTTTCCAGTATTATAACCATGTTTTGCAATCGATGGTTACTAAATTAATTTATTTATACACACGACTACAATGTGCATGATCACGTGGTTACAACAACAACAACGTCGCCCACTCCAAAGTAAGTATTATTTGATATTTTCCTTAATATGCAACGGATTTTGATGAAATATGGCGCAGCAAACGCGTCTTCATGAGCTGCATTTGGTGGTCTATGGCGTTTGGCACAGACTTATGTCGTTTTTGCGACAGAAGTTTTGGCGAAAATACAGAGACCACCACATGCAGATGAACAAGACGCGTTTGGTGCGCCATATTTCATCAAAGTCCGTTACGTAATAAGGACACTATAAAAGAATACGTACTTTGAATCGGTACTTGTTGTTGTTGTTAGTACCACGTGATCATACTCCTTGGACTAAGCGTGTATATGATGGTAAATTCTTTATAAATGTGGTACAGTATCATTTCACAACAAAAATGAAGAAATTTCAAGATTTGTACCGTATTTCTGAATCCAATTGTACCCGCATGTAAACGATCGGGGATTGGTAAAACATAGGATTAATAATATTATAATACTGAAAAATAACGAGCGTTTGCAACGCTCGTTATTTTTCCAGTATTACAGAACAGAACAGAACAGAACAGAACAGAACATATCCTTTATTTGGCAATGATCTCAGACCACTTAGTGGTATATGAGTGCATACATGTACAAGCATAATTTATTATGAACAACAACAACAGCATGGCGAGAGTTATGTGGAAGTACTGTACTCGGTCTAATTTATCAGCGAACTTGTTTGCAGGCAAATTTAGTTAAATAGTCAACATCTATATATTTTGCAATGATTCGGCTTGATGGTATTTATCAGTAACGAGTATTGACTGGGAAAAATTCATCAAGCATTATATGTAAAGGAACGTGGTCAGTGAGCATGGATCCGAATCAGAACAATTTGTTTAAACATAGTTGGACAATAATTCCAATTCTTAGAAACTCATCTACGAGTTCATAGGAGTTAGATTTGGTAAAATTTAATGCTACGTCAAACATTTTACAATTAAATATACAAGCATATAGAAAACGGGTTGCACGTATATTCGATTGCAAAAAAAGACCCGCACATCCCTGTGTGTCTCAATCTCCAGGAATATGGAGAACGAGACAGGGCATGTCAGGATGAATACACAGTGAATTGTAGTGGGACACACTCTCATCAGAGAGCGAAAATCGAAAGTTGGTGAGAGTATGTATGCCACTTAATACATAAGTTATTATACAGTTTCTCGTAAGTTAGACATCGTAGTATGGGTGTGCCTGTATTGGTTGAATGCGGACCGCACGCACAACGACAACTCATATATTTGTGTATGCGGCCTTCACCCTCCACTAGCATACATATCGTGTCGTTATTTACCATGCAAATATCATATCAATCCTTCATGCATATTGATAGGTGTGAACAATGTACATCTTGATTTACTAGTATGTGACTGAACAACAGTATATTGTGTTCACTCATAATTGTCAGTAGTATAATATCTACAATTAGTGTAGCCCCGGGTGAGATTGCTCAAAGTAAGCCATCCCAACAGGACGCTGAATACAGAAGGGCCTTACACTGTTTTAACATCAATAAAACGCACGCGAACAGAGTGGCATTAGCTGAAAGGAAGAAAATATACAAACAATATGCAAATAGGTCAAAACAAAACTTCCAAAGCGTTGAAGGTAACATGTTGTCTCAACTGAAACGCATCAACCCCAAACAGTTCTACAAATTATTCAAGAAAAGAAAACAAAATAAAGTAAAAACCAACCTGAAGGCTGAAGACTTTAAGAACTTCTTTGTATCACTGATGGACAACACAACCGCGGACGAACAAACTGCACATTTAAATATCGGCGATCCAGTGTACGGTGAGCTAGAGGTGCCATTTACAGAATCTGAGATTTTGACCGAAGTGAGGAAATTAAAACAGGATAAATCACCAGGAAACGACGAGCTGTTGAACGAAGTATTTATCGCTGGTAAAACGTGTTTAATTCCGCTATTGTGTAAATTATTCAACAAAATACTTACTCGAGGTGAATACCCTACGGAATGGACTACGGGTATAGTGATACCAGTATTTAAAAAAGGCAATCCAAATGATGCCGGTAACTACAGGCCTATTACACTTATCAGTCATCTAGCAAAACTGTTCACATCGGTATTAAACTCTAGACTATTGGCATGGAGCCAACAAAACGATATCATCACAGACGTCCAATATGGGTTTAAACCAGGCTTCGGCACAACAGACGCGATTTTCGCGCTCCATGCGATTGTTTCAAAGTACCTGAACAGTAGTGGTCGTCTGTACACCTGTTTTCATTGACTATAAAAAGGCATTCGACACCGTGGATCACTACAAGTTGTGGAGACGGATGATCAAAAGTGGTATAACCGGCAAGCTGTTCCAAGTCATCAACTCTATGTACAAAAACATCAGGTTGGCGATACGGCATAGCAACGAAACTTCGGACTTCTACAAATGCAGTACTGGCCTCCTTCAAGGCGAGGCATTGTCCCCATTTCTGTTTTCCCTGTTAATAAATGACCTTGAACTTGACCTGATGCACAACTCATGCCCATCAATCAATATAGAGGAAATAAACATTTTTATTTTGATGTACGCGGATGATACTGTGCTGCTGGCTGAATCGGCGGCCGGACTACAAACAATTATCAACCAACTGGACAATTACACTACAGAGTGGGGTCTTACTATTAACGTCGCCAAAACGAAACAAAACGAAAGTATTGGTGTTCCGGAAGTCGTGGCAACTGCGAAAAGAGGAGAAGTGGTTTTATAAAGGGACTGAAATAGAGATAGTAAACCAATTCTGCTACTTAGGAATCATGCTAAATTATAACGGTAAATTTAACACAACACAAAAACATCTCGCCGAACAAGCAAGAAAGGCTCAATTCAATCTGATGAAATTTATTAAACAGAGTAACTTCAATGTAACCACAATGTTGGACTTATTTGACACTTACCTGGCCCCGATTCTGAACTATGGGTCTGAACTATGGGGAACAAATAAGGCACCGGAAATTGAACGCGTACACACATCGTTCATAAAACGCATCTTAGGGGTCAAAAGGTCGGCAAGTAACGCTATGGTGTATAATGAGGTCGCTAGAATGCCATTATATTTAACACGGTGCAATAGAATCGTCAAGTACTGGACTAAATTACTATCAACAAATAACTGTATACTAAAATCATTATACGAAGATAGGCTCCAAGACTGCGAGGCAAATACCACGGGACATAACTGGCTCCGCAGCGTGAAGGATATTCTGCTCAAACTCGGAATGAATGAGTTCTGGATTTCGCAGGAACCGGGTGACGTGAACATTTTCCTTGCGAGAGTACGACAACGACTAGCCGACCAGTTCTTCCAAACCAACGACTCTACAATCGAAACATGCTCGAAATGTGAAATATACAAGAATTTCGACAAAACACGCGGTCTAGCTAAGTACCTGTGCAAACCAATCCCGGAACTACGTAGAAAGACGCTCTCGAGATTTCGGTTAAGCGCACACTCCCTAGCCATTGAAACGGGCCGATATAACCGAACGGATAGACGGGATCGAGTCTGCGCAATGTGCGAGTTGAACGTTATTGAGGATGAATATCACCTGATTCTAATATGCCCCAAGTACAGCGAACTGAGGGCGAGACTTATCCGGCCATACTTTTACCGTAGACCGAGCGCTCAGAAACTAGTGGAACTATTGGACGCGGGCGATATAAAGACTATTACAAACCTTACTAGGTATATAACGTTGGCTATGCGTTTGAGAGAAGGACACGTGTAGGATTCATATACTGACACTCTACGAACATGCCCGCTCATGTTGCGAGGCATGATGGGCACATACATGCATCTGCGGTGAATGTGTGTGCCCGTGCGCCTCGAAATATGAACAGGTATTCGTGATTGTGATAACAGGAACATATACTGTTTTCGGAACTACTAGGTAACTTACTAGGTATATAACGGAACAGGAACATACTGTTTTCGGAACTTCAAGTGATCACACCGATTAGTCAAGGTAATATTCGACAAATCATCTACGTTTACCCAAGTCCCATTCTCCATAAACTGGAGATTGGGACAGTGGGGGTATACACACAGCCATTGTTTATTTTCCACAATTCTCGTACTCTAATTTACATGTAACCTCATAATTACCATGTTTCTCATTTGGGCTAGATACTAGTAAACTACGCAATAGCTAGCATACTCTATTTTTACTCAAATCTCATAGTTTTTAGACGTAATCTCAACAATTCAGCTTGTTACGCGACTAGGTAACTGAACATGATTCCGCCCGAAAATCTCGAAGAACTCAGAACATATCTAGGATTCATGCAATACCTAGCCAAGTTCATGCCGAACATGTCATCAGTCGCGGAACCTCTAAGACAATTACTGTGCAAAGACATTGAATGGCACTGGGAAGAAAGTCAACAGCAAAGCTTTGAACAATTGAAACAGATGGCAACACAATCACCTGTGCTTAGCTATTATGACCCCGCAAAGCCATTGACACTTTCTGTAGACAGTAGTTCGAAAGGTATGGGAGCAGTAATACTACAAGATGAAAAGCCCATAGCTTACGCTTCGCGTGCACTGAACACAGCCCAGCAGGGTTATTCACAAATTGAAAAGGAAACTTTAGCAATAGCCTTCGGCTGTGAAAAATTCCATGAATACATTTATGGAAGACACATTACCGTGGAGAGCGACCACAAACCTCTACAGAGTATATTCACAAAATCCCTACACCAAACACCAGTTCGTCTCCAGAGGATGCTTCTAACGTTGCAGAAGTACGATTTGACTGTTGTATACAAACCTGGTAAACTGTTGCACTTAGCAGATCACTTGAGTAGGTCATTTCTGAATGAAACACATGAATCATTTCCATCAACATTGGAAATCAACGAACTTGATGTGCAGAACCTACCAATCTCACCAGAGAAATACCGTGAATTCAAACACGCAACTGCTGAAGATGCATCGTTACAAATGCTCCAAGACGTGGTGATGGATGGATGGCCGGAAAAGAAATGCGACATTTCACATGAAATCCAGCCGTATTGGTCGTTTAGGGATGAAATATCGTGCATCGACGGTTTGCTGTATAAAGCAGATAAGTTAATTGTTCCAGCAGCAATGCGTAGTGAAATGCTCGACAGAATCCACGAAAGTCACTTGGGGATTGTGAAATGTAAGAACCGAGCGCGTGAGATCCTATATTGGCCAGGTATGGCATCACAAATAGAGGATAAAATTTCACAATGTGACATTTGTGCTGAACATCAAAATCAAAACGCCAAAGAACCACTATCACCCACTGAGGTACCAGGTCGCCCCTGGTCTAAGATAGGTGTGGACTTATTTGAAATGAAAGGCCAGCACTATGTTGTGACAGTAGACTATTTCTCAAAGTGGCCAGAAATCGCAAAACTTGACAATCTCTCAAGCAGTAACACAATTAGCTACTTGAAAAGTCAGTTTGGAAAGTACGGAATTCCTGATGAATTAATTTCTGACAACGGACCACAGTTTGCTAGTGCTGAATTTGCGAACTTTTCAAAGGTCTACGAGTTTCGTCACACAACATCGAGTCCCCATTTTCCTCAAAGCAATGGTCAGGCTGAACGACAGTACAGACGGTGAAAAAGTTGTTAAAGAAGGCAAATGATCCGTACCTAGCCCTTCTAGATTACCGTAATTCACCTATTGATGGGACAGCGTTTTCCCCAGCACAGATGTTCCTAGGCAGACGCCTAAGAACTAGACTACCAACAACCACTGCTCTACTTAAGCCTCAGGGAGCTGATGAGATTAAAGCTGCCTTGAAATCACGACAAACTAGGCAGAAGCAGTATTATGACCAACACGCGGGTCAAAATGAACTTAAACCTTTGTACAAAGGCGACAAAGTAACTATAAGACACTCAGACAAATGGATCCATGGGAAAGTAGTGGACAAACATCAGACTCCACGCTCGTACATCGTGGAAACTCCAACCGGGAGAAGATACCGCCGCAATCGCCAACATTTGCGGTTTACACGATCAACATTCAACGCAGAACCACCAGTTGACAATGATGATCCTGAAATTCAACCTCAACCGGGTCTACCAACTCAAACGGTTCAACCACCTGCCCAACCAGAAACAACGCAGCAGACACCGCGACCGCCAGAACCACCCTACGTTACTCGATATGGACGAGAAATTAAGCGGCCGAGTCGTTTCACAGATTAAGATTATAATCAGTATTCTACAGTGTTCGGATCTCTCTATATAATAGTGTTCTGATCAATAGTCTAGTCATTATTATTCTACAGTGTTCGGAATTAAAATAAGCAAATAGTCTAGTCATTATTATTCTACAGTGTTCGGAATTAAAATAAGCAAATAGTCTAGTCATTATTATTCTACAGTGTTCAGAATTAAAATAAACAAGTGTTCTAGTCATATATCAGTCATCTGTATAATTCTTCAGTGTTATGATATAAGGGAGATAATTACATGCTGAAATCACCATATCCTTACCTGTATGAAGCTGAATATGGTACGACTCCTGCTGTAAGGTGCCGATGACAAGATAGACAAGATGTTGATATGGATTGTCAAACATAAAACAGAAGAACTGTTGTATATTACATGTTTAATCAAAGTGAATAATGCAAATTTACTATCATTTGTCATGTATTTGAAAAATATCTCAATAACATTGACTTGGGTAAAAGAATACCGGTAGATACCGACATGTACATTCAAACAATTTCAAGGTAAATTATACCTATTATCGGAAGACAACATATTGAGACACAATCAAAATATAAAATACATATACTTTTGGTTCAGACAATCCTCATAAGGGTTTCTTGTGACAATGTGTTGTAACATTATAATAGTGGTATAACAGTCAGTTTCAAGGTAACAAGTTTAAATTCCATTGAAGTACGCAAAATGCAGAGTATATTTTGATTTAATTGTGTGAATTTGATTTCCAAACATCTGTTCATGTCCATTAACAATTATTCATGATAATTGGTATCGAGCATTGATCAGATCATCAGTCAAACCTTCTTTGGTTTGTTATTCTTTAAAAGGAGGGGGATGTCATGTATTCCGGTATATTGTCACGTAATTCTGTGTCCGTGTGTGGACATACACTTGTTGAATAAAGAGTTGTCGTTCCTGCCAAGATGTCGTCCTGCATGGTTCGCAAACATAACAATGATCTTAGTAAATGCTGCAATAATTAGCAAACTCCATTTTACTCTAATCTCATCGTTTTGCTCGCTGTGTGTCTAGGAATTTGAACATGTTTCTCAGCCGTTTTGCTTGTTGGGTGCCTAGGAATTTGAACATATTTTCGGTGTAACTAAAACTAGTAAAATTGTCAATATATCGCATACACCATCTTACACGCAATCTTTTTGTGCGCTTATGAATACGAAAATGTTTTCAGAGACTACTGCATGCTGCAATAGTTAACATAAATGCTACACGCAATCTAATCGTTTTGCTTGTTGCGCACCTACATCTATGAATATGAATATGTTTTTCATTTGTAATTTCGACTAGTAATTTTGCAATAGTTAGCATACCCTATATTACATGTAATGTCATTATTTGCTGGTGCTTGCCCATTTTGGGAGACAATGATCATGCGTCTCCCAGGATGAACAAGCTCCACAGCTTTTGTATGTATATATGTTTGTTTTGTACTCTCCCATAAGCTGTATAGCTTCAGGAAATAAAGAATTGAATTGTGAAGAAAAAAAAAGGATCTGCACAACTTGGAATGACTCTGTGATGTATGATTACTATTGAACTATAATACAAAAGTCATAAATAACAAATTTATGAACATGTGAATTACTTTATAATCTAGGAGGTACATTTAAGTCAATAGTTATTGGAAAAAACGCATAATCTCAGCAACAAAGATGCTCAACCGTTGTAACTGTATTTCTGACTTGCAATTGAGAAGTTCTTTGAATTTTATAACATTTGGATGCCGATAATAGTAACGTTTGAGATACAATTTTCGTTTATCCGAGAAATGTGGACAGACTAGCAGATAATGAAATTCGTCACCCAAATCATTTTTATTACATATGGTACACTTACGTTCAGAATGGGGTATCCCTAACCATCTACCTGTCTCGATTGGGAGTTTATGATTACCTGTTCTAAATCTTACAAGATTATAGTACAATGATTGTGGTAAACATGTGAAGTATCCTTCTATATTTGTGTTATCTTTGAATAAATTATACATCTTACCTTTGTTTGATTCCGAGACACGTGAATGCCAGTTTTGGATAAATTGATCCATTAGAGTATGTTTAATTTTATTTTAACTTAGTTCCTGCATATTATAGTCTAGATTATTCCCCGTTTGATTTACTATATGTTTTATGAACTGTAACCATTTAAAATTAGTGTTTTCATGGTTCGAAATATATTCTAACATCAGATATGATAATTTAGTCTGGTTGCCATTTACTATTCTATTCCAAAAATCTAACATCCTGGTTTTAATAGTAATCGATATTGGATGTCTACCGAGCTCGGCATATAACATGTATAACGGTGTGGATTTACGACTTTTTGTTATTCGTCTTAAAAAGTCGGTATGTATTCGCTCCAGGATATCTAGATTTTCGTAGCCCCAAACTTCACACCCGTATGTCAGAATTGGTAGAATTGTATGGTCGAATAATTTTAGTTGGAGATAAATTGGTAGATCAAAGTTGTTAATACGTGTATATAGTAAAAATGTTGCCATTTTTGCTTGTTGTGCTATATGTTTTCGGGCATTAAGAAAAATTCCGCTCCTTGAAAAGTATACACCAAGGTATTTGTACTCATTAACTATCTCTATTATTTCATTACCTATGCAAAAATTATATTTTTTATTATTGTTAGTACCAAATACTATGACTTTAGTCTTGCTTATATTTATCTTTAGCTTCCATTCATTGCAATATAGCTGGAAATCGTTTAGACACCATTGAAAACTGTTTTCGTCTTCGGCAATAATTATGGTATCGTCTGCGTACAACAGAACTATTATTTTTATGAAAAAGAATGAATCTATCGTTCGGTGGTGAATTTTGATACCGTCATTATTATTGGCCGATAGTGACATTTCAAGGTCATTCAAAAATAGTGAAAACAATATTGGTGACAAGTTTTCTCCCTGTCTGACTCCACAAAAGCTTGTAAATAATTGGGAAGTTTCGTTATTGTTTGAAACACACGATTTAATACCGTCGTACATATTATATATAACTCTGAAAAATAAACCATTTACGTTGGTACTCAGCAATTTTCGCCATATTCCTATCCTCCAGACAGAATCGAAGGCTTGGGAAAAATCAATAAATGAACAGAATAGCTTCTTTTTCTGTTTCCTCATTAGTTCTATTAATAAATATAACACAAAAATATGGTCAGTTGTTGAGTATCCTTTCCTAAAACCAGCTTGATTATTTGACAAATATTCGTTATAATCGACAAATTTCGTTAAACGTTTGTAATAGCGCAGTAAACAATTTACCCAGACAACTAAGGATTGTGATTGGCCTGTAATTTACAGGATTTTCAACGTCACCTTTGTTTTTGAAAATAGGTTTAATTGTCCCGATTAGCCATGACTCTGGCAGTATACCTGTTGAAAGCACGATATTAAAAAGTGATACATATACGGGTAGCAAAATAGTTTGTGTGGTTTTAATGTATTCGTTTAAAATGTTGTCAGTACCACAGGCTTTCGCGTCTTTTAGTGTTTTGATTACATCTACTATTTCACGCTCAGTTATTGGACACTTTAGTATTTCGTCATCCATGTTAACAACAGATGGTTACTAAATTAATTTATTTAAATTAATTACACTACTCAGCGTGTATTATATATGGTGGTAAATTCTTCTTAAACAGTATCATTGCTCGGTTCAGGTTAGTCCTTCAGATTGAGCGGTAAACTGTCATTTTAGCATTTTGCAATTGAAATTGCTTCTACATGAAGGTCAATTAGATGGCTTTCCTGGATATACGACTTGACAGTCTCCTCCAATTGCAATCTGAAGCATATATGTTGATGTGGCTGGATAAATGGGGCTTATGGGATTCGTGACCAGTCATGTAGACTGATAACGATATATATTGCGTGTTATAGTGACTCCATTAAAGTTCAATATCTTCAATATCTGCCATCTATAACAGCTGTTGCTGATATCTACAAATTTTGTATTGTATTTCTGAATTTCTGAATCTGAATGTACCTATAGTCTGTTTCACGAAAGCTGCCCAAATTTTACGGCTATATAGACAATTCAAAAACAATATTATTTTCGATAATATTAAATTAAAGGAAAATTTAAGAATGAGCCTTCTTTTTATTTCGTGAAATTCGGTCAAATATTGATTTTATTACGAAAAATGTACTTGTCTATGGGAATTTAACATGGGGGAAAAAGTGGTAAGGAAGTGTGGGAGGAGTCAAAAAACGAAAAAAATTGGAAATTGACTCCGAAACTGACTAGATAGCTTGGATATGATCTAACTAAGAAAACAAAAGTTAAATTTTAAAAATCGGTCCAGTATTTCTAAAATTCAAAAGAAATTCCCCATGTTAAATCCCCATAGACATCTTCACTCCTTCACTCCGTGAAGATGTCTATGGGGATTTAACATGGGGAAATTTTGTTTTCGCAATAAAATCAATATTTGACCAAATTTCACGAAATAAAAAGAAGGCTCATTCTTAATTTTTCCTTTAATTTAATATTATCAAAAGAAATCTTGTTTTTGAATTGTTTATATGGTATCGTATATTATTCATAAGTATATCACTATTAAACATTAATTACAATATGTATGCATATTATTAAAACAGTAGATGCTACCGCTGTTTCGCTGTATGTGATATTTATAACAAAAAAAAATTTTTATTCGTCCGCGCCATTTTCAGTTCATATTTTGACCTGTGCATATGAACAGGATTAAGTTTAAACAACGCTCGATTCCGTCCTATTCAAATTTCTCTGCAGAATGTTCAGACTAACTACATAAATAATGCTGCTAAATAAGTGTTAACGGCTGGAACATGGTCATCACTAAACGGAAGAAACCACAGTCGTATTATTTAAAAATAAGATTTACCCGAGTCCTCATGGGGGCCGCCATTAATCCAGTGTTAACTAATAGACCGTGTGATCCCATTCACTGAGTAGCCGCTGCTTAGTGAAATGGTGTGCTAATCGTGATATTATTTTCCCCAATAATTGGAAACGGTTTGAATTTCTCGGTAAAAACTACGAAAGTCATACAAAATAACGATGTATATTTAACATTGGATACGCGTAAACGGTATTACTCTCTCATCGGATCGTCAGTTGTCGTCGATAGCGATTTAACGTACTGATCTGGTCTTAATTTATTGTCAACTTTCAACGCCATTTACAGAATATATGGAAAATTTTGGAAATAAATAACGGCAAATTACGATGACGTCTGCTCTGAAATATCTGTCAACTTGCGGACGTAATTTAAGGAAATCGATTATATTTTAAGGCTACATCTGTGACTATTAATTACGAATTTATGTATGGTCTTTGTCTACCACCCGACACATTACACAGATCTAGTTGTAAATACACGTCGCTTTGTGTGGGGAAAAACATCGATAATGCGTAGTTGTGTGTGACGAGGTGTTGATCTGATGACACCACATAACTGTAACCCTTAGGCAATGTTTTGAAATTGGCGTGTCGTTTTGATGTGTGCCGCAACACCTCACTGTCGGAGACAACATGACAATTAACGATATACTCTCGATTATACACAGATCTATTAGACGGCTGGTTATTTAAAATAAAGAGTAGTTCAGTACACCTTCGCCGATATTGTTTTTAGAAAATCAGTAATATTTTCCGTAAATGGTGTTGAAAAGTTGACAAAAATTATATCACCGTATTTAGTTGTGCCGATATTGTTTTAAAAATCAGTAATTTTTTTCCGTAAATGGTGTTGAAAATTGACAAAATATATAGCCGCATTTCTCTGATATTCGTTTAGAAAATCACCAATATTTTCTGTAAATGGTGTTGACACAAAATGCAGCGTTCACGCGGAATTCAAATAAAATATAATAATTTAATAAATAGACGCCGATGGCTACTGTGTTTGCGGCCAGTGAATTCTGGTCGTGGTAGCCACAGGCGCAGTTCGAACAGTGTTGTGAGCAGATGGAGGACAATAATTATTTCAAATTCATAAAAAAATGTTTGCTGTCCGAAAATTAATTAATTGTGATAGCCAAAAAAATAGATTTTGGGACAGTAAAACATTATATGGTATAGACAGTACCTCAAACTTAAAAAAAACGGTAACGAACTGTCTGTGTATATATTACTTAAACTTAAAAAAACAGTAACAAACTGTCTGTGTATATATTACTTAAAGATAGACACTTTCATTGTTGGTAAGTTTCTATCAATTTATAGGTATTTTTTATTAAAATCATAAAATTGTGAAAATATTAAAATCACAAAAATAATATATATGGAGAAAAAAATATATACCACGTCGAGGTTTGAAACCCCGACCCTTTCGGGAATCGGTAATTAAATCATTGAAATCGGCGACCTTAACCTCACGACTATTGCGCAATTTACGACACTCACGGTTATACAGAAGTGCTATCATTTGAACGTAATAATTATTAAATTATTTGCAACTCCATCTACAACGATACCGTTACAGAGATACGCTATTGAAACAACATGTATTAGTACCCATAACATAACAAAGTAATGTATCATTATATATCACAGGAGATAACTTAAAACTATATATACTAATCATAAACAGAACAATCCGCTTGGCTTGTATGAAAATAGTTCGCGTGATATTGATTATCTCCCTTGCCGAAAGTAGTTCAGTGATTTATTAATTCCAAATAAGACGTGTTTGCGTAATGAATACATGTAGGTCGCTTGTAAAAGATCAGGATTGGTAAAACTATTTATAGTTTAACGGCCTATCAACAGCTATGGTCATTTAAGGCCGGGCCAACGGGTTCGGTCCAGTATGTAGCCTGCTGCATTTGGTGGGGGAGGGGGGTGGGGGGTCTCCCAAAATCAGAACGGAATATTTCTATCGAGATAAATATATATTGAGCCCTGAAATTAGAATAACCTGACCTGGTGTCAGGTCCATATTGCTTGTTAAAATGATGAATCCTGATCAGACTGTGCGGATCTGGATCTACACTGGCCGCAAAATCCAGAATCCCCATTTTTCCAGTCACAGTCTCATATCTAGTATATCAATACATGCGTATGCTAATACAAGCCACGGATATCAATGATGTCCTTTTGATTTAAAGAGAAAAAATAATTTTCGAAAACTATTTGTGTAACCTGATAGACAATGACAACATAAACCACATGCAGAAAACCCCATCGAAAAATGTCAATCAGATAAAAAGTTAAAACAGTTTTCATATCAGTACATTTTATACAAATTTATGCAAATTCATTGCAACCCAATTATAAAAATCGCAATATTTTTTTTTATAAAATGAAAATATATTTGTTTACATGTTCCCTCTTATTTTGTTGTAAATTATCAAGTCCATGTAATACACTAATGACAAGAAAAATACATTAGAGTTAATATAAATAGTTATAGAAAAAAAATGTCACGGATGACGTCATAGTGGAATACGCATATTTCAGCTAATTAAACATTTCAAACGCCTGTAACTTTTGAAGTATTTCTTATGTTGGTTTTCAGCATTCATTTCATTTGAAATTAAAACAAAACTGTTTTATTCCACTCTACTATCCACAACTACAGTGGAACCTCTCTAAACCGGACCCCAAGAAAACACCTGTGATCTTCGTTTTGATGAGTTTCTTGGTCATATATCTCAGGTGATAATGTCTGTTCGTGGCCGCCTAGCACACGCAACTATGGCTCATAATGATCAAATGTCTTATTTACAGTGAAACCTCTCTAAGCCGGACACCCTGGGAGCCCCCAGGGTGTCCGGTTTAGAGAGGTTTCACTGAGTGAAACCTCTCTAAGCCGGACACCGTGGGAGCCCCAGGGTGTCCGGTTTAGAGAGGTTTCACTGTAATTAATTGCATACATAAAATGTCCTTGCTACGCATATTAATTACATTTAGAATGATAAAAACACCATGATCAATATCGCTTATGTCGCCGAGTGGACCTTTATCACATACGTTACGTGCAGCACATGTTGTCTCTCCCAGCACTTCAGCTAATATATATTTTCGATATCAGCATTAAAGGTACATACCCACTCAGTAGGCACAATATGTTCTTTGTACGAGTTAAATAAGTGTATAATTATGTCACTATTCCACCAGTTACGAGTGCCCGCTGTACAGATATAATAATATAAAATTTAAGTCTGATATAAAATGTATAATAATGCCAATCAATACGTGGGTTAATTGTGAATGAATGTTTATTTTGCCAGAAAATGTCTCAGATGATGTCTCTGATATAAAGAACATGTTGTGCCTACTGAGTGGGCATGTACCTTTAACTCCATATAAGTATACGAATCACTGTATTATCTCCAAAGGCAATATCCGTTTTCACAATTTGATTCACATGAAGAAAAAAATAATTTTCTAGTTCGTTCGAATATATACAGTGTATATATACAGCTCGAATATATATGCCATTGCCGTCACGAATAAGGATGTCTGCCTTATCAGTTTTCTACGGAGCACCGCAGGGGACATGGAATCTTTTATTAATTCGTTCCCACGAAATAACAATTCGTTCCCTCAATTTAACAATTCGTTCCCTCGAATTAACAATTCGTTCGCACGATATAACACTTCGTTGCCTCGAATTAACAATTCGTTCCCACGTGGGAACGAATTGTTATTTCGTGGGAACGAATTGTTAAATTGAGGAAACGAATTGTTAATTCGTGGTAACGAATTGTTAATTCGTGGGAACGAATTGTTAAATTGAGGGAACGAATTGTTATTTCGTGGGAACAAATTAATTAAAAAAATCCATGTCCCCTGCGGGGCTCCGAAGTTTTCAGACTTGTGGGAGAAAATTTCCTTTACGCATTATACAAATAGTATATGTAGTGTACATGTAGTATGTGACTGGAGAATTTAGGCTTACAGCATCTGATTGGAGACTGAATTGATGCTGACACCTTATTACAACTTCGCGACCAGTGCAGACCCTGATCAGTCTGATCATGGTCTGTACTGGGCGGCGTTGAATCAATAAAGCACCTGTCATGATTTTAACAAATAGTAAAGCTCCTTATCTGGAGATATAGCAAGTAATAAAGAGATAACGTCTATTCCACACTTGACAATACTATTTATTACTGAAATAGGTTTTCAGTCTGAATTAATTTAAATACACTGAAATTAGTAATCATCACAATGTAATTACTTTTGTTTGCAAAACCCCGATCACTCTTTGTCCGCGTGTGCGATTGATAATCGTGCGTTACGTATTATTACATGTGAATACAGTGCAACCTCTCTACAACAGCCACCCATGTGAATACAGTGCAACCTCTCTACAACAGCCACCCATGGGAAGACGCAAAAGTGGTTGTTGTAGAGAGGTGACTGTTGTAGGGAGGTTAATGCTGAATTAAATTTTGTCGTTCGCTGTTTATTTCTTTTTTGAATAATTCTCATTAAAAACATGCTTTGGCAACATTTTAGAATAATTTCCAATGGAAATGATTCTAAAATGCTGTCAAAACATGTTTTTATTGAGAAAGAAGGCAAAAGTAACAACAGATGACAATATTCGTGCTCAGCAGTATAAGGGTTAGATACAGAGAAAATCGTCCATTTGGGATATAAAATAGCGGCTGTTATAGAGAGGGTGTTATTGTAGAGAGGTGGCCGTTCGGGGAGGTTCGACTGTATAATCAGAAATATGCTTAGCATCATTATGATTTCTAAAACAACATGTTAAATATAAGAACACTACAATGTTAGTGTGTAATGAAAATATGCATAACATGTCCATAAACTTGGTGGTAACCATATAGACATTCAAATGCCAACAAAGAAGATCATCACATTTGAAGATAGTCAAGGTGTATGATCACGTGGTACTAACAACAACAACAAGTACTGAAATTTTCAGAATCCATCTGATTCAAAGTACTTATTCTTTTATAGTGTCCTTACTACGTAATGGATTTTGATGAAATATGACTCATCAAACGTGTCTTCATTTGGTGGTATATATTTTCGCCCAAACTTCTGTCGTTTTTGCGAAGAATCGATTTCCGTGTCTCCGACACGGAAATCGATTCTTCGCAAAAACGACATAAGTCTGTGCCAAACTCCCTGGACCACCAAATGCAGCTCATGAAGACGCGTTTTCTGTGCCATATTTCATCAAAATCCGTTGCATATTAAGGAAAATATCAAATAATACTTACTTTGGAGTGGGCGATGTTGTTGTTGTTGTAACCACGTGATCATGCACCTTGATAGTATCAGATGCCGAGTATCGGGAATAGTTAACCCTCAATAAATTTAAAGTATCAATTTTCGAGTTTTGTTTCTGAATTTACACAACACACGGGCACACGAGTATGTGATAGCACAGTTAGATCACGTTCATCAGGTATGATCGACAATCTGCTCGCTAAAGCTAGTACATGCGAACGAATCCACAGGCGATTCTAGCGTGTCTTGGATGGTCAATTATTGTTTGTATATACATAAAACACCTTTCTAAACAATGTCAAAACAATTCAAAAGTGCCCGGTTGTAAATATAATAGTACTTAGAAAGGTAAAAAACTCCCATTCGCCACCATTGTAACGAAAACTCACACAATGTAGACAATTGGAACTCGCCTATACAACGCATTCACCGTGTCGTAACTGCTGTTTACAGTTACCAATACATTAACATAAATATCAAAGATTTCGAGTGTAAACTGTACTAAAAACGCGTCTCACTAACCTAAATTGGCTTTTTAAAATCATACACCTGGGCCCGTTTCACTAAACTTCGTACGACTAAAATGTTCGTAAGGGCAAATTTAAGATCGTCTGGAAATTTCAATTGATGGATTTACATTTATTGAACATAGGCTGCATGCTCAATAAATGTAAATCCAATAATTGTTTACAAGAAAACATTGTTAATGTGATATTTACAGACTATCATAATTTTGCACTTACGAATATTTTAGTCGTACGAAGTTTAGTGAAACGGCGCCCAGATCCGTTTGAACTCAAGAGACGTCAATATGGATAAAATATTAACGGCGTGCGTTGCATTGTGTTTCAAAGGGAAACGCATGTACGTAGGTATAGGTATATAGTTTATTTATAGTGCAACCTGTTACACATATACATATCACAAGAAGTTACAACTGATGATAACAGCCAGCCTACAGAGGCTCATGATGCACTAGCATATACATATTCATTGTTTCGTAATAATGTTGATATCCAATACTTCACGTTCTAAAGTTTTTGGTTTTGGTTTTGGTGTTCATTTAGAATATAACGTAATATAAAGGAAAGGAAGATAATGGAGCATACAACGACTTCATACGCCGTGAGAATGTGTTCGTGCTTGATCCGAAAACCAGAAACGATCAATTGTCAGTGCGTCACACAGTAGCATTCAATATTGATTGAAAACAAGACTTTATTATGCAAACTGATTTGACAACGTGTTAAATATCAGATTGACACGCAACGTTGTTTGATCCGGAAACCAATCACCATAACTTGACAATATGATACTGAACATTATACTAACGGATGATTTATTTACTGTTAAATATAGCCCTGGCAAGTGACATTGATCGATCCGGAAACCAATACGTATATAAGACAGTGGAACCTGTCTAAACCGGACACCCTGGGGGACTCCCAGGGTGTCCGGTTTAGACAGGTTCCACTGTATTTCTTGAATATGAGCGCCCCAAGACAGTTTGGCGTGTTTTGCAATCACGAACAGACATTAGCATCAGACATAATGTCGGTGAAACAAAAAATCTAATTAACCAAACAAATTCATTCTCCGCGTCCGGTTTGGAGAGGCTCCACTGTAAGGTGCAACATAGTGGTTTTTTATTTGTTTAGTAAATGAGTAATTTCAACATGAATTATAAGCATAGTTCACATATTAAATGTTTATTAAACTACATTGTAATTTATTTAACATCCATTATGTGAACTGTTATAGTTCACATAATGAATGTTAAATAAATTACAATGTAGTTTATAAAAAAATTAATATGTGAACTATGCTTATAATTCATGTTGAAATTACTCATTTACTAAATAAAGAAAAAAACAACATATGAACCACAGTTGACATGGTTTTGTTGTTTTTTGGGTTTTTTTGCAATCCCGCCTAAGCGTCCACGTAAACAAAATGTTTCTCCGTCCTTCATTTCAATACAACGGAGCCCCGCAGGGGACGTAGAGTATTTGTTTTATTAATTCGTTCCCACGAAATAATAATTAGTTCCCACGATATAACAATTCGTTCCCTCAACTTAGCAATTCGTTCCCACGATATAAGAATTGTTATATCGTTGGGAACGAATTGTTAATTCCTGGGAACGAATTGTTATATCTTGGGAACGAATTGTTAAATTGAGGGAACTAATTGTTATTTCGTGGGAACTAATTAATAAAAAAGAAAGAATTCTACATCCCCTGCGGGGCTCCGTACAATGTATATCGGGACATCCACATGTTTGTCTGCATTTGATAGTCACGAAACAACAAAAGAAACGCTATATGCATGCCTAGTCTATATATATTAGCCCTTTGATACATGCATTGGTTTAGTATTCAAATATTTGTTTAGCATGCTCAGCATTTTGCATTCATGTGTGTGTTACGGAAACATCAATCACCCAGAATGACACGACTGTTATCTATATATATCATCTGTAGATGAATTATTTTGCAAACCGTTTGTTAACCCTTACACCGCGATCTTAATTGTTTTGTCGTCTGTTGTTTAGTTTCTAGTTTACCTTTCTATCATGAAAAACATGCTTTGACACTTTAAAATAATTTACAACATGCTTTGACAGCACTTCAGAATCATTTCCATTGGAAATGATTCTGAAGTGCTGTCAAACCAGGTTTTATTGAGAAATAAGGCAAGATATAAAAGCAACAGCAGACGACATTGTTGTGTTTAGCGGTCTAATGGTTAATGGTGCAAGCTTTCCGTGTTTTTGCAATTGGTGGGCTAAATGCGAATTTATAGGTCGGTGTGTTATTTATTAATTTTCCATATGTTTTTCTTATTGGGCTGTTGCGTTTACTGTAGTATGGAAACTATTTGGTATGTTTAAAGTGCGTGAAGTCATGTTTAAGATATAGTTTATACATGTACATATACTTGTATGACGTCACTCTTAGGAGACTGGGGCCCGTTTCATTAAACTTCGTACGACTAATACGTTCGTAAAGAACAAAAATGTAGATGAAAGTTCGCATTAGCAGTTGATTTCGTGAAATATTTCGTGGATTTGTTCAGATTTAAGGACCGCTACATGTAGGCTGAAAATGGTAGCATTCATGAACCACGTTAATGTATGAAGTGAATTTATAGAAATCCTCGTACGAACATGTTTGTCGTACGAAGTTTTTAATATCTACAATATTAAATCATTACAAATGTTAGATTCTATTTATTGCATACATCAACCTGTTTTCTGTAACGAGCTAATTTGCATACATTGATTGATTACACTATTGTCTGAAAGCTGCCCAAATTTTACGGCCATATAAACAATTAAAAAACAATATTTTTTTCGATAGTATTAAATTAAAGGAAAATTTAAGAATGAGCCTTCTTTTTATTTCGTGAAATTTTGTCAAATATTGATTTTATTGCGAAAAAAAATTTCCCCATGTTAAATTCTTTTTAATTTCAAAAATATTGCACTGATTTTTAAAATTTAACTTTTGTTTTCTTAGTTAGATCATATCCAAGCTATCTAGTCAGGTTTCGGAGTCAATTTCGTTTTTTGACTCCTCCCACACTTCCTTACCTCTTTTTCCCCCATGTTAAATTCCCATAGACAAATCAATTTTTCGTAATAAAATCAATATTTGACCGAATTTCAAGAAATAAAAAGAAGGCTCATTCTTAAATTTTCCTTTAATTTAATATTATCACAAAAAAAAAGATTGTTTTTGCATTGTTTATATGGCCGTAACATTTGGGCAGGTTTCGTGAAACAGACAGTAGTGTAATCATACAGAGCTCCAGATAAGGTGCGTATTTGCGTAAATACCCAATTAAAATTGCCAAAAAAACAATTGAAATCAGAAGTAGTGAGTATCAAAAAGCAATGAAAAATGTGTGGTATCTTTACCATGCTAGAGAAAACAATAAACAGATCACAAATATAGCATATTTTCTTATTTTTCCATGAAAACACATTTTGGTATTTCATTAGAATTGTCTCCAATGAGACAATTCTAATGAAAAACCAAGATGTGTTTTCATTTAGAAGCAAACTATTCGATATGTGCGGTCTGCTGATGTGTAAACAGTAAACAGTAGTGTGATTCTATTTTACACAATTACAATTTTGAAATACCCAATTGCTTCAGAAATGATGGAGTGACAATACTCAATTACTAATTCCTTATCTGGAGCCCGAGTAATATGATTTTTATTACACTGTGTTAATACACTGCGAGTGGCCATTTTATGTAATAAAACCGTATGTGCTGTGAACTATTCCTATTGCACCACATCGAGAATGAATTCACCATTCTAGACATAAGCTTAGTTCATGAAATAAAAATAGGTCGGAATGCTAGTTGTCTCTCAATATTATATGTTTTATAACGAAACCCAGGTTTTGTCTGGTTACTCATCGGTATAATTGAGTTCAGAAAATTCACACACTACAATTGTAATACATGTATTTGTTTCATCAACATGTTGCTACGGAAGTCCTGGAGGGACATTTAAATATTAATATTATTACTTACTATTTAAATATTAGTAATGGACATCTAAATATTATATATTATTAGTTACTATATATATATTAGAATTGGACACTAAATATTATATATTATTAGTTACTATTTAAATATTAGTAATGGACATCTAAATATTATATATTATTAGTTACTATTTAAATAGTATTAATTAATATTTAAATATTATATATTATTACTTAATACGGAATACGGAAGTCCTGGAGGGACATTTACATATTATATATTATTACTTACTATTTAAATATTAGTAATGGACATTTAAATATTATATATTATTACTTACTATTTAAATATTAGTAATGGACATTTAAATAGTAAATAATAATATATAATATTTAAATGTCCCTCCATGGCTTCCGAATGTTGTAGACGTTGTTGTAACATTCATGTTTGCTTCGTGTACGACTTGTACTTCTAATTACCAATAATATATATATATATATAACGTTATAATATCCACGTCAGCAGCCACTCCGATATATATATATATATTTATATATATATATATATATATATATATATATTATATATATATATATATATCGGAGTGGCTGCTGACGTGGATATTATAACGTTATAATCATTTAATAGTTGGTTTCTTAGGATATTTGACTGCCTCAGTGTTGTTATATTTCTCTGTCGGATTATTGAAACGTTGTTACTAAATGTTGGTGTATTTCATTAATTTTTTAACAGAACATAGAAGTTTGGAGTTCTATGTTTTAAAATAAAAATCTGAATAAAAAGTGAAAAGAATCAGCTTATCTGGAGCTCTGGTATTATCTTCTCTATTTTTCCAGGAGAATGAATACTTTCTCTGATAATGTTGACTGCATTTATTCCCGTAATATGTGCATTGTGTCTTATTTGTCTACGAGATGTGCATTTTATATATTAGCTCTCCACTAAAGTACTAATATTTTTCCATGAAAGTAATAGCTGTCTGTCATTCCCGTAATATGTGCATTGTGTCTTATTTGTCTACGAGATGTGCATTTTATGCCTTATCTCTCCACTATAATACTAATATATGATTGACACACTGTGGATTTGACATTTCATGTGAAGTATTTGAGATTATGCGGCACCATGCTGCCGGTAACATCACAAGATTGCAGTCTATGAGACGATTCTAAAGAACACAAAGAGACGATTCTAAAAAACACAAACTTTCTATATTTGAAAATAAAAATCAGAACCGTACTTCTTCAAATAAAACACAGAAAAAAAATCAATATGTCGTCAATGATATGTGATATCTAATTGATATCAATATGTTAGATATCAAATTTATACCTATTTGATATGGGTGTCAGAGGTTCCGTTAACTGGAGATTTCGTCAACTGAGAGGTTTCGTATTTGATATTAATTTGATATCCACTCGTTTCATATAAAGTTGATATCAGGCACATTTTGCAACTGCATAATATGCACTATCTCTGCATGAAAATACAATTGATTGTTCGCAGTAATCTAATAGTCATATTCTTTCTATTTATTACGACTCTAATCAACATATACACATTGTAGGTTGTCGTCGTGGTATGTGGTACCAACAATATTCCCCACGATACACATGAAGACGTTCTGGAAAAGGCATTCTATTTTCTATGGCATTCTATCGTTTAATTTTGAACTAGCTTTCGTAGGCTGGCTGAATTTGAAATTCATCAAATTAATTCGTGTAAAGTTCGTATCAACTTCGTGCAAATCTCAGAGCAAATGCGGAATGAAATTAACTTTCAAAGTTACGCTAACTTTCAATATCATTTATAACGAACATTTGTGACGCGCCATGAGAAAATGGGGTTTATGGCCAATGTGACTATTGTAGCCCCAAATCAGCCTGCGCATCCGCGCAGTCTGATCAGGGTCTACACTGTTTGACATTGAGTCAGACAAACAATCTTAATGAATTTAGCAAACAGTTCAGATACTTTTCGGAATGTGTAAGTCCGCAATTTGGTTACGGTCTACGTTGAGTCAATAAGCCCGGTTTTCTCGTGGTGAGTCACATGTCTAGTAAAACAAATATATTGGTGTCACATTAATATGTTTGCATGTCATGCGTGTCCATACCATGTACGTTTTGTTTCATATGTACCACAATTGAGCGCCAATTTGACAAAGTATAATCCCTGTTCAAACATTTCCGCAAATACTTTGGAAATTCTTATAGGAAACCATTTCCCGCAGCATATGTAAAAAAACGATATTGTAGTTCTATCATCAGAACTTGGTACGCTTCATTAATAACTGGGTAAAAGAACACATGTTTATAAACTGTATAGTACACATATTCATGAAGAAAATGCATTTATATATTTTCATGTGCCCCTCTATGTCAATTTTAGATAAACGTCTAGTACAAATTCCGTATTTATTTTCGGAATATTGAGTTTGACCTTTCCCCACTACCCAAGTTGTATATTTGTCTGTCAGCAGCCAAAACACGGCACTTTGGCTATTGACAGACGTCTGTCAGCATCCAAAACCCCGGCCTTTTGGCTGCTGACAGACGTCTGTCAATAGCCACGTCCTATATATGGGCCGTGCTCTGTGAAAACCGGCCTTAATGACACAATTTTCGATTTGCATTTGTTTACATTTTCTGATGCGGACACCTTTCAAAAACAATATTCTGAAAAGAAAATGCAATTATGTTTCATAGTTTTTGTCTTATCTCACTTTTTGAAGCACCATGTGAATCACGCACGAAAAAAATGTAACGTCATCGAGAAAATGACGTTATTGAAACGGCGACGTTTGTACAATGCAACTCAACAGCCTACAGTAGAAATGAGTGTTCATAGACTCATTGACTGTGCTTGCTGTAAACTGTATTTGCTGATAAGTTACACTAAATGTATCTACATGTGTTAGTATGTATACTATCAAACATAGTGAACAAAACAAACGCACAACTATCGATTTTAAATCTATAATTAGCCGACCTGTGGCTTCGTAATTTGCCACCATCGCCATAATAGATTCATATACGTGTGTCGTCAGGAAGATACATTGTAATTATTTCAGAAATTACGTCATTTACAGTTAATTGTGACGTCACGTATTGATTTAGACAATACGTCACCAAAGACCAAAAAACTAAACGGCATTCCTGGTGTTGGAAATTGTAAATTATATGCACACCGTATCGGTGATATAAACAAACGCATTTTATTTCTGTAGAAATGAATGACCAGAATTTGGATAGGCCTATGGCTGCACATATCAATTAATTCAGCGCCCGATGTGGTTTAGAGGGTAGTCGGACACCCTCGGACATTTTTAAACAAAATAAAAATCGACTGTCCATTCCCTGACTCTCGGAATTAAATTTACATCTCAGAAAGCGGAAGAACATTTTCCTGTGTAGCCAATATTACTGGCGGACGGGCGAATGTACATGTACCCCGTACTAGTAGGTAGCAGGTCTATGTGAAAATGCTGCGCTGACACCCACTCCCTCGACTGGCCACCACCGCCACTGCCGGGAAATGTGGAGATGTAACATACATGGTTGTATAATTGTTACATGTCCCGATAAAAATACCGGCAGTATAGTCTCTCGTCGGGAATAATTAATTTGAAAATGAAATGTGCAATTTAGTTTTGTTGTGTTTCAGAAAAAGTACATTCAGCACCTTTGTAAACAAAGAAACAGCCATGCTAAAAACAAGGGCGGATTCACGTAGGGGGACACCCGCCCTGCACCCCTAAAATTTGGCGAGTAAAGATATTTTTGCTATAAAATGCGCCATAACGCAGCACAATGAAAAGCACCGTGGCGTACGTACATGTACATGTATTCTGCATAACTGCACACTACAACACAGTCAGTGATTTACACACTAACTTTGTCCCGATCACAACATTGAGTTTGTTGAAATGACGCTCCACACACTGCGACTATTGTTCGAAGCGGCTCATTTGAATTTAGACGCGTTTAATGTGTGCATGTGCGTTTGCTTTATATTATTTACACACCTCTGAATAGAACGGCCCTTTGATAACAAACAAAGCACGCAGACGTGCATTATGTAGTACAATGTAGTACAATGTAAGAAAATTAACAACAATCTGGCAAAGTCGGACTTCTAAAAGGAACCCGGACTCCTCCCCCCCCCCCCCCCCCCCCCCCCCCCCCACCCCCCCCCCCCCCCCCCCCCCCCCGCTCCCGCAAAAAAAAAGAAAGAAAATCCTAATAGTTGGATGAATTTGTTCGTGGCCTATGTGTCAGGAAATCGCATCTGCGGCGATACGGCATTTTATGATGCGCGTCGCGCTTCGAGCTCGCGGAGGTCGGCGACTCCGATTTGTAATTACAGACCCCCCCCCCCCCACCCCCCCCCCCCCCCCCCTGCAATTATTTCTGTATCCGCGCCTGGGTAGCAGATAAAGATAGAAATCAGTAGGCTACGTCCTTGGTGGCTACAATTATGTATTACAATTATCATGAGTATTGTGTAGCAGTAAATATGCATGTGACACAAAACCAACACACTAAATACTAAAACATGTTTGGCCCAGTGTCACCATGATGCGATATGTCAGGAGCGGCGTATCTTTTGGCACTACCATAATTATACATCTGAAAATTTCCAAATCATATTTTTATGTTGATTTTTGAAACATTCGACAGGCGAAACAATAACTTAAACGAATTACGCCCTGTGCCCAGTTCTATTTGTTACATAATACTGATTATGTGATGGTGTTATCTAAAAATTACCGGTTGTATGGTTATTTATTTTCAAATGTCAGGGCACAAGTCGTCCATATATTATAAAAAAATAATCGACAAAATCACTACGTGTTTCCTTCAAGGAAACCGAAAACTGTCTGAACCACTATGGAAACAACTGTAAAATTCTGCTACGCGTATCCAGCATTAAAATGTGTGTGAGTCACAAATAGTAAAGCGTACGGTTATAAACAGGACAACGTCAACTTATTGCAATGACGCAACTATTTCAAGTGTCAAAATCCGACGTGACGTTGGTAAATTTAAGCGTAACTTTGCGACGTCATTTTCAGGCTTTCATGACGTTGTCATTAAGGCTGGTTTTCACAGAGCGCGGCCCAATTATATATATAGCAGATAGTAACGCATCGTTCGTAATTACAGGGACTAACAATTATAATTCTAACCACATTTTATCCCGTCAACACAGTGCGTATGTGCCGTGAAACATAGTGCCGTGACACATTGTTGATATCCTATCAATACGACCTAATCAAGGGACATAATTATTCACCACCCTGTTACCAAATTGTCTAAATTGGGTTACCCTGTCAGTGCAAATGCGCTGTGTGCTATTTATAGACATGCAACAGGAAGTCTAAATGACATCATATTATGACATCATAATTAACTGATCACATGACATAAAAATGGAAGCTGTGCACTTCCTGTAACCATGGGTAACACTGCGTTTGTTTAATGGCTTCCAAACAAAAAGAATTGTGTAGTGAAGTTAGAAAATTAATCATAACTTCTTATGAGACTGGCCAAAATCAGTCAGAATTGGCAAGAATATTTAATATACCACGGTCCACTATTAAGAGCATAATAAAGAAATATAAAGAATTTGGAACTGTAGAAAATAGACCAGGAAGAGGCAGGAAGAAATTGTTCACAGACAGGGATAGCAATCAACTTTCTCGTGTTGTGAAACAGAACAGAAGGAGATCACTCCAGGATATTACCAGCATAATTAATGAGGGTAAGGACCATACTTTCTGTACTAAAACTCTGCAGAGAAAAATCCATGATCTGGGGTATAAGCGACGTGTTGCCAAGAAACGGGTGGTGGTGAGGCATGCCAACAAGAAAAAGCGTGTGACGTGGGCTAAAGAAAGAAGGAAATGGACAGTTGATGAACACTGGAGCAAGTGGATATTTAGTGATGAAAGTCAAATTGTAATTGGTGCAAATAACCGTGTGCTTATCTGGAGAAAGGGCTCTGAAGTCAACGACCCCCAGCTTGTGAACGAACCTCCAAGGGGGCGAGTCAGTTTGATGGTGTGGGGATGTATTTGTTATGAAGGTGTCGGGACATTAACACAAGTAGAAAGTAACATAAATGCTACTAAATATATTGAAATACTTGACGATAATTTGTGGCCAGTTGTTGCACGCCATTTCCATGGTAACGACTATATATTTATGGATGACAATGCCCCTGCCCACAGGGCCCGTTCAGTGAAAGAATATATAGAAACAAACAACATAAACAACACAACGTGGCCAGCACAGTCACCAGACATAAATCCTATATAAAACATTTGGCTGAAATTAAAAAGAGACATAGAACCTTCTGCAGCAAATATTCACACCAACTCCGAGCTCATTTGTGCTGTTCGACGTGTCTGGGAAACCATCCAACAAGACTATGTTAGAAAGCTATACCAGTCCATTCCAACACGTCTGTCAGAAGTAGTTAGGATGAAAGGCAATCTGACCAAATATTAAGGTAAGATTTCAATTTGTTACAAAATAATGACCACATATACAGCAGTTTCATTTCCACAAGTGTTGTCAGTCATTTTGAAAGTGGTGAATAATTATGTCCCTTGACTGATGTGCGGTGATTGTGGTTATTTTTCTGCATTTTAAAGCCATGTGTATGTGTTGACGGGATAAATAGAATAGTACGTTAGTGCAGAGCCTCGCCCATCCCGTTTCCTAAGCCTTGACAGATATGTTTTCCCATTCACGGCACTAACCTACTATTCTCTATATTAACCACAATATACCATACCTTCATTACATATGCCATCTATATCATATCCTTATTGTTATCCAGATTCTGGAGAAGAATTCATTTAAGCTTTTAGAAAGCTTGTTTTCTAATCCTGTTTATGTATCCTACTATCGTGTTATATATGTAAACATGTTCATCTACCTGATGAAATTAAGTAAAATAATGTTTAACCCTTTCAACCCTAAGGAACTGGAATGGATTGTGATATGCTAATGTTTCGACCAATCCAATGGTCACAAAATGATTTTCAGATTCGTCCATTTATGAAAAGTGGGTGTTTTTGTTCTAAGAAATATGAAACTTACTTGCAAAAAGTGCAGATCTTGATGAGACGGCTAGTTACGAGCCGGCTCATCTGGATCTGCACTTTTTGCATAAACCGCTATAGCGGGATTTTAAATAGTCATATGTATCTCAGACTGCCATTTTCAAATGGACTTTATCTGTATCGATGACCTGCATCAAAATATGTAACCGAGTGCCTTTCCTGAAAACCTTGTGAAGGTTGCGGCGACATTGACGTATTAAAAGCAGTGCGTATTAATTGTATGCGCATTAATACCACGATCTGACATAACATGGCTGTGCACCATTTGATCAGTGAACCATCCAGCCAAGACAATTGTCATCTATCAACCTGAACAGGATTCGTACTGGTATGAAATGCAATAAGCAGAGTATCAATGTGTATGATCACGATCACAACGACAACAAGTACTGAAACTTCCAGAAGCCCTTCGATTAAAAAAAACATAATATTTATCATTTTATTTTGTCCTTATTATGTAACGGATTTTGATGAAATCTGGCGCATCAAACGCGTCTTGTTAAGCTGCATTTGGTGGTCACTGTACTTTCGCCCGAACTTCTGTCGTTTTTGCGAAGAATCGATTTCCGTGTCTACCGACACGGAAATCGATTCTTCGCAAAAACGACATAAGTATGTGCCGAACTCCCGGGACGACCAAATGCAGCCCATGAAGACGCGTTTGCTGCGTCATATTTCATCAAAATCCGTTGAATATTAAGGAAAATATCAAATATTACTTACTTTGGAGTGGGCAAGATTTCAACACTTTCAGCCATTGTTGTTGTTGTAACCACGTGATCATGCTCCTTGAGTATGGCCCATTTATTATGTTAACGTCCCCAGTGACAACTATAGAGCCGGGCGTTTTCAGGTACGATTTATGTACAAGTACAAACAAAACATATAGGCCGCGCTCGAGGAAAACGAGCTGTAGTTAATATAAGGGCTCCAGTACAGGTACGGCAGGTCAGGTGATTTGCCAGATCAATAATTTTAATATATTTGGAATTCATACACACAAAAAAACGGAATGTAAATATTGTTCCTGTTATTTTTCTAATTTCTCATCAAAAGTATATGTTACCACTTTCCGTAACTAACGTCGAAAGTTGACGAAATCTTCAAAGCAAATGCGGAATCTTTCGCCGTTATATTATAGTGAAAAAACCACAGTTTCTGTAAATATGTTTCATGAAAAATCGCACATGTTTTTATGTACAAAATCACATGGCGTGTCTCATTATATGGCTGTGACTGGAGAAATGCGGCTTATGTGTTTTGCGACCACTGTAGATCTACTTCATCCTGTGTGAACAGTCTGAACAGGACCTGCACTGTTTTCACCATTCCATCAATAAAACATCCGACAGGCTTCTAACAAGAACAGTGTGAATGAATGGAAAGTTTCCGTAAATATATTTCACACATATTCTTAGGTACACAATCACATGACGTGTCTCATATACATTAACCCTTACACAGCTATCTTATGTTTTGTCGTCTGCTGTTTATTTTCTATTTTCCATTTTTATCATTAAAAACATGCTTTGACAGCACTTTAGAATCATTTCCATTGGAAATGATTCTGAAGTGCTGTCAAAACATGTTTTTATTGAGACATAAGGCAATATATAAAAGCAACAGCAGACGACAATTGTTGTGTGTAGCGGTCTTTGAACCCGAAAGCCCGCTATATCGGTTTATGCAAACAGTGCAGATCCAGATGAGCCGGCTCGTAACGAGCCGTCTCATCAGGATCTGCACTTTTTTAAGTAATGTTCATATTTTTGAAAACAAAAAACACCCCCTTTTCATAAATGGACTAGTCTGAAAATTATTTTGTGACAATTGGATTGGTTGCAAAATTAACATATCAAAATACATTCCAGTTACTTAGGGGTGACAGGGTTAATACAGTGCATGTGTTCTTGATATCACGTTTATCAGGCAAGACTAGGCAAGACAAGGGTCTGTAGAATGATCCACAATAATTATGAGACACGCCATGTGATTTTGTACCTTCGGACAGCTGCGTAATGTCATGAAATACGTTTACAAAATTTAAAATAGTTTTCATAAATATAATCAAAAGTTTACAAAACTTTCAGAGTACATGCAAAAGTTGACACGACTTTCAGAGTACATGCGCATGCGCATGTACTCTGAACGTTTTGTCAACTTTTGACTTTATTTATGAAAAATATTTTAAATTTTGTAAAAGTATTTAATGAAATTACGCAGATGTCCGAAGGTACAAAATCACATGTCGTGTCTCATATGATCCACTCCACTTGCTCATTCGGTAACGTCATGTGACGCGTTCGACGCCGTTCAGTGGAACATCAGCTACATGTAAAGAATAGCTGTGATCCGAATATGCGTATCTGGTCAACATGGTCACTTGGCAACAGCTTGTTTTCAGTCAGCGTTGGTATACAACTCACTTTGGGGAGGATTTGATTTATTAGTGTTTAACGGCCTATCAACAGCTAAGGTCATTTAAGGCCGGACCAACGCGTTCGATCCCGCATTTCACCTGCTGCATTGGGAGGAAAATCCCAAAATCAGAACGAAATATTCACATCGAAAAAAATATTATATTCAGCCCTGAAATTAGAATAACCTGACCTGGTACCAGGTCCATACCACACCAAGTCACTTTACCCTTTCCCCTAAACGTAATATGATTAGGAATACGTGTATTTAAGATTTAGAACCAGATGCAACTCTCGCATACAAGAATGCAAAAGACGTACCTGAGGACCAAACCAGGTAAGGATGAATCCCGATCGTTAAAATACCCATCGCATTCTCCGAACCAACCACCACACTGTGGGGAGGAAGTGTGTATATGTGTCCGATTAGCCCAGTCGGTAGAGCGATGAACATGTAGGTAAACCAGAGGTCCCGTGTTCGGCTCCCGGGTCGTGTGTATTTTCTTCGCCCTGTGACATTTGGCGTCCATCGAGGGACCGTGACATATATACTCCGAGATTATTTTTTCGTTGTTCTCTGTCTCGTAAAATAAGGAATTCCGTGATGAATTTAGTTCCAAGATGACAGATGAGTCTGTCACGGTGCGTAACTCACTATGTGCTAGTATGTAAACCACTATGGGGAGGAAGCATGTACATGTGTTTGGTTATCTCAGTCGGTATAGAGCGATGGTACGGTACACCAGAGGTCCCGGGTTTGTGTCCCGGCCCAGGTGCGTATTTTATCCCGTCAACACAGTGCGTATGTGCCGTGAAACACGGTACCGTGAAACATTTTTGATATCCTGTCAATACGATTTGGAGATGCGGCTGGGGTTATTTTTTTGCATTTGAAATCTATTTGTAATGTTGACGGGATAAATAGAATAGTAGGTTAGTGCCCGCAGCCGTGAATGGGGAAAATATGTGGCGCGGCACGGAAACGGGATGTGCTCGGCAGAGCCTCGCCCATCCCGTTTCCTGAGCCTTGCCAGATATGTTTACCCATTCACGGCACTAACCTACTATTCTCTATCTATTTTCCTTATTTCTGAACCAAAGTATATGTTGTGACCACTCATTTGAACCGTCTCGGCGAGACGGTTCAAATGGTGGTCACTACATATACTTCTGATGAGAAATAAAGAAATTCTATTTTCCGTTTCCTAAGCCTTGCCAGATATTTTATTAATGAGTAACCGTGTCGTGACCGTCACAAAGGGTTTATTAGTACACCGTTACTTCCTGTTACGGATGTTTTATCTTCCTTATCGTTGTACTTGTGTTACGACAAGAGCGACCTTATTAAACGTGTTATAGTTTTTGTTTGACCTAACGTAACTGCTTCATCATATATCATACACACATACACATTCCTCTGATGGTGATGTATCACTCGGTGGCCAATCCACGATCCTTGGGCCCCCGCTAAACCCAAGGTCAATGTCACATAGGCCTACTACGCGTTCTTTTTAGCGATGTGGTTGCATGGGCTGACTGTGCGCCTAGCACAAAGACGGTCTGGTTCGTATATTACTATATAACACATTCCCCTCCGACTAAACTGTTTTCAAACTATTTTAGATTATTAATTAATAATAGTGTTGATATATATCGTTTTCTTTTAAACTTATAAGGATACCGACTTTTACCATCTTGCCAGAGCCTTGTAGAATATATATATTAGTCTCAGTATTTCGTCAACATCAGCCTAGTGCTCTTAACATCACGTCAGGCAATTTAATAGTTACAAGCCATCTCACCGTGTTGACTACCAGGGCCCGGTTGCTCCAAACCTCTGTTAGGATTTAACAGTCTATTCAGCTAACAGAAGTTTTGAGCAACCGGGCCCTGATTATGTTTTATATTGAGTTGTAAACTGGCTGGGACCAAAGTATATTGAACTTCTGACCACAATGTAAGTAATTTGTCCGGTTGCTATCAAGTTTTATAGACAGCTTTGCTGTCGGTTTCTTGATCATGGACAGTACATGAGATGGTACGGTGGCCGCCATGTCGGACAGGTGGGTTTTTTACCGAGTGCTCCTATTTCCTCCCACATTAATGGCCACGCTTACGCCCCCATCTGCGAAAACGAATTTATATCAGTGCTTGTGCGCTTATTTGTAATCTTTGTAAAATAAATAAAGTTTAAAGTATATCGCTTAAATCACCCTATTATCATTGTTCGATAGAAGAATAAGGAATATTCCACGGGATGAATTGCAAACAGTGTAGACCCTGACCAGACTGCGCAGATGCGCAGTCTTGTCTGGGTCTACACTGGTTGCAAAGACAATAAAGTCCGTTAACTTTTGCTAGTGATTCTCTCATTTAGTTTACAAGTTCAGATATACAGCTGGTGTATTCCCATACCACATAGCCATGTAGATAGTTTTGGGAGTGTCCATATGTATGGTGTTCCGTTTAGGCAATCGCAATATCGCTATCGGGTCGATACTACAATAGCACGATAACGATAGCACGATATCACGATACTGCGATTACGATAATACGAAGCCACGATGACGATAATACGATAGCACGATAACGATAACGCCATATCAAGATAGAACGATGACGATACTACGATATCATAATCGTAGTATCGTTTTCGTAGTATCATACTATCATAATATCATCATCGCAGCATCGTACTATCGTCATCGTACTATCGTCATCGTAGTGTCGTACTATCGTGTTATCTTAGTATCGACCCGATAGCGATATTACGATGATCTAACAAGAACACTGTACATACGACTTCTCATAGACGTATACCCCCAAGGGAGACTACTGTCTGTTCCACGTTTTGCTGCCGACGAACTTTTGGCTATTAAACACATTAAACCTAAAAAATATTTAAAAGTAAGTACTTTTTTATCAATAACAAAAAAGTCACCCTCCCCTAAAAAAATTTGTTTGTTGAAATTCCATCAAATATTGATTTTATTGCGAAAAAAATTAACATGGGGGCTAAAAATAGATTTTTTTTTAAATATTTGTTTTTATTTGTGGACCGATTTTCATAATCTAACTTTTGTTTTCTTAATTACATCATTTTCAAGCTATCTCGCCAGGTTTCTGAGTCAAATTCCAAAACTTCGTTTTTTGATCCTTCATGATCAAAAAACGAAAAGTTTTGGAAATTGACTCCCTATGTTAAATTCCCATAGGAAAAACGTTTTTTCGCAATAAAATCTATATTTGATGGAATTTCATCAAACAAATTTGTTTAAGGAGGGTGACTTTTTTGTTATTGATGAAAAAGTACTTACTTTTAAATATTGTTTAGATTTAATGTGTTTAATAGCCAAAAGTTCGTCGGCAGAAAAACGTGGAACAGGCAGTAGAAGCTCTCTTAGGTACACTCTTGGATTACGAAAATACCACCGGGTGATATTTAGCACATCATCTAGGGGCCGTTTGACTAAACTTCGTACGACTAACATGTTCGTAAGTGCAATCTTATGATAGTCTGTAAATTTCACATTAACAATGTTTTCTTGTAAGCAATTATTGGATTTACTTGTATTGAGCATAGGCTGCATATACTCAATAAATGTAAATCCATCAATTGAAATTTCCTGACGATCCTAAGTTTGCACATACGAACATTTTAGTGGTATGAAGTTTAGTGAAACGGGCCCCTGCAATTTATCTTCTATCTTAAAACCTCATTACATGAAGCACGTTATATTGTGCTACATTTCATTCGTGTCCAACGATTTCTCCATTAACATGACTATGATTCCTCGGTTAATTTCTTGTAGAATGGCACCTTAACAAGGTGCATGATCACGTGGTTACAAAACAACAACAACAGCTAAAAGTGTTGAAAGCTCGCCAAAGTAAGTAGTATTTGATATTTTCCTTAATATGCAACGGATTTTGATGAAATATGTAGCAGCAAACGTGTCTTCATGAGCTGCATTTAGTGGTCCAGGGAGTTTGACACATACTTATGTCGTTTTTGCGAAAGATCGATTTCCGTGTAGGAGACACGGAAATCGATTCTTCTTAAAAACGACATTAGTTTGGGCCAAAATACAGAGACCACCAAATGCAGCTTAACAAGACGCGTTTGATGCGCCATATTTTATTAAAATCCGTTACGTAATAAGGACAATATAAAAGAATAATTACTTTGAATCGGATGGATTCTGGAAGTTTCAGTACTTGTTGTTGTTGTTAGTACCACGTGATCATGCACCTTGTTTAACGGTACATGCACACTAATGGATCATGTCCATTTAATTACCATTGGTAATTAGTAGCAACATACCGGTACTTAATTATACTAATAGGTTAAGTAATATTTCTACACACACACACACCTTCTCAAACATGTTATATGATGGCTCATTAGAGGTTAGAGAACACCAAATAGTTTTACTATTATATCATTTAACCGAATCCCGCCCAATTAGCGCAGCATATCGGTACTGGTTCTGCGTGAATTAAACAATAAGTTCACTTACTCCTAACAAAGAAAAGTACAACCTCGTCACGTCTCGTAATATTGTTTACATTTTTTTTACCACGAAAGCTCTGTTTACATCACGTGACCAACAGGCTCAGTGTTTACTTTTAAATGCTACAACTATGCTGAAAACTGGTGCTTAAAGCACCCCAAAATGTTCCTCAAGTCAAACTGGGTAACGTTAGTAATGGATCAAGAGTTGCAAGCACACTGTGTCTGTGACCTCAAAACACCTGCAATATTTGTGTTTATACCGGACTACCTTTGCATACCCCTTGGCGATTTCGCAACACTTAGTATTCTCGAATCTAGATACGGCAGTTTGTCTCTTTGTTTTACGTCGCTTAGATACGAACAGTAACCCTTAGAATGCGGAAAACAAAAACTGTCGTCTGCTGTTGTTTATATGTTGACCCCTTTCTCAACTAAAACATGGTTTGACAGCGGTTTAGAATCATTTACATTTGAAAGTTTTATCAAAGTATTTAGAAACTGTATTTCGCAGTCATTATTGACGTCAATAGTGAAGGCAGCAGTTGCTGTTGACTACCAATACACATTCCAACTATTTTGATGAAGAGCATGCAGTCAAAAATTTAATAAAAACGTGACTATTAAACTAATATTTATTATTATTCGAGCGCTAGAATCCATAGAAATAGTAAGCATTGTCCACGAAACTACTTAAATTAAAGTAACATTGTTTCAATATAGAAACTCAAATATTTGTTACATTTTACAATTATTTCAAGCTGGGTCCCACATAACAGGTTATACTATAGGAGGCATATGTTTTGCGTCCATTCTTTAGATATAACATTTAGTCATATCCACATGCAACAAAAGCAATAAATGTGTGTATTGTTCGGTTCAATCAGCTTTCCCTTTTTAGCCATATTGTTATGTCAAAAAGTTTCTTCAACCTTGACCTTTTTCGTGTTTTAAGCAAGCACTTCTCTGACGGTTTTTTGTGATGCGTACTTTATTACATGCTCATGATCATGTTACGGTCAAATGCCTCGACAGGCGCGACATCGCTTCCGTGGCGGACTTCTAGTTATTAACCCATTCTTCGTCAAAACGACATAATTTAATTAACTGGAGTTCCAAGTAGTCTGTTGAACTATTAAGTGTAATAATCGTAGTATGCATACATTTCGGAAGTACTACTGATACGTCATATACCCACGTGACTGCAAAGGGAAATAACTGTGGTAAGCAAAATCAGGGGAAGTTAGTCATGCAGTGACAGCTGAAAAAAATGGCTGTCCGGAATATGAAATACTGGTCAGATTACTGTGAAATTTATTTTTATTTGATATAAACATGGTGAATACATAAGCGTACCGCGAAAACAGAACCTGGTTATATATCCTTTAAACAACATTGTCTAATTGCAGCGAATGTCGCGTTTTTCACTGCAATTATCACTATTATTATTGAATTTAGATACTTAGTTGATGTGTAAGAATACACCACGTGGTGAAGTCGTTTTGTCTTGATTTGGACGGAGATCATACTATTACCAGAGCATGATGCTCTGGTAACAATGTGTGGCTGTGACCATTGTACTGTAAGGTGTATATGACGGTAAATTGAGACACCCACAAGATGATCGACATGGAAAAACGTGAAAGGTAAGTGCTTCAATTTGTACTGTTTTCCCCTGTAAAACTATCAAAAATCACGAACTAAACGTGCTAATCCTGTGTATAAATGTTTTCTTAGCTCTCGGTTGCTCTTGTCAGGGTCCATCTCTCGCTAATATAAGCAGGAACGACCAAAACAATGTGAAGATTTTGAAAACGAAGCGGAAGGACGGTCGATCTTTACTGAGCTCGCATACGGTAATTTCCGCATGAATTTTGAATCTGTCACTTCATATTACATCATTGATTTGTGCTCTTTCCGAATATGTGCCCCTCGTTTTCCACATCAAATATGTAAAAACATGACTTAGAAAAAAATCACCACTGGACGGAGGAGACTCCAGAAGTCGGTCGAGGAAAAATATGTATGTAGGGAATCATCCACATTGTTGCAAGCAGCCTGATGTGATATCGATGATTCTGTTTGTATATCAAATGACTGAACGTTCTGAACTTCTTCGCAATATGTGTCTGTGGATGTTGAATATGTCCGCACGAACCAATATATCCGCGGCTCATATTCGGAAGGGTCTAAGGTACGAATATGTCCGCAGAAAACGAGTATGTCCGCAGTGATTTTGGGGGTCGTCTCAAGGTGTTCTGTGATTTTTTAATATAAATGCAGCTATATGGTTTATGGATTCTAAGTTCATCTAAACGAAATTTAAACAATGTAGTATCATGTTCTCTGTTGCTACAAGATCGATTAAAACGTATGCTCATAATAGTAGCTGCAAACATATATAATTGTTTAGTATTGGTATATACACATTAGTAGACCAAATGAACTGGCAGCGTAGGCACTGAACAGACTGCATGAATCTTGGGCCATGCTATCAGCTTTTTGTATCACATAATAAATCATATATTCGCAAATATATCTAAATAATGAACCAACACGGAACAACTTGTTCATTACGCAGTTTTAGAGTGGCAGATGCATCCGCACAGTATGATGCATCTGCCACTCTAAAACTGCTTAAATGCTTAAAACAAATCACCTTACAGAAAAACTAAATAACCTCTATTGTGGTATTAAGGTACTCAGCAATAAACGAAACATTGATATATTAAATGTGTACATTGGCCCTGGTAACCATAATCACGAACCCAAACTAAACAACCTCAATAAAATTATCACACAATTAAGCAATAAATCTCTAATAGTTGGTGACTTCAACGGGCACAACCCACTATGGGACGTGCATTACATTTCTAAGACAAACAAAGTAGGTGATGAAATAATACAATTTCTAGATAACACTGATTATGTAGTACTTAACAACGGAGCTGTAACTTTCGATACGTCACACATTTCTTCAAGTAAAGGTATTGGAACAACACCCGACATAACATTAGCAACACCTGCCTTAGCTTCCTTGACCTCCTGGTCCGTCCATGACTCTACACTAGGAAGTGACCACTATCCGATAATTACTAACGTTTCTACCCAATACCATAGAAGTACTCCCGCCACCATTCCTAAGTTGAAGTTAGGACATGATAACTGGGAGCTATTCCCACAACTATGCACTAATAGACTACACACAGATATAAATCTAGATACAAAACAATACCACGATGAATTTGTGAGCACCCTCTATAACATAAGTAAGGAGAGTATACCACAGACAAGTGGTAAAGCTCATAATCGCCCAACCAATCCCTGGTGGATACCAGCTTGCACATATGCCATTAAAAACAGGGAGAACTGTCTGCGTAGATGGAAACAAGCATACAAATATCATACAACACTTAAACAAACTAGGCGAGAGGAATATTTGAAAGCTAAGTCCCTCGCGACTGAAGTAATTAACGACGCAAAAAGTTGTGGTTGGGAGAAATTTATATCTGAAATAAATAACGACAAAACGAGTAAAGAATTATGGGACCAATTTAACAGAATCAGAGGAAAAGCTATAACGCCAATGCCTCCACTATTACATAACAATAGCAATGTGTACGACAACAAACAAAAAGCAGAGGTGCTCACAGACCATTATACAACAATGTCAAGTGACAATAACCTTCATCCCGAATTCAAAACAGTTAAGGTTAAGAGAATCCCTGAAATTCAAACAAAAATAGATACTAACACGTTATGGCCAGAATCTAATGAGGTTGACTTTCCTCATTCGGTGCTTCATTATGTCAGAACTAAAGTATGCCCTTAAAAATAAGAAAAACTCTGCACCAGGAGCAGACAAGATAAACTACGCAATACTAAAGCATCTCCCCAAAGAATCTATGGAACAACTGCTTCTGGTGATAAATAAGTCCTGGGTAAATGGTACACTACCTGATACCTGGAAAGAAGCTACCATCATCCCTATATTGAAACCAAAGAAGGACCCAACACTTCCGCCCTCATACAGACCCATTTTCCTAACACCAGCAATATGTAAAATAATGGAAACGATGGTAGCTAACAGATTAAAACATCACTTAGAAACAAATCAGTAACTGAGCCCGACCCAATCAGGATTCCGAAATAACAGATCTACATTAGATCAACTCGCACGACTAGACACAATTATTAAAACAGCCATGATGGAAAAGAAAATGGTCGTTGCAGTATTCCTAGATTTAGAAAAAGCCTTGACGAAAGGTGCAATAGAACAACTCCTCGGGAAGGGCATAAATAACAGAATGTTGTTGTGGCTTGACACCTTTCTGACGGGCAGAACAATTAGAGTGAGAATAGGATCAGAACACTCTGAATTTCAAAATGTAGATAACGGTAGCCCCCAGGGCAGCGTAGTAAGTCCAACGCTGTTTAACAGCATGATAGATACATTGTATAACGAACTCAATGAGAACAACTCAATTACAACTATCAAAAATGATCTATCGCAATTTGCAGATGATAGCTCGATCTGGCATGTACATGCAGATCTCAATATAGCCTTGGGGGCTGTACAGACAACATTAGATAAAATCACAAAATGGCAAAATAAATGGGGGTTTAAAATATCTCCACTAAAAACTGAGGCAGTCATCTTTCATAGAGGAGGACACTTATTCCATAAAACCACGGAACAACGGTATGCATATAAAGGAGATCAATAATACAAAATTAAAGAACTAGTTGTTAACAATCAGGCAATACCATACAAAAAATGCTCAAAGTTCCTAGGTATGTACTTGGACGATAAACTTACCTGGGGACCTCACATATCAGATCTAATTCAACGTTGTAGGAAGGATCTAAATCTAATGAAACTAATCTTAGGTACATATTATTGTGCAGACAAATCCTCCCTCCTGCAACTATATAAAGCATTAATCCTGTCGAATATGGACCTTGGATGCATGCTATACAAAGATACTGCGGCTGCTCACCTGGATAAGTTAGAATTAATTCAAAGAGCAGCGCTAAGGCTTGCCACGGGTGCCTATAAAACAATAAGAGCCGCAGTAATCGAAGTAGAAACAGCAGTGTTACCACTAGATTTAAGAATGGAACAAACATTGCTCAAATACTGGGTCCGAACCCAACTCCATGGCGCTCACCTACCAATCAACGAACTAATACAACTCAAACCAGCATACAAATACAATATGATTAAACTAAGACGAGACGCAACCAATACAGTCAATACTTATACCAACAAAAATTCAATATAAAAACGTGTTATGCGATGAATGCACTAACCTTAGCAGAAGAATATGATTTGGGTGGATGCGAGATGCAGCCATTCAAAACGCATGTCCCGTATTATCTATTTGAAATTACAGCTCGATCTGATCTCACTGAAATTATAAAAGATAAAACTAAGAATCTAACCCTTAGCCTCAATGGAACATTTAGAACATAATTGGAAAGACAGCCTACACATCTATACGGACGGTAGCAAAAACCCAGAACTCGATATCACCTCAGCTGCGTTTGTGGTCCCGGAACTAGGTCACGTAGAACAATATAAACTGGCCCCCAACTAAATGTATTAACTTCGGAACTTATTGCAATTGAAAAAGCCCTCATATTCAACCTAAAATTAAAAGACTACAATAACACTGTAATCATAACATACTCACTAAGCTCCATCCAAGCAATCAACAAAGGTACGTCTAAAACTAGAACTGACAAGGTCCATACCATTAAAATTCTTATAAGTAAACATATGGAACAAGGGAAAAATATTAATATAGACTGGGTACCCTCACATGTTGGAATACCTGGAAACGAAGAAGCCGACCGAGCGGCAAGCACAGCTCATTTGATAGGAACACAAGATAATACTCTGCCTACACACAGAGAATTATATTCAGTCATTAAACAAAAAATAAAATCAAAATGGCAAAAACGATGGGATAACATTCATAAGCATTACTATGGCGGGCACACATTTCAAGTCATGGTGCCTACCATACCAAATAAATGTAAACAATACAGCAAGGATAGAATGTCAGATAAAATAATAACACGACTCAGACTAGATAGAAACGGTATAAAGGCACATCTTCATCCACAGGACAGCGATATTGATGTAGATTTTAATTGTAGTCAGTGCGACGAAAATGAAATAGAAGAACTGGACCACTATTTCTTCTTCTGCCCAGCGCATGAATTAGCAAGAGAAGATCTAGCCGCTGTGTGCTTAACAAATAATGTTATATCATCTTCATATAATTTAATATTCACCCTAAAGAATGCGAAAATTAAATACACTTAGCTGTACTAAAATACATTAAGGCGACAGGGTACTGGAATAAAATATAAACATGACACCGTTGCTCCACTAAAATTAAAAGCTGTCAAAAGTAAATGATATAATGATTTTACTTTAAAATACAACTCATGCAAACAGTTATACGCCGGTATCGTGGATAGAAACACATTAAAAAACCCGATGGAGTGGCCGAGCTAAGTTACGTCCGTGACACTGGGCCCCATTGTCTCCATCCCATATATGAAAACCGATGTAAATATTTTCAGCATTTACCAATTTAATATAATCTGTAAACATGTCAATAGACGTCCGTACACTCGGCCGGGAGGCGTTACACATTCTAGAGTGAATAGTTGAATGACGAGCAACATCACTTGTGTCGGGGATACATGTTTCTCCGGCAACGAGAGAACTGTTGCATACTATGCTGCTCGTCTGCCTGCTGGATGCTCGCACCTAATAATACTAATACTAATACATGTATTAGATCAATGGTGACAGCTGGGTGCTGCCTGCATCCAATGCTACAACACTTCTTTCCATCAGTCTGCTCATTGGTGCCACTGGTCTCATAACAATAGCGTGTTGACTTGCAACAAGGAAATTAACATAATGTCACGATATGCGATGCAATCAAATAAGTATAATATAACTGCACCTATACCATTTCTTCCATAATGGTTGTACCTGGCGGGTATCATTGATCACGAGGCAATCAACTCAAACAACCAACTATTACAATCATTAATCATACTGTTACAGACCCATCAAACTCAAACAGTTAATGTGGTGCCTGGTCGGACGGGTGGTTAGCACAACTGAATCTGGTAGCTCCGATCATTTTAACGATATCCTGCGAGCTGCCACCCCCTGGGTGGACACTGTATTAACTCCCGAACGGACCGTATGGGGACGGGGCCGCGGGGGGCGGTGTCAGCGTATGGCTGGCCGACACCTGGGAATCCCGTCCGCTTGCGGCTGCGAAGGCCATTCTAACATAACTAACTATATCTAGAATTAACATACAAGTAATCCCACCCAATGGGTATGTACTCGATCGGAACTGGCCCGGGAAATTCTCTTGCGTATGGACTGCCTTATCGAGGATTAGTACTGGGAAATTAACGAGACGATATGTACAGGCTCGTGTGGGCTAACACATGAATCCAAAATTAACATACAAGTAATCCCACCCAACGAGTGTACGGAATTCTACCCACCACAATCCCGATATGCTATTATGTACTATGTTAGACTAGACTTAGTAGATTATATTTAGTAGTAGTGGTAAGGGTAATGAGTGGAAAGAGGAAGGGTCAACAATTGGTCTGGTACCGGTGGAACTCGCTTCACCGACGAAGCCCGTTTATTCGGTGACGGACTGACTCTTCTTGCACGCATTATTGCTGGCCTGCCTTCTAACCACTCAAGCCAGACTACTTCTGGTATTTTAATTAAACTGCAACAATAGGGTGAGTGGTGGGATTTTACATATATGCATAGACGTCCTTGTATATATATCCATGTACATATTATGATATAGAGCGCGCACCGTCTGATTACAAAATATACTGGACTCGCAGAGATTGACATCGATCCGTGCATAAAATGCCACGGCTTCTGTCGGTCTCTGCGAAGCTCCGGAACGGCTGGTGTCGTGTGGATATCGTTGTCGGGGACCGTAAAGTCGCCCCGAACCCCTGCGATATCAGCCGTTAGAAACAGTAATAATATACAAAAAAAATGCAATTACCCTAGGCACACACATTATTCGAAAATAGCACTGTACTCGAGTGAGCAATGACTTTGGTTGAACCCAGCCTCTACCCGAATACATCACAATTCAAATAACTGCATAGCGGTCTGGTCGAAGGGTGGGTAGCATAACTGAATCGGGGTAGCTAAGGATGTCAATGCCAATAACTGACGGCTGATGTCACTAAAATAGCCAACAACTCCAGAACACTCTAACGATCTCCAGCAACCTACTTGCCCCAAAACCGGCCAACATGCATTATAGATATAATCCCAAGTCTGAAACATGTGCCGCTCTAATATAAACTTGTATTTTAACTGTAATGTAATTTTAAAATTGGCCCGATAATACATCAATAAAAAACCATATAGGAACACATACGTCTAGGTCCACACTGTCGCCGAGAAGTAATCATAATACACATATGTATACATGTCCATGATATGTACATATGCAAAAATGCATAGCATAACCAGGAGTCCCATCTCCAATATACGAAACAGATAGGGACCATACAATTGATGCTGAATAACCATACACGTTCTTCTCCCAAGATTTGTTGTAGCACCAATGCGTCACCAACGAAGCGACACCGAGAGAACCGCATCCAGGTACATCGATACTTGGTTAGTAAGTAGACAAATATCACCGACTCTCACTAGGTCACAACTGGTCTGGTCCATCCCAGGCAAGCGTCCAGGGAGTTCAGAATCTGCGGACGTAATACACTCATGTCACCCATAAGTCCACTCAGTCCATCTTATGATAGACCGCGCGAGACATGGGGGCGGCTCATAGCTCCCTTACATGTGTCTCGTCCCGAATGACAGGGTGACAGTTTTTTGTATTTTTTACTACATCCAAGCACGCAATAATAGCTTACTTCCGCCCAACACGGACGGTCCCTTACATGCATAGGAATTATACATGTACACAATACTCCGCACAGCAGCGTGTAGTGTAGTAAAGAATATGCATATCATAAACAAATATAAACTCACACACCCATTGTGTCCGGTAAAACCACTAAGGCGACCAAGTCAACATATGAAGTCATAGAAGACAGAAGCTGCTCCCGCTTATTGAAAGCCTGGAGTGCTTGGTGAACCCGGGTGTCACAAATAACCGGTGGATCCACTCCATACAGACACGACGCTAGAAGACAGAAGCACAAGAACGGAGGATTTCTGCCTGCATCAATATACCTCAAAGCGCCGAACTGTTTCTGTGCAGTTAGTGGTCGAGCCGGGCATAGTGGTCTCATCATATTGTCCATATAGTCAATCAACAGAAGCTGGCCCTATGGGGACCAGCTATTTCGCCCTTAGGGCAGTAGATGAGCCAAGTCAATATGATATTGGACATAACCCTGACAGACACACTTAGATAGGCACGCACCCACAACATATACATACACAATCCAGATAAGGGCATCTGTGATTTTCATGCATACAGCTCACTCAAACACAAACCAGATGCGGTCCTCGCGGTGTAGCCAGACGCCTACGACACCAACAAAGAGAATATCAGAACCAAAAAAAAAAATAACTTAGTCCCCCCTCCTCGGGGACAAGGCCTCGCTCGTGTCTACCACCCACTCAGTGGGAGGTGGCCTAGGCCTCTGTGGACCCGACATCGGGTCGTTTACTCTGTGTTGCATACTGGGCAGTGTCATGCTATATGCGCCTTGGGATCTGTGGCGGAATGAGCTGTCTGGGGGTTGCCAGTGGCGACCTTGTGGGTGGCTTGGGCATGGCTTGCCTGGCTCCTCGTCGCTGCGGGTGGCGGTTTCGGTTGCGGAGCCTCCGGCTGTCACTGGCTGCGGTGTCCCGGTCTGCTGTGGGTGGATCGGTGACTCCGCTCCGGCTCGGCCTGCGCTGTTGCTCCTCTGTGGGCGTTGGATTTGCCCATATCACGTGGATCCGTCTCTGCTTGGTCTGTCTTGCCTCGTCAAACCCTCTAATAGCATTAGCAGGTAATATAACAATGTAACGACTGAGTCTCCATATATCATGTGCACGCACACTCGGCCCTCTTCACGGTCTGACATATCGGCATTGTGCTATAGGAGAATGAACTAACTAGGTTAAACTCACCGCCACATCGTCTCCTTCATTTAATGCACATATTTCGACTGTATCGCATATATTAGTAAATTCGGAAACAAATGGG